>OX336389.2:1434364489-1434794549 GCA_946902985.2 Meconema thalassinum | reverse complement strand
ACCCGTATTCAAGGTCAGGGGTATATTCTATAACGTGCCAAGACACCGATTGTCAAGCTAATTACATCGGCAGAGTGGAAGGGCGAGTAGACACACGTTATAATGAACATAGAAATGCGATAAGATACGGAACACATTCAGCCGTGTGCGAACATATGTGTGACGCAGGGCATAGCTTTACCAACATAGAGTCGGACCTTAAAATAATCCATCACGAATCGAAAGGCAGAGCTCTTGACATAAAGGAAGCAATCGAGATACACCTAGCCAAACGAAACAATCCCAACAATCTAAATGAACACACGTTCATGGAGAGCTCACCCCTCTTCACGCTACTAAAAAACACACCCTGTCGGAAACAAAACACAATTTAGCGACACAGCCAAGCTAGATAAAAAAAGGGGGGTAATTAGGGGGTTTTTAATAGGTAAATGTTATCTGGATCAGGTGTACGATGTACTTTTCTTCTGCAATAAACCAAGGCCCATATTAGAGGCAGTATTAAAGGTGCCGGGACGTCCTCATAAGACCGTCAACGCTTAGTTCGAATGGGTTATGCTCCACGCGTGGCGAGGACTAATCCACGGTCTTTAATAGTTGTAGATCCACCTCATTCAATAACATACATCTTATCTAGGTTGGCAACACCTCACATAAACACATCGCGATCACTCCCCACAGCACGTAGGGACAGGGGGGGAAGGCAGGGAAAAACCAGTCGTTAAGATAACCACCGCAGTCGACCGCACAGCGAGTTCAAGTGAGCACGGAAACTGCGAATAGCTGTAGTACGGAAGACAATCAGATAAGTAGTTAGCCTAAAATTTTATAGTTTAACCATAGTTTACAACCATATAATCTCTCTAAAGTACAATCTCCGGATAGCCATCACCATTTAGCATTTCACCTAACATATATACTGCATTTAGCATACACTGACAGTTGCAGTACCAATACTGCAACTAAATAATTGTACATATTGTAAATATTTTCACCTGTATTTCAAACATAGATTTTATAGCCTAAGTGTATTGGATCTGATGATGATCGCTTGACGATCGAAACTGGTCATCCTAGTGTTTTATTAATCTCATGTAATTTATTTCAGGATTATGGCATAACCCATCTCTTTTGGGTACATTCGTGTTGACCGACTGAAAAGCACTAAACTCTTGTTTACTAAGGCAACACTGAAAATATGGCTTCAAACACCACAATGTTCACGGCTAGTCAGGCAAATCGTGAAGCCAAGAAATTCAAATCACTCAGGCTTAAACTCATGAATTTAGACAAGTCAATTTGGTTCAACAAAAATGTATAGAACTAAACCTCACCCCTAAATACGTACCAATTAAAACCGTACCGAACACACCAGCCTCGATCATTTCAACTAAACAAGCCAAAGCGCTTTGGATAAAAAACGAATTAAGATTTGCATACATAAGAAAGCAAAAAATTAACCAACAATTATACGACATTCAATTGCAACTAAGTAATTTCTGGCACGCAGCCCAATGGGACAGCTTCACCGAACACCTACATGACACCATCAAAATCAGAGCAACGAGGAAGCATGAAACGCTAGAAAATAAATTAAGAAAACTAGGAGAAACACAGAACCATCAATCTAACGAACAACACACGAATAACAATGAATTCAATTTCCACAGCAGAGTAAACAACAGAACGAACGTAACCTTTTCTCAAGGTGAAATGAATATGTTAGACAAAGGTTTGAAATACAACTGCACAGACGCACACACGAACCACAATATAAAACAGTTAATCACAGATATTGAGATAGCCAGTCACAAGCTCCCAGCAGAAGACAGGGAATTAACCAAAAATCTCGCCACCAACGAAGCCAAAAAAATCCTCAAACGAGAGGGCGATAGCAATAACATTCAAAACAACAAACAAATCAAAGAAATAAAGTCGTTGAAACAAAAAATAAAAGAACATGACTTAATCATCACAAAAGCAGATAAGGGAAACACTACAGTAATTTTGAACAAAACAGAATACATTGAAAAAACAGTCGAATTCCTAAACAACAACGAAATCAAGGAATTAACAAAAGACCCCACCAACAAATTCCAAAAACAAATAAAAAGTGCGCTAAAAGAAACAGAATACATACTGACCAAAGCTGAAAAATCAAAACTAATAAACATGAACCCGAAAATACCGTCATTGAGGGGACAACCAAAAATACACAAAAAGGAATGCCCAATGAGACCAATAGTCAATTGTAGGAATGCCCCTAATTACAAAATCAGCAAAGAGTTACTAAAAATCTTAAAATGCCGTCTTTCCAACGACAAAAACAACTCTGTAAAGAACACAACAGAACTAGTAACAGCATTGAACACCCTACAAATGAAACCTAGCTTCAGGCTAGTATCCTTCGACGTAACTAACATGTACACCAATATTCAGATTATTGAAGCAATCAACACTATCGAAAACAACTTAAAATCCAACAATTCGGTAAAAGAAATTGAAGAGATTGTGAGATTACTGAGGGTCGTTCTCACCCAAAACGTGTTTCAATTCGACAATAAAATATACACACAGAGAGAAGGCCTAGCAATGGGATCGCCACTAAGTGGGTTAATCGCTGACATCTTCATCAATGCACTAGAAAATGCGTTCTTAGAAAAGACTTCAACAAAGGGAATAGTAATATGGAAAAGATACGTAGATGATGTAATTTGCATCTACGATACTGAACTAACAAGCGAAGAAACAATTCTCCAATCCATTAATAGCCTTCACCATTCTATCAAATTCACTAAGGAATCCGAAATAGACCGGAAAATAAATTATCTCGATATAACTATTGAACGTAAAGACAACGACCTTTCATATTCCATATTCCGGAAAGCAACACAAACCTCGCATGCAATCGACAATCAGTCTAATCACCCCAGTACGCACAAACTAGCGGGTTTCAATTCAATGGTGCACAGGGCTTTAAACATACCCATGTCAAAAGACAACTATAATAAGGAAATAAGAACTATTATGCAAATAGCAAAGGAAA
This sequence comes from Meconema thalassinum, assembly GCA_946902985.2. NCBI lineage: Eukaryota > Metazoa > Arthropoda > Insecta > Orthoptera > Tettigoniidae > Meconema > Meconema thalassinum. The sequence goes on along the minus strand of OX336389.2, from coordinate 1,434,791,503 downwards.
ACAACTTCTCGCCAAGCAAAATAAATCAAATTATAGCCAAACATAAAAATAAAGATAAAACGATTCCCAAACCGGACAGTAATGAGAAAAAATTTGCGCGTTTCAACTATGTGAATGCGAATACATATAAAATCACTAACCTATTCAAAAAGCAAGGCATAAAGATAGCTTTCACGACGAAAAACACAACCGCTAGGCACCTCCTAAATAGTAATCTAAATAAACGTGACCCGTATTCAAGGTCAGGGGTATATTCTATAACGTGCCAAGACACCGATTGTCAAGCTAATTACATCGGGCAGAGTGGAAGGCGAGTAGACACACGTTATAATGAACATAGAAATGCGATAAGATACGGAACACATTCAGCCGTGTGCGAACATATGTGTGACGCAGGGCATAGCTTTACCAACATAGAGTCGGACCTTAAAATAATCCATCACGAATCGAAAGGCAGAGCTCTTGACATAAAGGAAGCAATCGAGATACACCTAGCCAAACGAAACAATCCCAACAATCTAAATGAACACACGTTCATGGAGAGCTCACCCCTCTTCACGCTACTAAAAAACACACCCTGTCGGAAACAAAACACAATTTAGCGACACAGCCAAGCTAGATAAAAAAAGGGGGGTAATTAGGGGGTTTTTAATAGGTAAATGTTATCTGGATCAGGTGTACGATGTACTTTTCTTCTGCAATAAACCAAGGCCCATATTAGAGGCAGTATTAAAGGTGCCGGGACGTCCTCATAAGACCGTCAACGCTTAGTTCGAATGGGTTATGCTCCACGCGTGGCGAGGACTAATCCACGGTCTTTAATAGTTGTAGATCCACCTCATTCAATAACACACATCTTATCTAGGTTGGCAACACCTCACATAAACACATCGCGATCACTCCCCACAGCACGTAGGGACAGGGGGGGAAGGCAGGGAAAAACCAGTCGTTAAGATAACCACCGCAGTCGACCGCACAGCGAGTTCAAGTGAGCACGGAAACTGCGAATAGCTGTAGTACGGAAGACAATCAGATAAGTAGTTAGCCTAAAATTTTATAGTTTAACCATAGTTTACAACCATATAATCTCTCTAAAGTACAATCTCCGGATAGCCATCACCATTTAGCATTTCACCTAACATATATACTGCATTTAGCATACACTGACAGTTGCAGTACCAATACTGCAACTAAATAATTGTACATATTGTAAATATTTTCACCTGTATTTCAAACATAGATTTTATAGCCTAAGTGTATTGGATCTGATGATGATCGCTTGACGATCGAAACTGGTCATCCTAGTGTTTTATTAATCTCATGTAATTTATTTCAGGATTATGGCATAACCCATCTCTTTTGGGTACATTCGTGTTGACCGACTGAAAAGCACTAAACTCTTGTTTACTAAGGCAACACTGAAAATATGGCTTCAAACACCACAATGTTCACGGCTAGTCAGGCAAATCGTGAAGCCAAGAAATTCAAATCACTCAGGCTTAAACTCATGAATTTAGACAAGTCAATTTGGTTCAACAAAAAATGTATAGAACTAAACCTCACCCCTAAATACGTACCAATTAAAACCGTACCGAACACACCAGCCTCGATCATTTCAACTAAACAAGCCAAAGCGCTTTGGATAAAAAACGAATTAAGATTTGCATACATAAGAAAGCAAAAAATTAACCAACAATTATACGACATTCAATTGCAACTAAGTAATTTCTGGCACGCAGCCCAATGGGACAGCTTCACCGAACACCTACATGACACCATCAAAATCAGAGCAACGAGGAAGCATGAAACGCTAGAAAATAAATTAAGAAAACTAGGAGAAACACAGAACCATCAATCTAACGAACAACACACGAATAACAATGAATTCAATTTCCACAGCAGAGTAAACAACAGAACGAACGTAACCTTTTCTCAAGGTGAAATGAATATGTTAGACAAAGGTTTGAAATACAACTGCACAGACGCACACACGAACCACAATATAAAACAGTTAATCACAGATATTGAGATAGCCAGTCACAAGCTCCCAGCAGAAGACAGGGAATTAACCAAAAATCTCGCCACCAACGAAGCCAAAAAAATCCTCAAACGAGAGGGCGATAGCAATAACATTCAAAACAACAAACAAATCAAAGAAATAAAGTCGTTGAAACAAAAAATAAAAGAACATGACTTAATCATCACAAAAGCAGATAAGGGAAACACTACAGTAATTTTGAACAAAACAGAATACATTGAAAAAACAGTCGAATTCCTAAACAACAACGAAATCAAGGAATTAACAAAAGACCCCACCAACAAATTCCAAAAACAAATAAAAAGTGCGCTAAAAGAAACAGAATACATACTGACCAAAGCTGAAAAATCAAAACTAATAAACATGAACCCGAAAATACCGTCATTGAGGGGACAACCAAAAATACACAAAAAGGAATGCCCAATGAGACCAATAGTCAATTGTAGGAATGCCCCTAATTACAAAATCAGCAAAGAGTTACTAAAAATCTTAAAATGCCGTCTTTCCAACGACAAAAACAACTCTGTAAAGAACACAACAGAACTAGTAACAGCATTGAACACCCTACAAATGAAACCTAGCTTCAGGCTAGTATCCTTCGACGTAACTAACATGTACACCAATATTCCGATTATTGAAGCAATCAACACTATCGAAAACAACTTAAAATCCAACAATTCGGTAAAAGAAATTGAAGAGATTGTGAGATTACTGAGGGTCGTTCTCACCCAAAACGTGTTTCAATTCGATAATAAAATATACACACAGAGAGAAGGCCTAGCAATGGGATCGCCACTAAGTGGGTTAATCGCTGACATCTTCATCAATGCACTAGAAAATGCGTTCTTAGAAAAGACTTCAACAAAGGGAATAGTAATATGGAAAAGATACGTAGATGATGTAATTTGCATCTACGATACTGAACTAACAAGCGAAGAAACAATTCTCCAATCCATTAATAGCCTTCACCATTCTATCAAATTCACTAAGGAATCCGAAATAGACCGGAAAATAAATTATCTCGATATAACTATTGAACGTAAAGACAACGACCTTTCATATTCCATATTCCGGAAAGCAACACAAACCTCGCATGCAATCGACAATCAGTCTAATCACCCCAGTACGCACAAACTAGCGGGTTTCAATTCAATGGTGCACAGGGCTTTAAACATACCCATGTCAAAAGACAACTATAATAAGGAAATAAGAACTATTATGCAAATAGCAAAGGAAAACAACTTCTCGCCAAGCAAAATAAATCAAATTATAGCCAAACATAAAAATAAAGATAAAACGATTCCCAAACCGGACAGTAATGAGAAAAAATTTGCGCGTTTCAACTATGTGAATGCGAATACATATAAAATCACTAACCTATTCAAAAAGCAAGGCATAAAGATAGCTTTCACGACGAAAAACACAACCGCTAGGCACCTCCTAAATAGTAATCTAAATAAACGTGACCCGTATTCAAGGTCAGGGGTATATTCTATAACGTGCCAAGACACCGATTGTCAAGCTAATTACATCGGGCAGAGTGGAAGGCGAGTAGACACACGTTATAATGAACATAGAAATGCGATAAGATACGGAACACATTCAGCCGTGTGCGAACATATGTGTGACGCAGGGCATAGCTTTACCAACATAGAGTCGGACCTTAAAATAATCCATCACGAATCGAAAGGCAGAGCTCTTGACATAAAGGAAGCAATCGAGATACACCTAGCCAAACGAAACAATCCCAACAATCTAAATGAACACACGTTCATGGAGAGCTCACCCCTCTTCACGCTACTAAAAAACACACCCTGTCGGAAACAAAACACAATTTAGCGACACAGCCAAGCTAGATAAAAAAAGGGGGGTAATTAGGGGGTTTTTAATAGGTAAATGTTATCTGGATCAGGTGTACGATGTACTTTTCTTCTGCAATAAACCAAGGCCCATATTAGAGGCAGTATTAAAGGTGCCGGGACGTCCTCATAAGACCGTCAACGCTTAGTTCGAATGGGTTATGCTCCACGCGTGGCGAGGACTAATCCACGATCTTTAATAGTTGTAGATCCACCTCATTCAATAACATACATCTTATCTAGGTTGGCAACACCTCACATAAACACATCGCGATCACTCCCCACAGCACGTAGGGACAGGGGGGGAAGGCAGGGAAAAACCAGTCGTTAAGATAACCACCGCAGTCGACCGCACAGCGAGTTCAAGTGAGCACGGAAACTGCGAATAGCTGTAGTACGGAAGACAATCAGATAAGTAGTTAGCCTAAAATTTTATAGTTTAACCATAGTTTACAACCATATAATCTCTCTAAAGTACAATCTCCGGATAGCCATCACCATTTAGCATTTCACCTAACATATATACTGCATTTAGCATACACTGACAGTTGCAGTACCAATACTGCAACTAAATAATTGTACATATTGTAAATATTTTCACCTGTATTTCAAACATAGATTTTATAGCCTAAGTGTATTGGATCTGATGATGATCGCTTGACGATCGAAACTGGTCATCCTAGTGTTTTATTAATCTCATGTAATTTATTTCAGGATTATGGCATAACCCATCTCTTTTGGGTACATTCGTGTTGACCGACTGAAAAGCACTAAACTCTTGTTTACTAAGGCAACACTGAAAATATGGCTTCAAACACCACAATGTTCACGGCTAGTCAGGCAAATCGTGAAGCCAAGAAATTCAAATCACTCAGGCTTAAACTCATGAATTTAGACAAGTCAATTTGGTTCAACAAAAAATGTATAGAACTAAACCTCACCCCTAAATACGTACCAATTAAAACCGTACCGAACACACCAGCCTCGATCATTTCAACTAAACAAGCCAAAGCGCTTTGGATAAAAAACGAATTAAGATTTGCATACATAAGAAAGCAAAAAATTAACCAACAATTATACGACATTCAATTGCAACTAAGTAATTTCTGGCACGCAGCCCAATGGGACAGCTTCACCGAACACCTACATGACACCATCAAAATCAGAGCAACGAGGAAGCATGAAACGCTAGAAAATAAATTAAGAAAACTAGGAGAAACACAGAACCATCAATCTAACGAACAACACACGAATAACAATGAATTCAATTTCCACAGCAGAGTAAACAACAGAACGAACGTAACCTTTTCTCAAGGTGAAATGAATATGTTAGACAAAGGTTTGAAATACAACTGCACAGACGCACACACGAACCACAATATAAAACAGTTAATCACAGATATTGAGATAGCCAGTCACAAGCTCCCAGCAGAAGACAGGGAATTAACCAAAAATCTCGCCACCAACGAAGCCAAAAAAATCCTCAAACGAGAGGGCGATAGCAATAACATTCAAAACAACAAACAAATCAAAGAAATAAAGTCGTTGAAACAAAAAATAAAAGAACATGACTTAATCATCACAAAAGCAGATAAGGGAAACACTACAGTAATTTTGAACAAAACAGAATACATTGAAAAAACAGTCGAATTCCTAAACAACAACGAAATCAAGGAATTAACAAAAGACCCCACCAACAAATTCCAAAAACAAATAAAAAGTGCGCTAAAAGAAACAGAATACATACTGACCAAAGCTGAAAAATCAAAACTAATAAACATGAACCCGAAAATACCGTCATTGAGGGGACAACCAAAAATACACAAAAAGGAATGCCCAATGAGACCAATAGTCAATTGTAGGAATGCCCCTAATTACAAAATCAGCAAAGAGTTACTAAAAATCTTAAAATGCCGTCTTTCCAACGACAAAAACAACTCTGTAAAGAACACAACAGAACTAGTAACAGCATTGAACACCCTACAAATGAAACCTAGCTTCAGGCTAGTATCCTTCGACGTAACTAACATGTACACCAATATTCCGATTATTGAAGCAATCAACACTATCGAAAACAACTTAAAATCCAACAATTCGGTAAAAGAAATTGAAGAGATTGTGAGATTACTGAGGGTCGTTCTCACCCAAAACGTGTTTCAATTCGACAATAAAATATACACACAGAGAGAAGGCCTAGCAATGGGATCGCCACTAAGTGGGTTAATCGCTGACATCTTCATCAATGCACTAGAAAATGCGTTCTTAGAAAAGACTTCAACAAAGGGAATAGTAATATGGAAAAGATACGTAGATGATGTAATTTGCATCTACGATACTGAACTAACAAGCGAAGAAACAATTCTCCAATCCATTAATAGCCTTCACCATTCTATCAAATTCACTAAGGAATCCGAAATAGACCGGAAAATAAATTATCTCGATATAACTATTGAACGTAAAGACAACGACCTTTCATATTCCATATTCCGGAAAGCAACACAAACCTCGCATGCAATCGACAATCAGTCTAATCACCCCAGTACGCACAAACTAGCGGGTTTCAATTCAATGGTGCACAGGGCTTTAAACATACCCATGTCAAAAGACAACTATAATAAGGAAATAAGAACTATTATGCAAATAGCAAAGGAAAACAACTTCTCGCCAAGCAAAATAAATCAAATTATAGCCAAACATAAAAATAAAGATAAAACGATTCCCAAACCGGACAGTAATGAGAAAAAATTTGCGCGTTTCAACTATGTGAATGCGAATACATATAAAATCACTAACCTATTCAAAAAGCAAGGCATAAAGATAGCTTTCACGACGAAAAACACAACCGCTAGGCACCTCCTAAATAGTAATCTAAATAAACGTGACCCGTATTCAAGGTCAGGGGTATATTCTATAACGTGCCAAGACACCGATTGTCAAGCTAATTACATCGGGCAGAGTGGAAGGCGAGTAGACACACGTTATAATGAACATAGAAATGCGATAAGATACGGAACACATTCAGCCGTGTGCGAACATATGTGTGACGCAGGGCATAGCTTTACCAACATAGAGTCGGACCTTAAAATAATCCATCACGAATCGAAAGGCAGAGCTCTTGACATAAAGGAAGCAATCGAGATACACCTAGCCAAACGAAACAATCCCAACAATCTAAATGAACACACGTTCATGGAGAGCTCACCCCTCTTCACGCTACTAAAAAACACACCCTGTCGGAAACAAAACACAATTTAGCGACACAGCCAAGCTAGATAAAAAAGGGGGGTAATTAGGGGGTTTTTAATAGGTAAATGTTATCTGGATCAGGTGTACGATGTACTTTTCTTCTGCAATAAACCAAGGCCCATATTAGAGGCAGTATTAAAGGTGCCGGGACGTCCTCATAAGACCGTCAACGCTTAGTTCGAATGGATTATGCTCCACGCGTGGCGAGGACTAATCCACGATCTTTAATAGTTGTAGATCCACCTCATTCAATAACATACATCTTATCTAGGTTGGCAACACCTCACATAAACACATCGCGATCACTCCCCACAGCACGTAGGGACAGGGGGGGAAGGCAGGGAAAAACCAGTCGTTAAGATAACCACCGCAGTCGACCGCACAGCGAGTTCAAGTGAGCACGGAAACTGCGAATAGCTGTAGTACGGAAGACAATCAGATAAGTAGTTAGCCTAAAATTTTATAGTTTAACCATAGTTTACAACCATATAATCTCTCTAAAGTACAATCTCCGGATAGCCATCACCATTTAGCATTTCACCTAACATATATACTGCATTTAGCATACACTGACAGTTGCAGTACCAATACTGCAACTAAATAATTGTACATATTGTAAATATTTTCACCTGTATTTCAAACATAGATTTTATAGCCTAAGTGTATTGGATCTGATGATGATCGCTTGACGATCGAAACTGGTCATCCTAGTGTTTTATTAATCTCATGTAATTTATTTCAGGATTATGGCATAACCCATCTCTTTTGGGTACATTCGTGTTGACCGACTGAAAAGCACTAAACTCTTGTTTACTAAGGCAACACTGAAAATATGGCTTCAAACACCACAATGTTCACGGCTAGTCAGGCAAATCGTGAAGCCAAGAAATTCAAATCACTCAGGCTTAAACTCATGAATTTAGACAAGTCAATTTGGTTCAACAAAAAATGTATAGAACTAAACCTCACCCCTAAATACGTACCAATTAAAACCGTACCGAACACACCAGCCTCGATCATTTCAACTAAACAAGCCAAAGCGCTTTGGATAAAAAACGAATTAAGATTTGCATACATAAGAAAGCAAAAAATTAACCAACAATTATACGACATTCAATTGCAACTAAGTAATTTCTGGCACGCAGCCCAATGGGACAGCTTCACCGAACACCTACATGACACCATCAAAATCAGAGCAACGAGGAAGCATGAAACGCTAGAAAATAAATTAAGAAAACTAGGAGAAACACAGAACCATCAATCTAACGAACAACACACGAATAACAATGAATTCAATTTCCACAGCAGAGTAAACAACAGAACGAACGTAACCTTTTCTCAAGGTGAAATGAATATGTTAGACAAAGGTTTGAAATACAACTGCACAGACGCACACACGAACCACAATATAAAACAGTTAATCACAGATATTGAGATAGCCAGTCACAAGCTCCCAGCAGAAGACAGGGAATTAACCAAAAATCTCGCCACCAACGAAGCCAAAAAAATCCTCAAACGAGAGGGCGATAGCAATAACATTCAAAACAACAAACAAATCAAAGAAATAAAGTCGTTGAAACAAAAAATAAAAGAACATGACTTAATCATCACAAAAGCAGATAAGGGAAACACTACAGTAATTTTGAACAAAACAGAATACATTGAAAAAACAGTCGAATTCCTAAACAACAACGAAATCAAGGAATTAACAAAAGACCCCACCAACAAATTCCAAAAACAAATAAAAAGTGCGCTAAAAGAAACAGAATACATACTGACCAAAGCTGAAAAATCAAAACTAATAAACATGAACCCGAAAATACCGTCATTGAGGGGACAACCAAAAATACACAAAAAGGAATGCCCAATGAGACCAATAGTCAATTGTAGGAATGCCCCTAATTACAAAATCAGCAAAGAGTTACTAAAAATCTTAAAATGCCGTCTTTCCAACGACAAAAACAACTCTGTAAAGAACACAACAGAACTAGTAACAGCATTGAACACCCTACAAATGAAACCTAGCTTCAGGCTAGTATCCTTCGACGTAACTAACATGTACACCAATATTCCGATTATTGAAGCAATCAACACTATCGAAAACAACTTAAAATCCAACAATTCGGTAAAAGAAATTGAAGAGATTGTGAGATTACTGAGGGTCGTTCTCACCCAAAACGTGTTTCAATTCGACAATAAAATATACACACAGAGAGAAGGCCTAGCAATGGGATCGCCACTAAGTGGGTTAATCGCTGACATCTTCATCAATGCACTAGAAAATGCGTTCTTAGAAAAGACTTCAACAAAGGGAATAGTAATATGGAAAAGATACGTAGATGATGTAATTTGCATCTACGATACTGAACTAACAAGCGAAGAAACAATTCTCCAATCCATTAATAGCCTTCACCATTCTATCAAATTCACTAAGGAATCCGAAATAGACCGGAAAATAAATTATCTCGATATAACTATTGAACGTAAAGACAACGACCTTTCATATTCCATATTCCGGAAAGCAACACAAACCTCGCATGCAATCGACAATCAGTCTAATCACCCCAGTACGCACAAACTAGCGGGTTTCAATTCAATGGTGCACAGGGCTTTAAACATACCCATGTCAAAAGACAACTATAATAAGGAAATAAGAACTATTATGCAAATAGCAAAGGAAAACAACTTCTCGCCAAGCAAAATAAATCAAATTATAGCCAAACATAAAAATAAAGATAAAACGATTCCCAAACCGGACAGTAATGAGAAAAAATTTGCGCGTTTCAACTATGTGAATGCGAATACATATAAAATCACTAACCTATTCAAAAAGCAAGGCATAAAGATAGCTTTCACGACGAAAAACACAACCGCTAGGCACCTCCTAAATAGTAATCTAAATAAACGTGACCCGTATTCAAGGTCAGGGGTATATTCTATAACGTGCCAAGACACCGATTGTCAAGCTAATTACATCGGGCAGAGTGGAAGGCGAGTAGACACACGTTATAATGAACATAGAAATGCGATAAGATACGGAACACATTCAGCCGTGTGCGAACATATGTGTGACGCAGGGCATAGCTTTACCAACATAGAGTCGGACCTTAAAATAATCCATCACGAATCGAAAGGCAGAGCTCTTGACATAAAGGAAGCAATCGAGATACACCTAGCCAAACGAAACAATCCCAACAATCTAAATGAACACACGTTCATGGAGAGCTCACCCCTCTTCACGCTACTAAAAAACACACCCTGTCGGAAACAAAACACAATTTAGCGACACAGCCAAGCTAGATAAAAAAAGGGGGGTAATTAGGGGGTTTTTAATAGGTAAATGTTATCTGGATCAGGTGTACGATGTACTTTTCTTCTGCAATAAACCAAGGCCCATATTAGAGGCAGTATTAAAGGTGCCGGGACGTCCTCATAAGACCGTCAACGCTTAGTTCGAATGGGTTATGCTCCACGCGTGGCGAGGACTAATCCACGGTCTTTAATAGTTGTAGATCCACCTCATTCAATAACATACATCTTATCTAGGTTGGCAACACCTCACATAAACACATCGCGATCACTCCCCACAGCACGTAGGGACAGGGGGGGAAGGCAGGGAAAAACCAGTCGTTAAGATAACCACCGCAGTCGACCGCACAGCGAGTTCAAGTGAGCACGGAAACTGCGAATAGCTGTAGTACGGAAGACAATCAGATAAGTAGTTAGCCTAAAATTTTATAGTTTAACCATAGTTTACAACCATATAATCTCTCTAAAGTACAATCTCCGGATAGCCATCACCATTTAGCATTTCACCTAACATATATACTGCATTTAGCATACACTGACAGTTGCAGTACCAATACTGCAACTAAATAATTGTACATATTGTAAATATTTTCACCTGTATTTCAAACATAGATTTTATAGCCTAAGTGTATTGGATCTGATGATGATCGCTTGACGATCGAAACTGGTCATCCTAGTGTTTTATTAATCTCATGTAATTTATTTCAGGATTATGGCATAACCCATCTCTTTTGGGTACATTCGTGTTGACCGACTGAAAAGCACTAAACTCTTGTAGTCTCTACTTAATTGTATGGATTATGGAATCCCAGATGTTAACGTAAAACACGAATAAGACTAAGTAGAGTGAAGTAATATTTTTCTGAAGCCCGTTGAGATATAGAAGTAATGTGGAAGGACAATTACATGTTGTATTGTCGGGAGAAAGGAGCGAACGTGTTGTAAATATTTTATTTCTAAGTAAGTAATTGACGAACTACGACGTGATTATTTTAATTGTATATAATGTTATATTAAACGTATTTCAGATAAATTCGTAAATAGATTTAGGAGTGTTTTATGACCTACTTGACTTAAGTCCTGTTGTTCGCATCGCTGGAACATAGGGCTTCAACGAAGCATCGCCATCGGACTCGGTTGCGTGCCATTGCCTTCACTTCTCCCCACGTTCTCCCCTCTTCTGCAGCTTCCCTCTCCACTGTCCTCCTCCAAGTTTCCCTCGGTCTTCCTCTTCTGCGATGTCCCTGAGGATTCCAACTCAGGGCTTGCCTCTCTATTGCCATCTGGTTTTTGCGCAGTGTATGTCCAACCCACTTCCACTTTCTTGCCTTCAACCGTAAATCCACGGGCTTCTCGTTTGTACGATTCCATAGTTCTTCATTGGATATTACATTTGGCCAAAACACCATGAAGATTCTTCGTAAGCATCTGTTTATAAAGGTCTGGATTTTCTTTATGATAGATTTTGTAACTTTCCAAGTCTCACATCCGTATAGCAACACTGATTTTACATTGCTATTGAATATTCGGAGTTTAGTACGTGTGGAAATCTCATTGCTTTTCCAGAGGATGCAACTGGATAAAGGCTGCATTTGCTTTCTTGATCCTGCTGCTCACATCCTCTTCTGCTCCTCCAGTTTTAGAAACGATGCTACCAAGATACGTAAATTCTTGAACATCCTCTACGTTTCTTCCGTTTATTTGAAACTTCCTATCGCTTGTTACGTTTAGTCTTAGCGATTTGGTCTTCCCTGAATTTACAGTTAACCCTAGCCTTCTTGCCTGTTCCTGTAGATCTTTCAGTTTGGCATTCATGTGCCGAAAGCTTTGTGAGAGGAGACACACATCATCAGCAAAATCTATATCTTCTAGTTGATCTGTTAAATTCCAACTTACTCCTCTTCTTTTACCTTCATTTGTTTTCATCATCACTTCATCTATCACAATAAGGAAGATTGATGGAGAGAGAACACACCCCTGTTTTACACCTGTTCTTACTTCAATAGATGGTGTCAATTAACCTTGGTGCATTACTTTGCACGAGTATCCGAAATACATTTCTTGCATAACTCTGATAACCTTTCCCGGAATACCATAATTTGCAATTATTTTCCACATGCTTCTTCTGTTTACTGAATCGAAAGCCTTTTCAAGGTCTATAAACACTAGATATAGACTGGCCATAAATTCCATGCTCTGTTCAAGGATAATGCGGAGTGTATTAATCTGATCGACACACGATCGGTTTCTGCGAAACCCTGCTTGTTCTCTTCTTAGGTGGATTTCAAGGTAGTCCTTCATTCTGTTGAAGATGATTCGTGACAACACTTTGCTAGGAATAGATAACAGCATTATTCCCCTCCAATTATTGCAATTTGTCAAGTCGCCCTTCTTCGGAAGTTTAACTAAAGTGCCGGACTTTCATTCTTCTGGTATTTCTTCCCGGTTCCAGATTTTTTCAAACAGGGGGTACAGTAAATCTACTGTTGTTGCTAGATCTTCTTTCAAGAGCTCTGGCGGGATGTTATCTGTTCCCGGCGCTTTGCCACCTTTCGTTTGCTTTAGAGCAGCTCTGATCTCTTCTCTACTAGGTGCTCCACTCTTGATTCTACCAAGAACGTCATATTCATTTCGATTTCCATCTTCCTCTGCATTTTCATCTACACCTCCCTGTCCTTCTCCGTCCTGTTGCTCTTCTTCCTCTGTTCGTACCTCTCTATTCAGCACTTCTGCAAAATGTTCACGCCTTCTTTCCAATTGCTCATCTTCAGCAGTCAGCAACGCTCCAGTTTTACTTCTCACAGGACGATCTATAGGTCCCTTCCTCTTTCCTAGCAGTCTTGTGGTCTGGTAAAGTTCCTTCATGTTTCCTTCTCTGGCAGCCCTCTCCGCCCTTGATGCGAGATCACTTGCCCACTTCCTTCGGTCTGATCTTGCACTCCTTTTCACCTCCCGGTCTACTCTCGTGTACTCTGCATGAAGATCCATCTTTTGTCTCCTAGTTTTTGTGGTATTCACCTTCATTTTAGCTTTCAGTTTCTTCCTCTCTCCCACCTTTTCCCAGGTGTCCTGGCTCATCCAATCCTTCCTTTTGTTATCTCTGAATCCCACTACTTTCTCTGCAGTTTCTAGGATTGCTCCTTTAATTTTCTGCCATTCTTCTTCTACTCCATCTTATCTTGTATTTAGTATTTCGTATCTGTTACGCAGTTCTAATCTAAATTCTTGTTTGACGTTGGGGTCCTTCAGCTTTTGAACATCAAACCGCTTTTTTGGAACATCAAATTTCTTCTTTGCAGCTAGGATTTTAATGCGCACCTTGGCTAACATCAAATGGTGATCACTACCTATGTCGGCTCCCCTTTTGTTTCTGACATCTAACAATGATCTTTTCCATTTCCCACTTATGGCAAAGTGGTCAATCTGATTCTGCGTCCTGTGATCAGGTGATACCCATGAGATTTTATGACATTTTCTATGTGGGAACACCGTTCCTCCGATGGTCAACTCATTGCTCGCACAGAACTCCTTAAATAGTCCTCCGTTTTCATTCTCCTCTCCAACTCCATGTCTCCCCATTATATTTTCTATCCCAAGGTTTTCGGAGCCCACTTTCGCATTTAGGTCTCCCATCACAATGACAATATCTCGTTTCACCCCATTCAATGTTGCCTGCAGCTCTGTATAGAAGTAGTTTTTGGTATCCATGTCTGCTTGTTCAGTTGGGGCGTAACATTGGATGATTGCGTACCTGCCCTTTGAACCGCGCTGTTATGATTCTGTCTGATATAGGTCTCCATTCCAGCAGACTCTTCTTTGCCGTTTTATTTAGAATTAGGCCTACACCATTCACATGGTCGTCCTCGGCATTGGGTTTGCCTGAATACAGAAAGGTCATCCTCTCTGGTAGTCTATTTTCTCCAAATTCATTCCAGCGTACCTCGCTCATTCCCATTATGTCTAGTTTATATTTGATTAATTCTGCTACAGCTTGATGTAACTTTCCACTCTCGTAAAGTGTCCGTACATTCCAAAATCCGATCCTCGTGGTCCATTTCATTCCAAAGGTTGTCAACTTGTTGTCCGTCCGGCTTTTGCTTCTTGAAGTTTCTTTAACAATAAATTTTAAGAGATGCAGGTTGTTAGCCCACGGTCCCCGAGTGCTTTAGTGGGGCTGCCACCTTTTGGCCTAAGCACATGTCATTATAGCTAGATGGTCTGTTATGTCTCTCACAAATACTTTACAGGGAGAGTTGAGACTGGACTCCCTAACCCCCCTACTTTCTTCGGGCTTGGGACCGGCAACGACACCCATGGAGCTACTCAATCCACCCCATGGTTGCCGCAGGCGGAGTTGAGTGTTTTATATTTTAAATTTAAACCTTAAAACTTTGTGTAGAGATTTTGCGCTTCGTAGAGGAAGAAATATTATTATTAGGGTGCGGGAGATGAATTGTATAGAGTAATGATTAGTATTTGTAATGCCGGAGATCTACGTCATGGGTAACGTCATTTATTTTTGGGATTATTTAAATTTTTAACTTATAACATTTTTCTTGTTATAAACTCCCGTCAACGAGGGCAGAGCAGTTGTTCGCTGTATAGAAGCTTATTTAAGCTTACACGTAACAATTTTTACGGTTTCTTAGCGAAACAATTTGTACTTTTATATGGATTAATGACGCTTAGTCATATATTTTATTTCATGGTTTTATTTTCGAGAGCATTTAATCAAAGCTCGGTGACACGAGATGTGTATTGTTCTTTTAATAAATAGACGGATTCGTGTTGACGATTTCCTGATTGTTTTATAGGAAACTGGCATTATACTTGTAGTTAGATGGTAGAGGAATGTACTGTAGGGTGGAAGTTCCCGAGGGACCTAATCCGTATCCTTACGCCCGATATTTTTATAGAGTTATTTTTCTTTATCCTAAGTAGTTAGATGACCCTACTGTTCTGTAGTTAGATACTGCAGCACATTCCGATTGATAAAATACCGGTCCCTTATTCTGAGTGTTTTCGCCAAGTGGCACCATGTCATTTTTAGCCGGGGCGTCAAGATGCTACAATCCCAGATTATTTCCAGCCGGAGGATATTGGTGGATCATCCAGATATAAGGGTACAGTACGTAAGTACATGTTTATCACGATTATGTCATCTAAGTTGCGTACAGTTGAAAATTGATCTGTCTGTCTCCGCATTGTGACCGGTTGCAGGCGACAGCGGGAACTCACAGCCCCCTGATGCGTGATGTAGGAATCCACCTGTGATAGGTCGGTATGATAAATACATATTCTTGACGTTACAAAAGCTATTTCCCCAAAAGGAAGATTGCATTATCTCTCTGCTGTAATATCTTGTACTCCAATGTATATTTGACATCATTACTGTGCCTTATTTCCGTATAATGTTCGAATATAAATGTCAATCTTCCCACTGTTTCACAGTGAAGGTCTCCCGCGCCCTCCTCGCGGTATAAAAGTGAAACACTCTTCCGAAGGTGGCCGCTGAGACTTGAACTGACCCGAATGATCACATGTTCTGACCATCTGATCTTGGCTTACTCAAAACTAGGTCAAAGCCTGTTTCTTGCAGTAGCGCTTCGTCAAGCGAAAATATACCGTAATTTCAGACCAAAAACACGGGATATCTCTCTCCTAATACCTCAAATAAAAGCTGGCTAGACTTTTATTTCATCATTCTAGATAATCTTGCTACAGTACATGGCTACATACAGAGTTAAACTAAATTCTTGTAGTATCTGCGCATGTTTTTGGCATTGAAGCGACCTATAATATCTCTTCTAATTATGCTGGTAATTTCATAACAATTGTTCCCGAAGCATCGAGCTATTTGGACCGTTTCATCGGCTACTGTTTCTCTAGCCTCTTCCTTAACTCTCCTTCTTGATAAATCCCAACGGTGGTGCAGAACTACAAGTAATCTCTAATTTCTCGTTCTTCATTTTCTTTTCTTTGTCCCTTTCTGGAGTTATTTCTCTACTCCATTGACGACTGGTATTTGATTTTATGAAATTGGACTGATTCAAATTGGTTGTACCGGACCGAACTGTCCCGTCGCTCTAGACTGAAGACTAACTCCTTTAGTGGGATATTCCAGCAGTATAATCCCCTCTCTTTCCTGGATCCTGGTTTCTATTTGTCCTACCGCAGCTTGAAGGTCGTCATTCCAGAATGACCTCATTTGCTTCCTTAAGCCTTCTGTGTTGCCATTACTCCCTAATTTAATGTTATCAAATTGGGTTGGAACTACATTTATCTCAAAAGACCCTTTGTTCCTGACTTCGTTCATCTCTAATTTATTCTGATCGACTTGAACTTCTGTGGATTTTAATCTAATTTCAATATCTGTTAAATTATCATTTTGAGAATTTTGAAGAACATTAATCTTCTTATTGACACCCTCCCTCACGTTGATTAAATCCTTATTGGCTTTTAATTTGCTAGTGGCAAGTTCTTGTTTTAGATCATTCGTAACACCTAATTGAATCTGCATATGATTCTGGTTAGCTTCTACTGTGTTAACATCGGAATAGATGTCTGTTATATCTGTCTGCATACAAACTAATCTAGTTTCTGTTACATTTTTACAAGTTTGCGTTATACATGAGTCTGATTGAACATTTTCAACGTCAGACTTTATTTCAGTTAGACTAGTTAGCGTTTGATTCATACTAGTTTGAATATCTTTGTTGCTGGACTGAAGGTCCTTTAAAGAGGTCAGTATGCTATTTGCGAAAGCTACTCTCTGCTCACACAGATTTTTGTTGTAATTAATCACAGCTTTATCTACTTTGTTCATACTCTCGTGAAAGCCGTCAAACTGGGCTTGGATTAATTTGTAAAGTTCTTTAAAGTTCTTATGAGTCCCTGTCTCCTCACTTCGAGACATACCAAATATATATCACACAAAAGCTGAAAACATGGACACCACTCCACCAAACAAAGCATAGACATCACAGGGTAACCACATTTGCCATCATAAGAACTTCTTTATTGTGTTGCGTTAACTTAAAATATAATTAAAATTACCAATCAGTGCTTAATGTTAGAATCAAGGAATTCCCAGAACCTATTCATACTAGTGATGATTTATATCAGTATATGTCCTATGTAATCCTATTATGACCATCTTTAAAATAATGAAAATTATTTTACATTTAAAATTGGCTCAGAAATACCCATCTGCCGGTTGCAAGAAAATAGGACACCTTGAATGAAGCTCACCCACGAGCTACATCAAACAGCCCCACTCGACTGATCAAGTCAATTCAGATTACCAGTGAATGTCTTTCATTGATCTTGGCTCTAGACTGATATTATTTCCAAATCAGTGTAGCACCAATTAAAAATTCACAAAATCTACCAATGGTTGCAATTCTACACGTATACCATGTAGATCGAGAATGCTCGTAATTGCTTTATTCACGAATGAATTACAACAACTTGTGCTAAAAACATTGGTGAACCATTATTTCCCGACGTTCATTCAACGAGTTCACAATTGATCGCTGTAATGTTGTCGGAATTGACTAGCTCATAACACCACCATGTGTTCAAAGGCAAGATTCGAAATGATCATGAAATGGCGTCATATCACCAGTCAGATGCCTCTCCACGAGGTACTACATCTAAAATGGCCTCAAACTACGTTCTCGTCTCTGGTATTCCAGTTTTCTCGAGTCCATCAGCTGGATGCCATTTTAATCAATTGGCGTATCCCATAAAGACATGGTATCTCTATTCGATCCCCACAAGTATGGGCCGCCAATTTACTGTACCCGAAAATACCTAACCTTTACCTGTTGAAATCCCTCAATGGTAACTGGATCGCAAACCTGAAAACCCCCGGCTATGAAATTCCCTAAGTCCTACCAACAGGAGAAGGGAGTAACAGGATGCAGTAAATCCTAACAGAGGTGGCATTAAGCAAGACCAAAGCATAGCAGCAAACTGCTCTAAGAACACGAGAATCGTGAGAAATCACTCTCTCGGGAGTGTGGGAAACTCTAGAAATACCTAGCTGTGGCCCTCCTAATGCGACCTCTTTATACTTCTATAAATCATCACATCGCGCGATTAAAAGAAATGACAAACAAAATATTTCCAAAAAGAAAATCTGACAGGTCAGACCAAAACATCCATGACTGGACACAAAAATCGAAGAAAATAGGCACTAATGTCATGCCAATAAATGCATCAGCTGTCCCCATGGATCAAGAATGCATTTGACCCTCAAATGAAATATTGACAATATGTACAACAGGTGACCCAATAAGAAACGAAAAACAAATCAACGAGATCACCTTTATGGTTCTTCCACTGATTCCAACATTTTCAAACACGCGAATTAATTCATATATATTTACATATCTACAGCGAAATTATTATTACTTCATTACACCCTCAAGTGTATATGCCATCACAAACAGGTAGTTCTGCACTCCTCATTGGTGCTGTGTCATTACTCATAAGTATAAATATTGCCTTAGCAATCTAGTTAAAGTCTATTTGATCAATCAAGCACTTAAGCTAAAAAAGACGTGAAGTGCGTAATTCAAAATCTCTAAAGATTCAATAATTTCTCAGTATTAATGTACTTATTTAAATTCACCGACAGTAGTGGCTACGCTGGCTAAAGCGCAGCATTAGGTCACGGGGCCAAGCTCTCTGCTGACTCGGTAAACGCGTGGGTTCGATCCCCACCGTCGGCCGTCCTTGAAATGGTTTTCCGTGGTTTCCCATTTTCAACACCAGGCAAATGCTGGGACGGTAACTTCTGACAGGCCACGGCCGCTTTCTTCCACATCCTTGCCCAGTTTCATTCACCATAATTCATTTCATCTCTCATTAACTCCGTTCATGAGGTTGGCGTCAGGAAGGGCATCCGGCCATAAAAACCGTCGCCACAAAGGCTTCCATCGCATCTCATCCCCGACCCCGTTGGAAAACGGGAATAATAAGGGGTAGACATGCATACAATATACTTATTTAAATTCATCCAGTATTTATAGTTAATGGATCATGTATCATCTCTAACATTTGCTTAAATCATATAAATTGAGTACAACCGAAGAACTGATTAAATGGCGGTGACGCAAAAAAATCTCTGAGGCTTGACAAAACTAGAACCATAATTGGAGTTACCAATTTATCAGAAAATCGTAACAAGAAATGCAAAAGAGAACAAACACTATGTCCTTTCAAGAACATTCAGAAATTGGTATAACCTTGCGCTGAAATACTGTAATTATAATGGTCACACATGACCTCGACCATTTCTGAATACAGGTGGGCACCGCCACCAACGTGACAAAGATTATACTTTTATAATCTGCATTAAACATTATGCTTTCACTAGCATCATAACATTAACGTACTCCAACGAGTACTACCGTGAATATTATAGAGTATTATACGTCCACTGACGTTCCTTCCCACATTATCACTCACATGGTGATTATTTACTTCAATAACAATAATTCAGATATATTCAGCTGTGTTTCTTAACTATATGTTTTCTCATTTCAATGCATCATACATTTAACATGGATGGACGCTTGATAAAGTCCACACGACTACAAAAAACTTGCCTTACAGAGTTGTATTTACAGTCACGTAAGAATAAGCTCCCCTTAAAGTTAATTCCAGGGATTTATCTCAAAAAAGATTCTTGTTCTTCAAACAGTACTCTTAAACAACGTTCTACTCAAGAAAATCTCGAAAGACTGAATCAAAATTCAGCTATAGCAATATTATTTTGTTTAAAGATCATCAAAGTTTATCCAAGTACACGTGGCTACAAAATAAGAAGTCGGAGTTTATCAGACGAAAATAGAAATGTCCCCTCAAGAGAGTTCACGAAAATCGGACTGAATCTACAGCATGTATCCAGATAACAACTCAAGTTAGCTTCTGTTGATACATTAGAATCCAGTACGACAGCGTTCATTCTCAAGAGAAAAATCCCCATTCTAAAAGAATTATCAAACTTCACATTTTATACTGTATTGTAATAATCATAATGCAAAAATGCATAGGCAAATTCGAAGCTCGCAATTTTTGAACACAAAAAAATAGATCGACAACCCCTCAAGCCATAGCTTGATAAATAAACAACAAGAAGTACCCAAAAGAGTGGAAAGTATCAAATACTCTAAATAATGAAGATTCCCTTAAACGTAAATTACTTCCCCTATGAAGATCTGTTCTCCACAATCATGAAGTTCGGAATAAATTTCATGAATTTAATGAATTAATTAATTAATTTGAAAAACAGACAATTAATTCAAAATAAAAATTTATGAAATGAGTGCTCCTGTTTAGCCAGGCCTAAACTCAACTGAAAATGTAGTCACACATGACATGGAATAGTCATGCATAAATCTCCAGTGGCTATGTGGTCTTACTGGACTATCTCTACTTTGCAACGCTACATGAAAAGATTTCCTCTACCTGGCTAAAGACTTCCGAAGGCGGTATGAAGCATGTGAGTACCCCATTATTTGATTCCAACATGGTATAGCAGGATTGCACGGATCTATTCCATTTCCAATAAACGAACTGGGGACCTCCTACTGCAATTTCCCAGGTCCACTGCTGGTAATCGAACTGCTACCTCATATCGGAAATGGTCCTCGCCCGAATTTCGAACAGTTCCAACCCGGCCCGGAAAGACATCATGCACGCGTTTGCAACATCGCGATAATCAAGTGAACACACGACTGTAGTACTGTATAAATTGTTTGTGGCTGCATTTTATCGAAAGTTTATGTTTCACATGCCAATAGTCTGCATCGCGTGTATGTTCCTCTTCGAAGCTAGCATTGTAGCTATTCGAAACGTCCACTACATTTGTTTGTAGAGCGGTGTCCACACTTAAATCTAGCCACACATGGCTACAATATTAAAATACATCGAAACCATCTCTTCCAATACCTCAGATTTCCACATACAGTACATGTTTAAATATCTTCATTCGGAACGTATATAACGTTGAATTGCAGTAATGTTGGTGTGCGTATAAGTAGGAACACCGTTTCAATGTGCAGAGGCTTCAATAACAAGTCCCATAATGTATCACTGTAATTGCAGACCAAAAAACTGTACAGTAATGCGCCCGAAATTTGGATAGTTCATGATGAAAATGATGTTATTTTTCGAGCCCATGCTACAGTTTAACATTGCAATATAAATCTTGGAAGTTGGCTCAA
Source organism: Meconema thalassinum (assembly GCA_946902985.2). Taxonomy (NCBI): domain Eukaryota; kingdom Metazoa; phylum Arthropoda; class Insecta; order Orthoptera; family Tettigoniidae; genus Meconema; species Meconema thalassinum. Next base: position 1,434,769,814 of record OX336389.2, on the reverse strand, counting down.
GGCGAGCTTTGTTAGCGAACGCAGGCCATGGGAGAAACCCATCACGTGATCATAGACGCCTCAGAATATTCTCGATTTTTGGAAAGTGCCTAGCAACAAGGAAATAGCGCGAAATATTACCAGTTAATTGTTATAAAATATGTCATTGGATATATGCTTTCAGCCAATGAGAGGAGGGCTTGCGGAAGCAGATATGGATTTTTGCCTAGTTAATGTGATTAACTATGCCATTTATGCCCTACGTAAAAATGTTACTTCATTGAAAATATCAAGATAATTAAAGGAAGATACTACTACTACATTGAATGACGCTAAGGAAAGAATTTCACTGTAATACGCTTTATTACAAGTGCGCGCCAATAATTGCGCGCAACCAACAATGGCGCCGAATTTCAGACGAGTTGATGGGGGGACGACTTCTAGAAGTGTTCTTGTCTCGACTGACTTCGAAGCTACACGGCGTGTTACGGAGGGTAGTTCATTCCCGTAGACACGATACTGAGCGCGGTCCTACGCGACACGAGAGATAGCGGTGATACCGGCCAATATTTTCGAGAGCCCCGCTGAAACTAAGTGACGTTGAGCGGCGGACATTTAGTTAAATAGCGAACAAGTGTTCGATTTCGTGGATATTGAAGAGTATACATTATAATTATCAAGTGATAAGGCTTCAACACGATAAGATTTAGGGAAATCTATCGTGAATTTTGAAAGATATAGGACACTTTGAGTTGTCAGAGAAAGTGATTTATCTCAGTGCAGCGAGAATCATTTTTGGGCAGTGAGACTTCAACACAGGCATGTTCACGTTGCAGCAAGAAGTAAGTAAAGTGATCTTGTATGAACATTGTGACTTTTTGGTATATTAATATTATTATGGCTACAGGCAATTATAATGTGGAATTGGTTTATGACATTTTAAATATGTGAGGGATGACGGATTAAGCTATTACGCGACTGGGGTATGTTGAGACAGGGTTGTGGATAACAACATGGAACAACGCTAAGGAACATTGAGAATATCTATAACATCTAGAATGATATAATGACGAGACAACATGATACATTATGTACATCTCCATCCAGTACATTTAATGTGTTTTCATGTACATCTATTATCGACTATGAGCAGATATAATCTTTCATTGACCAACCAAATGAACATTAACATCTACGATAGTGAATCGACATTCAACTTACAAATTTATTTGTAACGATGATGCTATCAAGAATATATTGCTCAACGATGTTGGAGAACTTTCGAGTGATATCGACTATTGAAGAATCATCAACGGGAAGACGGAAGATAGAAGATACCAGGCCCGATGACTGGTCGAGATGGAATCCACGTTCGAGGAACGATGTTCGATGCCCGGAGGAGACGAATATGCCGAGAAGGAAATCTTTCCATTCTCGAGGTCGCTGTTCTTATCCGATGGTGTGGACTGGGTTTGATTTTAACAAATCATACCTGGATGACTATCCAGCTGGTTATTAGCTTACACCCGACAATAAATTTCAATTTTCCACGAGACCGAGGTAGAAATGTTTTCATTATTCTATAGTTGAGTATGTTTGACGGCATTAGTGAACAACAATTCTCCATATTTATTTCAAGCATTTTCACTTCAATGTTGATTCAGCTTTATTCTTCAAGATTGTATAGAATGATAGTCATTCATCATCTATACTTGGAAAGTTTCCATGATTCAGTTTCTGAACTGAAGTCAGCTGTTAGAGAAAAAAAATTCCATTGGGAAAATCTTTAAGGAAGTTATTATTCGACGACTTCGATTTTATTCAAACTTCAGACATTTTGCTTTGACATTTTTGGTAAATTCATTTTGTTCGCCATCTCTTGATGAATACAGTACTTTTGCATTTGTCAGTTGGCACAGGCTAGAGTAAAAGGTGGCTTTTCACCGATGTCTCAGTCTCACTCATGGCTGTGATTATATGGAAGCTACTGAGGTATGGGTGGGGCTTAGTAATGGAATTCGGGGCACAGTTGGGTTTTTGTGGGTATCTACTCACATAACGTAACGGCGGTACTTTTTGGGGATCCAACCAGCCTTCGGGCTGACTACCTAACAGACATAAATGAACTTGGGCATTCTGTCTGTAAGAAGAATACATAGTTAGGAGAAGAAATCTACGTGTGATATAATGTGAAATATCACCTAATATTATAAACAATTCGTCGATCTATCAAGTCACATTCGTTGTGATTACGACGTGAAGTTAAACCTTTATGAACATTCTTTGTGCAGAATGAGATACATTCAGTTAATGACAAACCAATATTGAATTGAAGGAAGGCTTTGCTCTTCAGTAAATGTAAATTATTTGAGACATATCTATTGAAAGATAATTTATCCGACCTTAGGAAAGTTAGACAAAACCTTATCCGGTCGTGATCGATCCTTATTGTGCGATACAATAACACGAGATGTTATTAAGGCACAAATGTAACACTACGTTATTTGTCAATGTAGTATTGCAACCGTGCATAGGAATGACCAATGTGGAGAAACTTGTGTATTTTTACTAAATGTCTAGAGACATTGTGTTTTATGTCCTAGTAGCTTCGTTCAGTGATCCTTTAAAGATCTATCAAGATATTCGTTTGAGAACGACCAATGAATTCTAGAACAGATATTGTTGTTCATTTATAAGCTGTGAATTGTAACAACAATAAGATCAATGCTAGGAAGAAGTTATGCCAGAACAGTGGAACAATTGTTGAGGACAATTGAGTTCATATAATGTGAATTTAGTAGTAAAAAAAATATACGGAGGTTTTTGTCGTATATAGTTGCTTGGAATACGAGGGGGGATACCGCATTCGTTGTTATGAAGTTCTATGGTTTTGAATAATAGAAGCATTGTTGTATTATAGTAGAGTCAGGGAAGACTCCTTTATTTGAGATCAGATCTACGACACGAGAGTCGTTTATAGGCAGAACAACGATGGGAAAAGATTTAATATCCCTGTTCTGTAAACAATTATAAATTTTATTAAACTGGATATGTAATAGCAATGAACTTATTTTAAATGATCGGTCATTTGTACACCGATTAAGACTTTTAACCTGTTATGACATGAACGTGGTATTAGCATCTGTAAATAAGATGGATATAGTAGATGAAAACTATATGGAAGGAAGGAGCGTTAATAATTATATCAACGCGGTCTTATCGCTCAAGAGTGAGTATTTAAAGCGATAGACGATTGTAAATATTGTATAAAGATTTTCATTTGTTTATTTGAGGGTTTGGAATTCTTGTTATTGATAATATTTGTAAATGCTTTTGGATTAGATTATAGTTTGAGAGAGCGAATGCTTTTATATGAGTGTTTGAGTTTTATTGTTAATATTGTGTGAATGAACGTTTCGTTGGTCTAGAACAACAGTAGCAAGTGTTAGTATGATTGTTTGTGAGTATGAATGCATTTGAATGAGATTTAGTTTAAATAGAGCTGTACTTGTAAATTGTTTTCGTTTGAAAGACGAGTTGATTCTGCGAGGTTCATTTCTCGCATTGTGTGTGTGTGTGGTCAAGGCCGAGTCCAGGCCAGGTGGCAGACACGCAGGTCCCGTTTCACTGCAAGGCCGAGCAGAAACAATTGAGTTGCGGTTCTCACACCTGTGTGGAGAGCTGACGACTAGGCCATTGATATTATATAACCTGTTACAACTGTGTAGACAGGCACGCGACAGAGTATGTCAGGAATTTTAAATGATTTGCCAGCCTCAATGGAGCACTAGCAGTATGTTTAGATTTGTTTTTAAAATGTTATAGACGGCATTATATTTTCTATTTCATCTGATTATGATAGTATGAATGCAAGAAGCTTTAATGAGCGTCAGTGGCGTACATGTATATTTATTTTAGGGTGTTATTATGTGTGAGATTGTTAACTAGATTTAATTAATAAATTTATATTTTTAAACGTCCTGTTCGCTATTCCGTTATTATACTGTTAATGGAGACGTGTTATGGCACAGCCTAATAGAGATAGGATGTCCATTCTATCCCAACATATCCCCGAGAAAAGCATGTAAGTTTGTACACTACCGCATAAAGATAGTTTGTTTATTCTTAAGATGTCGTAAGACTACTGTGTATAAACTTGCATAGCCCGCTGGCGGGAGTGTGATAAGATCTTTAGCCGGGACTATCATTATTCTAAAATCCAGCCGTGCATTGGATGTCCGACGAGTACCTCCTTGATTTTTACGGGTACATTACTGTACCCGAATTCGTAATAAGAGATGCCAGAGTCATGTTGGAGACTTAACCATAACAAAGGGATCACTTGAATAAGATTGGAAAATAAATATTGGAACGGGTCTGTAACATAAAATTTTAGTCATGAGATATTGTCCAATGAGAAGCTGGTTAGCTGGTAGTAACCACCCCATTGTAAGGACGGATTTGATTGGATCATCCTAGGAGATAGACCACAGGCAGTTCTTGAGGAGAGAGAATGCTGGTTGCTGAGGAAAGACCACGTGTTTGGAAGATCCAATGGGCGAATTTGGAAATGGGATATTATTTTGGCATGTATGCTAATTTATGCTCTTATAAGAAATTGAAGACTGAAAAGAGATCGACAGGATTATTTAAGAAATTATTAGGAACTGTTTTTCTAAGATAATTAACGCCCGAAGACAGTATTATGATATTAATGTCTGAGCTTTGGGTATGCGCCATTTAGGAAGAGAGCGCTTTTGTTCTAGAAGCAGGCGGAAGGTTGAGACGCCATTGTATCGGGTAATGCAACGTGGGTCCTTGAACCAAACGAACGTGAGCTCCGAGCTACAGAAACTTGGTGCGGGAGTGAATGCATAAGTGCTTTAGTTGATGAAAGAGTAATATGGACGTGTGAAACATTGTGCATAATCGTGCTAATACCTGGGGGGGGAGCACGTAAGTCTTGGTGTGAATTTGAATGTGTTATGGAATATTTTACGATAGAAACCAGTGCCATGGTCTGAAAATGAATTGTTAGTATGCATGACGTAACGTGTTCGTGAAAAAGGTGGAAGTGTGAGAATATAAGTCGTGAATGAACTGTAAATACATGTGGGAAGGTAACATTTTGAAAGGGACACGTTATTATGAGCGATGTCCTTGATTGTGAAATCTTGTGCAATAAAATGGTGACGAACATCGTGGACATTTGGTTTGAAGGAACATTTGATTCGCCAGAGGGAATCATGCTAGTTTGCTAAATATGCTGAGGGAAATGTAGTCTACATTATGGAAGTGAGAATTCCTACGAGTGGAGTAACTTACAATGATATGCAGAAAAACAAAGTTCACACATATGCTTCAAAAATGCACGATCTAATGGAGAACATCATGGACTATAACCACTATAAGAATGGAGAGAGACTACGAGACTTTCCAAAGGGACGAGAAGAAGAACGAGATTGGGATGAAGACCGGGGATCGAACGAAGGGTCTGTCGGGGAGCGAGCCGAACGCCGAGGCTATCAGGATCCTCAAACGAACTTTGGAGCAGCTGGCCAGGAACGTGAATTCTCGACGCGGGCTGGAGAAGGTGGCCCGTGGCTTGGAGCGAGGAGGGAGGCTAGCCAGACGTCTGCCGGGTGAACTTGAAGACAGCAACTCTGTTCTGTATGTGTATGGGATTACACATTTTCATCGCCAGTCCTTTTGAAAGTAAGACAAGCTCTTCAATATATATATACCCCAGTTCGTAGATTGGTTTTCTTGAGGCATGCTTTTTGAGATCAGAGAAGCGGAGAAATGGAGGTCACTTCGACAGTAAAGGCAGGAGCACCCATTGCAGCGGTCACGAACGAGATGATAGGAGAGTGTGCAACCCTCACTTCAAAGGACTATGCAGTAATCATCGCTGAAGCAAACGACATCTATAGAAATGAGAGTAAAAAGGTAATCAAAGATTTAAAGGGTACATTGCCATCCATTCTTAACACAAATGTCATTATTGTAAACATTCCGCAGAGATACGATTTAATTCCCAAATCATGTGTAAATGTAGAAATAGAGGCTACAAATGGTAAAATTCGTAAAATTTGTAAGAGTTTTCCAAATGTCCAAATTATAGATGTAAGTAAATTAGACAGGAAGTTCCACACTCGACATGGCCTACACTTAAATAGGTTAGGGAAGGAGTATCTTAGTGATAAAATCTGCAAAATTGTAAATTCAAATGGTAAGAATAGTTCAACAGTAATATCTTTAGAGTGGAAGCAGGGAAACTCGTAAAAGAAGCCAAACGTGAGGTTTGGCGTTCAGTTCTTTCGATGTCAAATTTAACTGAGTGGAACAATGGTATTTCGGATTTGTCTAGCAACAATAATAATAACAATTATGATAATAATAACGTAATTCAATCACCAACACAAGCTTGCAAAAGTAACAAATTTAAACTTTACCACCAGAACGTTCAGTCTCTCTATAATAAAATTGATTACATAAATCTAATGCTTAAAAATGAACTTAAAGACATCTCAGCACTATGTATTTCAGAACATTGGCTGAGAGAGGAATAACTCGAATTAATTCAATTCCCAGGGTTTATACAAGCTAGTAAATACTCTAGAACTAATATTAGCCATGGAGGTACTTGTATCTACCTAAGACATAATTTAGATCATGAACAGTTAACAGCTTATGATTATCTAATTATGGAACAGGATTTTGAATTCTCTGCCGTAAAAATACAGCATTTTAAGTTAATAATTGTATGCGTATACCATTCTCCTTCAGGAAAGTTTCCTTTATTTATAGATAAATTAGAATTGTTACACAATAACATGATCTAAGTAAATTTCGATATAATAATTTGTGGGGATGTAAATGCGGATTTCTTAAAATTTGATAGAAATTGTGAATTATTAACACAGTTACTTATTTCCTATGGACTGAAGCCTACAAAAAGGAAAGGAAGGAAGCTTGTAGTTTAACGTGACCGTTAATCTTGAGATCATGAGCCACGGGACCTCCTTTTTACGTGGAATCCGAACCAGAGGACATGGCATTTCACTTCGAAAATCTCACATGCATTGACCGGGAATCGAACCCGGACCGCCTTGGTGAGAGGCATACAGCTAGACCGCTGAGCCACCACGCCCCTTGAAACCTACAGTAAGTACCCCAACAAGAATAACAAAATTTAGTGAAACCACTCCTGATCAATTTTTTTTAAATACAGATAAATATCACCATTCAATAGAAGTCTATTGTCCGGGTTTGAGTGACCACCATGGACAAATAAGGAGTTTTGAAGTACCCGAATCAATCAATAATAATGATAATGGAGTAAAATCAAAGGGCAGATCATTCACTGAAACAAATGTTACATATTCAATGATTTATTAAATAAGGAAACATGGTCAGGAATTTATAAACTAGAAAATGTAAATGATAAATTTAATGCATTTAACAGTACCCTAAAACACTATTTTGAAACAGCATTCCCCTTTAGACAAAGAGCTGTTCAAAATAACAAAACTAACAATTGCATAACAACAGGGATTATAAATTCATGTCAAATAAATAAATTTCTACACAAATTATATAAACAATACCACACAACACATGAATTCAATTTATCCTACAAAAATACTCTAGCATATTAAATAAGGTAATAAGACTAGCAAAGAAAATGCATAATGATAATTTTATTTCCCAATCATCTAATAAAAACAGGGCTATGTGGTCCGTGATAAAGAAAGAAACTGGAAAATCTGCTAAAATACAAAGGAACATTACACTGGCCAGAAATAATAAAGTGATAAATAATCCAGAGGAAATAGCAAACACCTTCAATGACTATTTTCTGGAAATTCCACAAAAATTATTAAAAAATCACAGGTAAATCCACTAAATTCTAATAATAAAATAAATATATGTAGTGATTCTTTATTTATAAATCATGTCACAAGTGATGAGGTAAGAATAGTTATAAAAGAGCTAAAAATAAATTTTGTGCTGGCATTGATGGCATCCCAGATGCAATTTTAAAGAAATGTGCAGAAAATATAATAAATCCACTTACACACTTAATAAACAGTTCAATTCTCTCAGAAACTTACCCGGATATTTTGAAGTTATCAAAAGTATTTTCAGTGCACAAAAACGGTTCAAAAGATGAATTATATAACTATCGTCCTATTACCTTATCAACTGGTATCGCAAAAATTGTGGAAAAAATCATGTATAGGAGACTAATAAGTTTTATAGAAAAAAAATATTATCAAACTCACAACATGGATTCAGAACGGAAAAATCTACACAGACAGCAATTTATGAATGTATTAATAGTATACTGAAATTAATTGACAATAAGGAACATGTAACTGGCCTATTCTTGGATTTATCGAAAGCATTTGATGTTCTTGACCATAAAATCCTCCTTACAAAACTAAATCAATATGGTATTAGAGGTCAAGCTAATAAATGGATAGAGTTTTACTTAACAAGGCGTAAACAAATAGTAAGCTTGAGACACAAGGATGATGGAACCAAATTACTTAATAAAACATTGGCCAATGAGGGAATTATTAAATTTGGAGTACCCCAGGGATCGGTTTTGGGCCCACTACTCTTCCTTCTTTATATCATTGATATAACACAGAACGTTCATTCACATAAGGAAATTTTGTTTGCAGACGATACAACACTCGTAATAAAAGGTGAAACTTAACAGGTCATACAGCAGTCTGCTGGCTCCGTTAGAGGAGAGTTAACCAAATGGTCACAAGATAATCGCCTCATAATCAACTATAAAAAACAGTATGTCTAAATTTCCACACTATAAAGAATAGGAATCCTGCGAAGCCCAATATAACATTAAATGGCCATCAAATAGAAAATAAATCAGAAACAAAGTTTTTAGGACTATGGATACAACATGACTTGAAACGGAATAGACATATACAATATCTGAATACTAAGCTGAACTCGATGTACTTTGCGTTACGTATTTTGAAAACCTGCACTAGCATGCACACATTAAGAAATACTTATTTTGCTTATTTCCATTCATACTTAAGATATGGGGTCATATTTTGGGGTATGTCGCCAGATGTACTAAGCATGTTTAGGATACAAAAGAGGGCGATTAGAATTATGGCAAATGTAAACACTAGAGAATCATGTAGACCTCTGTTTAAAGATTTAAACATTCTCCCACTGCCCTGCATATATATCTTTGAAAGTATTATGTTTTTTAAAAATAATTTAATGAATAAGAATGTTTTTCTTAAACAAACCATGATAACACAAGACAAAATCTAAACATTCATATTTCACACACACACACAAGCATATATCAAAAAGGAACTTATCACACAGGAGTTAAATTATACAATGAACTACCCCAGTGTATAAAACTTGACCCAAAAATAAAAACCTTTGATAGAATGTTGAAAGCTTATCTGCAGTGCCATTGTTTTACTCTGTAGTTGAATATCTTAAGGTATAGAAACGATGAAATCTATAATTATATTTTACTTTTCTATTTTAATTGTAATACCTAGCTGTAAGTTGTTGTATTTATAGAATTAAGTTTTCATATTATGATAATAGAATAAGGTGTAAATAGTTGTCCAATAAGATTGTATCTCTTAGGATCTGTTATTATAATAAGTTACAAATAGTTATAGTATTAGTATTACTGTATATACCTATTAGTACTTTTATTTAATAGATGTAAATTCTGACGTGTCCTATATCAAAAATGTATTGTATACATGTATTTGATCAAATTGAATTAATAAAACTATCTATCTATCTATCTCTCTATCTATCTATTTCAGCAGAATACAGTACAACCCCTGTAATCCGTCACCTTTGGGACTGAGGGTATGGTCGGAACGTAAGAAAGGTCGGATTATCAGAAAGTACAGAAAAATACGGATTTACAATAAAATAAACAATCTCTGAAGTCAAGATATCGGGGTTGCATTCCTTCTTTTTTGGTAGAACAACATGCACAATGCGTTGTCAAGCCGTTCAAATTTAGGCTTTATCAATGTTGTGTGATTCTTACGAGCGTTTTCACCATCTATCGTCACTGTACATGATTCAATGCCCTTTGGATTTCTTCTCCAATCTTTTATTACCGTAACGCCTTCATGGAGTTCCTTGGCAATGTTTGTAGTGATTCCCCTTTGTCCCGTCTTCGTGGCACTGCTAATTTTTCATTTAATGAAAACGTAATGTGTTTACGTTTCACTGCTGACATGTTGATAAACCACACACAACGGTACAGTACTCACAATGTTCAGTAAACAAATTACTGTACAGTACTGTAACGAACACAGAAGAACAATATCTTGAAACCAGCGAACAGTAAGCATTATAATTTTCACAGTGCAGTAGGTACTCTACAAAACACGTACAACGACAGAAACGATACGAGAGACGACGGATCACTAAGACGGACGAGCGATAACAACAAGTACCTGCAAACAACAATGGCGCGACGGGTAGTAAGTTACCCCTACGAGTCGAGACAAGTTCGGCTCAAGCAAGGTCGGATCAACGGAGTGGCGGACCAACCGAGAGTGGACGAGAGGGGTTCTACTGTATGTAGTTATGTAGAACGTTATTGCCCTTTTAGTCAGTGACTTACTCCATCTGAGGAAGTTTCTTTTCGCATTTAGTATGCTGGTTAGATACAGTTTCGAATGTGTATAGATTATCATTGCAGTCGAGTTAACTTTGTAGTTTATCGCAGGGTGGTTTAGCGGAGTTCCCTGTTCGATGATTGCCGGAGGCATTTGAACATTTTGATGATGAAGCAGTTTTTCATTTCGTCTTTTGGTTCTTGAATTTAATTATTTCTGGATTTTAGTGAGATTCCAGATGAACAGTTTTCCACGAAACAGTTTCCACGCAGCATTTTCCACTGCTCAGTTTAGAGAATTTTCAGTGCGACGAATTATCAGTTTTTGAAAATCGATTTCGCTAATATATTTATTTTTATTTTTATTTTGTATTTAGCTATTTTTGATCTTCGATGATTGTTCATATTGTCGTTTTTCACAATTCTACGATTTTACCATTTGAGATATTTTCTCGATTTTAGAATTTTCACTTTGTGAATTTTGAATTTAGAATTTTGGGGATTTTCATTTTGAAAATGGATTTAATTACAACATGTTTTTTAACTTTTGGATTTTCAGAAAATTTTGGTTTAAAAATTTTTGAATTTTGATGAATTTGGAACTTCAATTCTGATTGGATATTTTCCAGTTTAATATTTGAATTTTTCATCGGAAGTGGAATTAAATTTGTAGTTGACTCGTAGTGAATTTAGCGTTGATTGGAATTTGGTTGTAATACTGAAAGTTTGGAAGAAGGAATCTTTCGAACAACAATTTCGAATTTTGGAATGTAATGATAATTCGAGAAACATACACGTCTATTGTCTTAGCGTGATACTATAAGTATTTTACCAAATATTTCAATATTTATTGGAAGTAGTTCTCACTTAAGTGACAAATGTTTTGAGTTCACACAAGCAATGTGATTTGAAAAAGATAGTAGTCAGGATTGTTTCATGTTAATTTGACACACAGTGGGAAGGAGTCATTCGATCAGTAAATGGTATTGCTTGTAAAGCATAGTTAAAATTACTATCAACGTCATTGAATTACTAATAACTTGAGGGAGAGATGTTTATAGTTGGGATGTTGGATTTTTGTGTTTGATTGAAGAGGTCTGTGTAATATCATGTGTTATTTCGGTATTTCGAAGGTCGACTTTGTAAGGGATGTTATATCCTGGGAACCTTTCCTCTGTCAATGTTTTGTTGATTTGTTGCTACACGCTTTCTAGAGGTGCGTGTTAAGTATTGTTAGGATTGATTGCAGTCATCTTTATAGGCTTTTGAGCTGTTGGGCCGTTCTCTGGAACGTTGAGTTATTGGGTTGTGGATTTCATTCGACTGCTGGTAGATAGATATTTAGCTGTGTTGGAAGACCGTGTTCTTTCGTAATGTAGGATCATTTTTGTGGTTGATGTTGATCTGATAGACTGTTGTTCTTCGTTCAGATCAGCTGTGATGTAGATACCGGGTGCTCCAAATGTATAGTATTCATGGCGTTGGTATTAATTGAGAGTATTATTAGTATTGTTGGTATTAATTAAGCTTATTATTATTATTATTGGTATTTTTGAATTATGGATCATAACAGGAGTTATTTCATCTACAATCTAATCTTAAATGATCGGAATGTAGAGCTGTATTATGACCGATAACCTCGATGTTGATATCATTCAGTTAGTGATAATAATCCTATGTCTATAAACATTTAGGGAGGAACATTGGGGTAGATAATGTTCCGGAATAAGATGTATATATATAATATTTGATATTAATTGACCTTTAATATTTTACTTAAAAAGTAATTAAGTAAATGATTGAAGATTAGGATTCAGGATCCATTGTATAGGATAAAAAATTGGTATTGTAAATATGAGAGGCCGCCACTATTTAGATTCATTAAGGGGGTTGGTTTTCATATAAATATGTTTAATTTTTGTTTCGATCCTGAAAGCGAATGCATAGCAAGATGTTGCCAATTTACAGGTTGTTAATTTTATGTCGTCAATTTTGTGAATCAGGTGATGTTATGCCATGGTGTCATTGGACATTCAATGATAATGACATTTAGTTGTGTTAATGTTCATTTTGCGTATAACAGTTTCTGGTTTGTTGACTTATGAATAAATTCTGGGCACACATTTGCGTATGCCTATACCATTTCTATAGTACACTTGCGTTATGATTAATTGATAGAGGGAGGTTAGGAAAACGCTTTGGTAATTCTAGTGGCTTGAACCATTTTTATCCATTTCCTTGTCCCTGTTACGCCCGTGTGTTTGAGTCTCTTGAGCTCTAGTGTGTTGTTGTCGCTGATACTGTTGAGGATTTTACCATTGCGTTTTGACTTTATCCCCTGATATGTGTCCACGATTTGCAGAGTGTGTGATGCCAGATGTTTCGGTAAATATTTTTAGCCGGGGTACTGCCGTTGGTATCGATCCGCTGATATCTTGGATTTTGGCATTCACGACACTGCTGAAATCTGGTACATATAGGATGGATAAAATTTTGGCTGGCGCAAACTAGAGGGGCTTGAGTATATGACATATACCCAATGGAGGACGTGTGTATTCAAGCCATGTTCGTGTAGGAATATGATGTCGACCATATTTGAGGCCTGACAAATATGGTAGTGTCACTTTGTTTTTATAATTAAGAGCTTCTAGTGAGAGATGTTGATGCAAAGATACAATTGTATTATGTAGGTGAAAGAAGGCTTAGAATGATGTAAGATTAGCCGATTGGTACTTATAAAAGAAAAAGAATTATGAAAATTATGAAAAAGATTCATTTGAGCGTGCGACGTCCGACTAGGAAAGTTAGCAGTACAGGTGCAGCCATGAATGGTTGTTACTGGATTCCAATGTTAGAAACCGGTTGAACGACTTGGGGAGATCGTTCAATAGTATAGCGTGTTGTTTTGTAATGCTTTGGTTGTGTTGCGTTAAGATAGACCCTCTATCGTAAAGAGTAGCGGTTCATGTAGGGATAACTGGATCTGTAGACCGGATATAATATGGATAAGCATTCGTAAACTAGTATAGGATGTTAATAGAATGGAAAACTGTTCATCGGAAATCACTCTGAAATAAAATGATCACAGTAGGTATTCTTATATAGACATATGTAGTGCCGCATTTCCCCACAATTATCAAGAGAAGAAGAATATGCCTGCCGACTTGGAATCAATCCAAGCAATGTCCAATGTGTTGTGGGAGACACAGAGTAAATTGGACAAGAATATTGAGGCCTTGCACCAAGGGACTTATAAAAATCAGAAAACATTGGAAACACAATTGAATAAAAATGCCAATGACTTAAGAAAATAAATAGCCCAAGTTAGGGAAAATTGTAAGAAAAGTAATGACCCTACAAATAGGTCTTTGAGTGTGTTACAGAATAATTCAATATGTACTCAAAACACTTTAGGTGAAATACGAACGAGTTCGAAGGCTACTAAGGAGACGTTGCTGACAACACAAAACACTTTGAAGGTAACACAGGATACCCTTGCTACACTTCAGACTTCCATTGGTGAACTTCAAACCAGTGCAGATGCATCACGTGATAACTATGTTCTTACTCAACACACTGTAGCAGAACTTCAAGAGAGTGCAGCTACCACACGTAATACATTAGCTGAACTTCAAACAAGCTCAGATACTACACGTAACACATTAGCTGAACTTCAAACAAGTTCCGCTGCCACACAGAATACTCTGAAAAACAATCAGGAGGAGTTTGGTAAGCTAAGACAAGAAATGCTGCAACAATTGAACACAATCCAATCAAACAATGACGAGGGATTGGAACAGTTCAAAGCTACAGTAAAAGCACTTCAGGTAGAGGTAAGAAATAAAGCTGAGTTGATAAGAGTTGAAATTAAAATAGACATTGGCAAGGTCGTCAAGGAAAACATAGAAATTTTAAAGGGGGAGTTAATTAGTGAAGGTAAAACTCAATGTGAATCTGTTACGAAAGAAATGTCAAATAAGCTAGTGTTAACGGAATTTCGTCTTAATAAAGACATTAATAATGTTAAAGAGGATTATGACAAACAATTTAAAGGTATGCAAACACATTAGGAAAATGTTATCAAAGAAATTAGAGAGAAATCGGAATCCGAATTGTTAGATGTTGCAACTAAACTTAAGGAAGGCGATTTAAAGGTGGAATATATTAAATCGGATTTGCAGTCACAAATGAGTAGTGTAAACTCGAACTAGCAAATGCAGCTTAGCAATATAAATTCAGATCTTCAAGTGAAGATAGCCGAATCTAGTTCAGGTTTAGAGCAGAGAATGGATCAAATGGTGAACAATAGCGGTAAAGTGGAATTAGAGACAGACCTCATTTAAACTAAACTGGGAACACAACAATTATGAGGGACGAAACCGGTATATTTACCGCATATAGGAGCGAATTTCGATCCATGCTGGAACAATTGGAAGCAGGAGATAACTTGAGGGAAACTCAACCTATTGGAGGGATAGGAACAGAAGAGGATGTCCAAAACGAAACAATTCGTTTTACGCCTCAACATAGAACTGGTCGTGTAAGATATGACGCTCCAGAATGTTTTCCAAGTAGTGGAAAACCTTTTATAAGAACAGAAGGAAACAATAGACAGAACATTACTATTATCCGTAATATAGATCAAAAGCCTAGGCACTTCTCGTGGAATAATCAATTCACACCTATTGAATTTATCAATGACGTATCCGAATATTTTCTAGATAACCATATCGGACAAGAAAGGCAACTACGACTAGTAGAGCGGTTTCTAGATCATGACTGTTTACAGTGTTTAGAGCATTCAGGTGGACGTTTAGAACATTCGAAGAGTTTGCAGAAGCATTGATGAGGCGATATTAGTAGTATAGGCGGCGGTATGGGACAGACAAATTAAGTATTAAGTGTGGTCAAAAGTGAACATTAAAATTCTATTAAAAATAATGGATAAAGTGACCTTAAACATCATTAAAAAATTATCGATCGAACATATGGTTATTTTAACCATTATAAATTATTCAAACGATTATGGTTACAAGTAACCATAAAATTCAATCAATATTATGGCTGAAATTAACCATAAAAGGTAAACATTATTTTGTATTATTTTATGGCCGAACGTAACCATAAAAACAATTAAAATTATGGTCAAAAATAACCTCTAAATTGCCATAATTTTTTCAAAATTTTGGTTAAAAGTAACCATTAAACTTAACAAAAAATTAACCATGATAATTATGGTTAAAGGTAACCATAAAACACAATTAAAAGAATTGCCAGAATTATTTTCTAAATTCTAGTTAAAAGTAACCATTAAACTTAACAAAAATATTAACCAAGATAATTATGGTTAAAGGTAACCATAAAACACAATCAAAAGTTATGGTTATTCTATATCTAAAAATCAGTCGTAAAAAGCTATGGTTAGCGTATCCATAAAATTACCAATGTTATTTTTAATAAAATATGGTTAAAAGTAATCATAAAAATGACTCTAATATATAAATGACAAAGTTATGCTTACCTCCACCTATAAAACGTAACACAAATTTATCCTACAAATATCTAAAATAATGGCTAAAAGGAACCAGTAAATTTTTAAAAGAATTGAGGATAAAATAATGGCTAAAACAAGGCTAAAATTATCAGTTACTTTTTTAGAAATTAGGGGAAGAATAATGGTAAAAACAAGGCTAAAAATTCTGACGATTTTTTTAGAAACAATGGATAGAATAATGGTTAAAATAACTAGTGACTTTTAGAAATTAAGGATAGAATAATGGTGAAAATTTTTGCAAAACTCCGGCATTTCGGAGAAACCCCCAGGGGTGTTTCGAAGCCAGTGCTGGTTTTTAATTTCTCCTCGTTGTTACCCCTGGGGATTTTTTCTTTGTTCTTTGTTCTCCTTCTCTCGCTCCTTGAGTGGCCACTCTTTTTTACTTTGCATCTCTCAGGCTCCCTTATGTGCCTGGAGAGCATTTGCCCTTTAGTCCTCTCCTCTCTCTCCATTAATGACTCAGTTATTTTTTGAAAGGATTGAGTGGGATTCGAACCATAGAAGCAGGGCGCCTCCGCTTCTAAGTGAACAAGTCTCAACAAACCAAACACTTTAACCTCCTGAGCTACGAGGAAAGCGAATAATAAGCGCGTTTGCGGCTTTATGTGGTGCAATTTCTTACGATAAGTGCACTACGAAGAGCTTTTATTGTTTGCTAATAGATCGCGCTGCACATACTACGTAGTTTCTTGCATTGCTACTAGTACTTCCGGTGTAACAAGACTAACAGCTGGGGGCTAAGTAATATTTAATTTACCACATCACTTCCATGCGAGTGAGCGGATGGCACAGAGAGAGAGTGCATGCTGACAAGGTTATCTTATCGACTAAGAGCGTATCAAGGCTAACGGAGTTTCCTGGTCAAGTTCACTGATAACTTATTTTCAACTTCTTCCTTCTTTTTTCGCACTGTGCTCAGCCGAAACTATTAGTTTCTTTACTTGCTCTTCTAATTCCATTAATGCCTCACCAATTTCTACACAGTCACTTTCATCACTAACGCGTGCTAAGATAGTTAGTTGCAAATTTTGCAGCTTGAGGTAGTAATCGAAGACTATTTTCTTAATACACTCAGGCACATTATTTACGTCGACGAAACGGACGATAACGGCGTATTCAGGTTCCATATTTATTAACTGTTTTTATATCTATAAATAACAAAATTTTGCAGACTTAATTGCCTTTTCACCTAAAATATCATTTTCTTAATTCTTAGTTTTTAAGTTCAATTAAACTTAAAAACTAAACTCTTACTAATTAAATAATAACAATAGTTATTTAACCGAAACTATTAGTTTCTCCACTTGTTCTTCTAATTCTTCTAAGGCATCACCAATTTCCATGAAATCACTGTCATTACTAACGCGTTCTAAGATTGTAAGTTGCAAATTTTGCAACTTAAGGTAGTAATCAAAGACTATTTTCTTACTACACTCAGGCACATTATTTACTTTGGTGGGTGTATTTGAAACACAACCCCCTTTTAAAATATTTGTCAGGCTGCAAGGCATTATATTATATTCGGGGTCCATATTTATTAACTGCTTTTTTATCTTTAAATAAGAAAATACTGCAAACTTAATTGCCCTTTCAAATTCAACAAATTTAAACTAACTCTTTTTTTATTCTTAGTTTTTAAGTTCAATTGAACTTAAAAACTAAACTCTTACTAATTTATTAAAATGAATAACAACTACTTTCACATTTAAAAGTTTTCAGTAACTATTCCATGCTTAGCATCATAGGTTAAATTCTTTTTACCGTACATAATTATATAAGCAAGCGTATTTTCTGGTATATTGGCATTAAATGTTGCTACCAATTTCATACTGGTTTTCTGAGGTGTTACTACATTTCTACGCCGACTTATATTGATAACATAAATAGGATAAGAAGCAATGAACTCTGTGGGGGTTACAACAACATTATACTTCAGCTCAGTTATACGCTTAAAGTCCCTAAAAGCATAATAGGCATTTAGATAAGTATTAGGAGGATTGATATTCTTCATTTCTTCCGGAAACATTTCGTTTCTTCCGTTTTTCATGTAAATATTTTGAAGCTGAACATGATCAAATTTGGAACTATTCATATCTTGGTTACCTTTTTTTATTAGTTTGAAACACAACAAAAATGAAATATGGCAGATCAAACTCCATTGAATTGTAGTAATTAGTAATATCTATTTCAAAATTCCTTTTCCCACTTAGGCCTGAAATTTCTTGAGTTTGAAGGTCAAAGAATGATATAGGTATTCGTGGTTCTTGCAGTATTTTTTCTCTCAGTTCAAGCTCATAATTTGGTTCGTATTTTACAACAGGAATTTTTATCTCCATTGACTTGACGGTAACTTTTCCTTCCTCCGGGAGAGTTCCAGGTGCATTGCCCCCATCGGGATTCTTAGTCCACCATCTATACAAAGCATCGTTCGCATTTTGACTCCATGTAAATGTAACAGTTAAATCTCCTTCCCACATAATCTCTTTAAAATCCTTAAAAAAGCCACCAAGAAGACTTAAAGGGTACCTTAACTCATTTGATTTTTTCTGCAATTTACCATTATTAAGAAAATTACCTGAATATATCATTTTATCACTATAAGAGGCTGTTAAATTAAACAGAACCGTTGAAGATATATTTGGATGGTCAATTCGATAGATAGTGTGTCCTCGTTTTTTCACGGTTACAGTGCTCCAAAATTGAGTGGGGTAATTGTCAATTAGCTTTACATTTGACTTTCCTTCATAGTTAGTGTAATCAGTTCCATCAGCATGAGTTACATCGAAAGTAATATACAGGTGCGCATTATTATCAATCCAACCATCACCAACTTTAATATCTATTTCCACGTCCTTGTTTGGCAAATTTAAACTGTTTTTAGTCTTTTCATTTACAGGAAAAGACTGCCACTGGTAACTTTCTACTTTGTTCATTTATTATAAGAAAAATAATAGAAAATTAAATGAAGAGGAAATAATTAACTCATCTCTAAAATTACAGTAACTGTTGCGCCGTTGAAATCTATTACTTCGTCATTCTCATTGGTCACAGTAATTTTTAAATTCTGAATTTTATCGAAAACTGGGCAAAATATAGGATAATTCGGCTCATAAATTATTGGAGCACTAAATTCTAGGGCTGGTTTAAATGATGCAATAATATTCGTTTCACGGTGAAAATGCTCAGAGTCTTTTACAAACATTCCATCCGCTAAATTGAAATGAACGCGGATATTTTCGAACGGAATTATTTTAGGTAAGTTCCGAGCAAGTGTTTTGGTTTTTGGTTCTACAATTTGATTATTAAAACCTAAAACTGAACCAATACTTTCTTCTTGGTCAAAATATATTTTATAATCACTAATTATTTCCAATCTGTTTAGAATTTTATTTTGTTCAATACTAATGTTAGGTTCTTGACCTTGAATAGCTTTTTGTAAATTTTCTACATTATATTGACCTGGTGGAATAAACATTTCAGTTATCGTACCTGATACTTTTTCATAGTGTACTTTATTGTTTTTTGTTGTGATATTTGGTGTTAGGAAGGTTGAGTAAAACCCTATTAATCCAACTTTTCTAAATTCATCTCGCAATGGAACATTTAACCTTTTCTCTAAAACCGAAGTTTTACCACTTAGTTCAAAAATTCTCTTTATTTATTAATTCATTCATTAATTAATAAAATAAACGAAAATGAGTAAACGAAATGTTGTAGATTGGGACCCACAAGTAAGACTTGTAGAAAAGCAAGTAAAGAACAAACATGGCAAATTATTACCGAATTCCATTCGTTGTGCTATAATAGGCCCCAGTAATTGTGGTAAAACAACCTTAATGATTGACAATTATATTTTGGCACCTGGATGGTTAAACTGGGAAAAAATAAACAACCTTTACATCTTCTCTAAAAGTTTAGATCAATCTAAGTATCAACAGTTTATGGAAAAATGTAATAAAATCGAAGAGAAGTTAGGAAAGTCCATTGCACAATTTATTCATGACGATGAAAGCATAATCCCTCTGGATAAATGTGAAGATAGGTCAGTTGTAATTTTCGACGATTTCATACTGGAAAACCAAGACGTAGTTCGAGAATATTTTACACGAGGAAGACATAAAGGGATTGACTGTTTTTACTTAGCTCAAACGTATTCAAAAATACCAAAACAATTAGTTCGTGATAACTTAAACTTCTTAAACATATTTAGGCAAGATAATACCAATTTAAATCATATTTATCAAGAATTTGTTGGTGGCGATATGAAATTTGAAGACTTTAAGAATATTTGCAGCAAATGTTGGAATGAGGAGTTTGGTTTTATTACTATTGATATGAATCGCAAAGCTAACGATGGTAAATATAGGAATAAAATTAAAACGTTTCTAAATGTTGGGTAACTACTCCAGGGGTATTGGCAGGTTTTGGGTTAAGTATTCTAACACCAACATCGTCAGCGTACAACGTACAGCGTCAATGTCAGCGTCAACGTACAGCGTACAACGTACAGCGTCAATGTCAGCGTCAAATGTCAAACGTCAATGTTAGCATCAAACGTCATTTTTTTAAAATTTCACCTATAATAAAGATGTTTGCGAAATACGATCAAAAGGTAGTTCAACAAGCAAGAAGGAATAGGAAGAAATTTGAAGAATTAAAAGACGAATTTCGAATATGGAAGAAGCAGCCTATAACGGAATACGAGAAGTATAAAAAAGAAGATCAACCTGTTATAGATGCTGTTAATGTTTTAGGCAACAAATTAAATGACATCGGTGAAAATGTTATTAAAGCTATAGAAGAAAATAGAGAAGTGGAAAAGCAATTAATTCCTTACAGAATTGACTATAAAGAAGACTTTCCTTCAGATTCCGAAGGTTCCCATTTCTTGGATGAATATGATGTCACTGATGAGCAAAAAGAAGCTTTAAAATCGGCAAGAAAGGTCAGAAAGAATTTAGAGTCGCAACTTCAGAAAGAAAAGGGGAGGAGTTTATTTCAAGAGGCCGATGAAGAGTATGATAAAAGTGAAGAAAATGTTAAGAGGAAAGGCATAACTGATTATTCTACGGTCCACTTAGGGGTAATAATTTCAAAATATTTACCTAGAATTAGTGACCCTAAATTTGGAATAAGGTATGATAAGAACTATCAGGGTTATTATATAGGTGACTCAAAAGTTGAATTCAGTAATGACGATATTATAATTAATGGTAAGAATTTTAAAGCTACAAAGGGTTTAATGCTATTTTTAACCTTAAATGATATACCTAACGATGATGAGTATACAGACGAAGACCGCAGCACATATGAGACTATTTTAAAAATTACAAATGCTATGTATCAAAACAATGACCCAAATAGCACTAAACCTAAAAGTAGTGTTGGCAAAAAATATAATACGTTGATAAAGGATATATGGCTTTCAGAAAAAGTTAGTAGAAAAGAAAGAGCTGCATCTCTAACCACTCCTCCTAAATCAGGATTTGGTTTTGTAAAAAAATATTCAAAAGCACCGATTGAATATGTGTGGCTGGATGATGTAAGGGAATTAATAGACAGATTAATGGTAATTCATGGCGAAGAAAATGCTGGAAACAACGTCTATCACAATGAAAAGGTTGGAATAACGAAGATGCTTACGAGTAAGTTTAATGACTTCATTGTTAATAATCCTAAAGGTATTCCATATCTAATTAGGTTTTTAAATAACATTCCCCATACATTCTGGGAATCTGAAAAACATGGAAAAGGAATAGTTAATTGGATGATTAATAAAATAGGTGAAAATAATATTGACTTAACACTCCCGGGATATAAATTTTGTGGTCCTGGTAATCCATTAGACAAGCAACTAGCCGAAGGTGTTCAGGGTTCCAACCCATTAGACGAAGCATGTAAATTACATGATATAGCATACCGCGACCATACAAAATTAGAGCACAGACATCAAGCAGATAAAGAATTACAAAAGGCTGCAAAAGAGAGAATATTCAGTAAAGAAGCTAACTTGAGTGAGAGACTAGCAGCTACAGCCGTTACTGGAATAATGTATGGAAAAAGAAAAATGGGAATGGGGTTAGATGAAAATGGTTGGGGCGCGTCTGAGTATAAATTTGTAAAATTTTTGTTTATAATTTTTTCATTAAATAAATGAAAGGATTTAGTATTGATTACAACGTTTCCCAAAAAGGGAAACTAAAACCCAAAGCTATTAAAATAAAACTCTCCAACGAAGATCTGAAAAAGCATGACTATCTAGATGAGTACTTGACAGATACACAAAAGAAGCAGAAAGCAAGACAAATTCAAAAAGGTGGTAGCCTACTTATAAGTTTGTCCATTCCAATTGTAAAGAAAATATTCGAATATCTCAGTAGGAAGAAAGAAGGTTCTGGAATTAATGAACACCAAGGAGGATTTTTGCCATTAATGTTAGCTGCATTGGGTGCCATTGGTTCGCTGGCAGGTGGCGCTGCAGCCATTACAAGCGCTGTTCCTAAAAAGCAAAAAGAAGATGCGGAATTGGCTGAACAAATTAGACATAATCTGGTGATCGAAAAAAAGACTGGACAAGTTTGTTTGGGAATAACTAAAATTAAAAAAAAAGGAGAAATTTCATCGATATTGAGTGATATACTTTCCAACTATAAGCACCCTTTAAGTAATTTCGATATACTTAAAATAATACACGAAATAAACATAAAGCATTTTCGAAATGTTTTTATGATCGATGAATTGCCTACAAAACCTAATGATTGTGAATCAGGAATTGTAAACTTGGATACGTCGGATCATGCAGGTACTCATTGGATTTGTTACTTTAAAAAGGGTAACCAAAAATTCGTCTTTGACTCATTTGGTGGAGATGTTCCTGAAAAACTAGTAAATTATTTGGGAGCTAGCAACCTATTTTATAACGCCGAAAGAATTCAAATGTTTGATGAATATATATGTGGTCATTTATGTGTCCTTGTTTTAAAGTTGTTTTCGAATTTGGGTTCCCCTAATCCCGCTCGTTTTAACGAAATTATAGATTTAATAAATGGACATATTTGGAAATAAAATTATAAACGGAGAGAGTAGTTCATTAAATATTAAAGCTATCACAAAGGATGATTTAGAAAAACGATTTTCAAGGCTAGTTACGGCTCTAAATAAACGCCTTAGTGAGCTTTTTTTTGTTTCAAAAACATGGATTGATTTTCAAGGTAAAAGGATAGCGAATATTGATCCAATCAACAATAAAGATGTAGTTAATAAGCAATATCTCTTAGAAAAGCTCAAACCACTTACTACTGAAGGGGATTTTCCTAAAGATAACTACTTCACGAAAGAAGAAATAGAAAAATTGTTCTCGGAATATGCCACTACTTGTCTTGCACCAGTAGCAACATTAACAGAAAAGGTTGACAACTTAGAAAGAAAGGTGTTTGATAGGATAATATTAAAAAGGACCTTTTTGCAGAGAAAGATAAAATTAAGCATATTTTTACATACAACGCAACGATTAGGAAAATATTTGTTCGTATCGTAGACCCAGATAAAGTATTTACTTCATATACAGATGACGCTATTAAAACAGTATTAGACGTTTATATTGCACGTTCCAAAGAAGAAAAAATTATGGTAGATACTAGTAAGCCCTTCAACGTTAAATCTGGTGATGCTTTATGCTTTAAAAATAAAATGGGCAGCGTAATTTTAAAACTTCCAATAAATGTTAGTGTGACGATGTTTGGTGAAGTAATACTTAATGCATATGAACCTCATCCTGATGAATCGATCGAATAACACTAATGTTAAAATGTTTTAGTTTTTAATGGAGAAAATATCCATTAAAAACAGTCTAATGTAACAGGTTTTTATACAACATCTCTATTGTTCCTTTAAGAAGATCAGGAGTAAATGGAATATTGAAATGGTTTCCCGAATAGCTAATTTTTATTTGTTCTTTCATAAGCACATACAACCTTACGCTATTAGGATCATTATATTTTTCATAAACTATTTCACAATCGGGGTGCCGCCTGCATATTTTTTTGATTGCTTGATTCACTTGTTGTCTCTGCGCCCTTATTGCATAGTACCTGTACTTTTCGTTTGGTTCATGCTTATCTATAATAAGCAGACAATTATTCTTACTAGTTTTAAGTGCAAGAGGTGTGGCTAATGGGGTAAGAGATTCGTTTTCTGCTTCCTTTATTTGAAGTTTCTGCATTAACCCAACTAGTTGGTTCTTATATTCTTTTTTAATTTTGTATTCTCCGTACTTTCGAATTGATGGAAGGACTTCTTTCGTTACCCATTTCTTAAATTTTTTAGCTTCCTCTTTTTTAGATGATAAAATAAGCGAATACAACCCAGATTCATTAATAAATATGGTTTGAGGATGTGTATTTTTTAACCCCGCCAAAACGGCGGGGTTATTTAAGGTATCGAATGTACCTTTGTCTTCAATAGCAACGTGTTTTCGAATTGCTTTATCTGTATCTCTATACTCCAATATTAAAGCAATATCTTTAGCTTTAAACCATGAATCGTTATTTTCATCAATAGCAATAACCACTTGTTTGCTATTATAGACAAGTTTGCTGTTCAGAATATCGGTAATTGATTCCATTTATTAATTAATTAATTAAAATATAAATATAAATATAAAAAGTTAATTTCCTCAACAAAGGGTAGACCCTTGTTTCTTGTAAAAGATATATCTAAAATATTTGGAATGAAAGATTTTGCCGAAGTCACAATTTTTAATAAAGATAGAGGTTATACTTCGCCAGAACATTATAAAACTTTTGTTATTGATAGTCTAATCAATGACGAGTTGATGGATAACAGAAAAAATGGTTCACTTTCAACATTTTTAACATATGAAGGGTTATTAAAGGTTATTTATAGCTCTAGAGGAAATCCTAAAAAAGTTAATTTCCTCAACAAAGGGTAGACCCTTGTTTCTTGTAAGTTAGTTTGCGTTCTTCAATGTTGGGTGTCTGAGTAAACCAATGCTTATTTTATAATTAATTTTAATTAATTAATTAGTTAATAAATGAATAATCACATTTGGTGTTTAAAGTGCAAAACGTTTACTCAAACACTGCATCCTCACACCCTTTCGACAAAAAATGGTCGAACTAGAATCGAAGGTTTATGTTCCGAGTGTGGGAGTAAGAAAAGCCGGTTTGAAAAAAAAAGTTAATGAGAGTGTAAAAATAGGGGGTTCTACCCAAATTAGAGAGCCACTCGTTAGCATTCGGGAGGAAATTATAAACGAAATTCATAAGCCCATGAGGAAGAATTTTCCGAGAAGGAGGGTTACAACTCACGGCATTGATGACTTTTGGCAAGTGGATTTGGTAGAAATGGACTCTGGAAAAATAAAGGGGATATCGAAGCTTAATAAAGGCTACAAGTATTTGTTAACAGTCATTGATGTATTTTCAAAGTATGCCTGGGGTGTACCAGTCAAGGATAAAACGGGTAAAAGTGTTGCTGAAGCGTTTGATGATATTTTAAAAAACAGAAAACCCAAAAATCTTCAAACAGACAACGGTAAAGAATTTTACAATAAAGAATTTTCAAAATTAATGAAAACATTTAATATCAATCATTATTCGACTCTTACTGAAGTAAAAGCTTCAGTTGTAGAACGATTCAATAGGACCTTAAAAGAGAAAATGTGGAAGCAGTTTGATATTCAAGGAAACTACTGCTGGGTTGGCATTTTACCAAAGTTAATTAATGGCTACAATAATACGACGCACACAACTATAAATATGAAGCCAAAAAACGTAAACAAAGCTAATGAAGAACATTTGTTGAAAACTGTTTACACTGTAAGCGTAGGAGCGGAAGAAAAAGCGAAATTTAAAGTTGGCGATCAAGTCAGAATTAGTAAACTAAAAGGTATATTCGAAAAAGGATACACAGGAAATTGGTCGACTGAAATATTTGAAATAAAATATATCGTTTATTCCGACCCTATTACGTACAAATTGAAAGATGTAAATGCGGAAGAAATAAAGGGGAACTTTTATGAGCAAGAATTACAGAAAACAAAGTATCCAGAGGCATATCTTGTTGAAAAAGTTTTAAGAAAGAAAGGAAATCGGGCATATGTCAAATGGTTGGGTTTTGATAATTCTCACAATAGCTGGGTTAATAAAGAAAATGTTATATTATAATATTTCTGTATATATAAATGGACGCCCGAGTAAAGCGAATATCCCTTTCTTTCTTCCTGTTTTTACTACATCCTACTGAAGATGTAGAAGTATTTATAAATCAGTTGTCTGAGGATAGTATAGATTATCTTTTTGAACTTAATGGTGATGACATAGATAGCTGTTACAGCTTTTATAAAGCTACGAAGGAATCCTTAATTTTACTTTAATTCTGGTATTTGATTTTAATGGTTACTAACCATTAAAACCATAAATTTTCTACTTAAAATTTGTCGGGGAGTTACGAAAATTTAAGAAAATGTTTAAAAGAATTCAAGATTGTGCGCTTTGCAACCACCATAGACTTCTTTTGTGCCGTGGTATACCATTTTCAACCCTATCATTTTCTTTTTTTCCTTTCCACAACTTAGCACCTTGTTGTATTTGTCAGGCAATATAACCTTAAATTCACTATCAAGTTCTAGAAAAGTTTTATTTCCATATTTTGTGTTTATACCTTCTACATTTGTTATAAGGTATTCGTTCCCTATTTCTAACTCACTGAGTTTTTTAAAGTCTTTTGTTCGTTGATGCTGTTGAGCGTCTTGAGAAATTGATTTACTTCCATTTATTACCTATACAAATTAAAATAATTTTTTAAATATTTAATATAATTATTTTATTTCCTCTAGTTGAGCTACAGTATTTTTCAAACTCTTTATTACTTCCATAAACGAAGATGACCTTTTTGGACAGTCTATGCCAATCATTGAAAGATCAAATTTTTGAGCTTTAACAAAAGAATTCGTGAATTCATTGTATTGATATACTTGTCTACCTTTAAAAAAATACAGCATTCCGTTAATATATCTAAAGGCTGAATCCATTGCAGGCGGTAAACCAGGAAAACGTCTTGATAATATGCCATGTTGCTTGGGTTTAAAGCTGCATTCGTCTATTTCCGAAAAGAAAGCGTCATTGTAAAAAATATAAGTGTGGCCTGAGTAAGTGTTTAACAAAGCATGAATTATTGTATCTGGTCTAATGTTCCTCATGGACATGGCTTTTGGATAACCATTTACCAATATTAAGCTCGGATAATCCATCATGTAGATTTTGTTGGCAATAATCATAACAATCTCACCAGAGGGTCTTTGATAAACGGCTGCAATAGTTTTAAAATCTTGGGGTAAGAAGGTTAACCAATCTGTAATAAACTGGGGTCGTTTGTTTTTTAAGGCTGTTGAGTTATCAAGATCTAAAAGCCAAAACCATTTTTCATAAAAGACATACATTAACTGATTAACAATTAAAATAGTGTTGACATTCAAATCACATAAATTGGGCTCTGGCTTTGGTGTATCTGGAGTTGGTGTTTTATCCGGTACGTTAGGCTCTGTGGCTTTACCATATAAACTTTGAATAGCTAAAATGTCATCTTGATGTAGCTCTATTTGATTGTTAGCGTATGCATACATAATAGCATCTGGATTGTTTGAATGAGAAATACCTAAGGCATGGCCTATTTCATGTATCATAACAGAAAGTAAATTTGTTTGATATTGAGGAGTATTAGCATCGGTATTTAAATACCAAGATTCATCTTGATCGATATGAATTTCAATAGGTGAATTAATGCTATTTGGGTAATTTGCATGAGCCAAAACTCCACCTTTTCCATCAAATCCACTGAAACATTGCCCACTTATTTTGTGATTTCTATGAGGGCTACCACGTTTATTTGATATAATTATATCTGGATTCCTCAAATCGTTCTCAAATGAGAGATCTGTATGTTTTTTCCAAACATCGAAAGCGGCTCTAGCTACACTTTGCATTGCTTGATTAGCTAAAGCATAATGCCATTTTATATTTTTATTATTCCATTTATACCGCCGAGTAGTAAAATTTATATCGTCATCGGTGATACCGCATCGCGATGTATTCATTAATTGTAAAGTACATTCACCTAAATCACCGGTGATATCGAGATTGTAGTACTCTTGGAACAATTTTAAAGCATATTGGAAAGTTGTTTCATTTACTTCTGAAATTTCTTGTTCGTCTATAGTCAAGTATCCAAAATTACGCAGATAGTTGATAGCAAATTGATTCTGATTTTCATGAGATATTATTTCTAATTGAACCTTTGTTAGGGTAACAATTATAATGCAAAATGTAATTATTCTGTTCATTTATTTATTTATATAAATATTTTACTATCATTTCTCTCGAGCCCAAAAGAGTAATGTCTTATAATTATTTTTATTTTAAAAAAATGAAATTTTTAATTAAAAAAAGTTATATAATAAATGGATTTAAAACAAAATATTAAGCACCGAACCGGTGCAACTGTACAAGAACTAAGGGTTCTAGCAAAGGAACTCAAACTAAGAGGACTATACAAGATGAAGAAGGCTGTTCTTCTTGAAGCTGTAAGCAGTGCTTGGAGTAATGCCGGAGATAGTGCTTTGTTTACGTATCAAGAATCAGAGCTGCCTAAAAAGAGCGTTCGTGAACTAAAACAAGTCGCCAGTGAAAACAAAATTAAGGGCTACTCAGTAATTCATTCAAAGAAAGGGTTGCTAAATTTGATAGCGGAAGAAAAGGAACGTTTGGACAAAATCAGGCATTTTGGATTTGATCAAGACCTCTTTGAAATTAAGAAGGAACCAAAACCTGTTCAATCTAAGGACTTAAAAATTGTGAAGCAAAAATTGGGCCAAATTTTTCCTTTTAAGAAAAAAATATTTAATGAAACTAGCTAAAAAGTCACCTTTCGAAATTCATCAAGGTAATCGTACTGTGCTGATCAAAAAGTTTAACGTATGGCAGACAGCTTATACTATACACATAAAAGATTTGCAAGGAAAACCAATAGAACAAATGAAAGCGGTCAGAAAAGGTGTGCATGCAGCCATAAAAGAAGTAAGAAAACTAACTGATTTTAAGCCAGGTGATCAGATGAAAGTAATTGCAGAAAATAATAATTTTAACCATATGATTTCATCAAAAAGAAAAAGAAAAGTTAATGCTTCACATCTACTTGACCAGATTGAAAGAATAATAACATCTAATGAAAATGTAGATATTAACAAT
Organism: Meconema thalassinum; assembly: GCA_946902985.2. Taxonomy (NCBI): domain Eukaryota; kingdom Metazoa; phylum Arthropoda; class Insecta; order Orthoptera; family Tettigoniidae; genus Meconema; species Meconema thalassinum. Next base: position 1,434,740,362 of record OX336389.2, on the reverse strand, counting down.
ACCACTTTTCACTTCGAGGTTTACAAAATACCCAGAGGCAAAGGAGCAAAGCGTAAGAAAATAGTCAATATTGCTAAAGATGTTATGGCTAAAAGAAGCATAAACAAAATAACCAACACCGAAAAACTGTGCGGACCAAGAGCAATAATCACAGCCCTAACCTATGAAACTAAAAATATATTGGACAGAGAATTAACGGATAATGAAATTTCCTATATTAGGAAAGGACGTGCCCTGCAGGAAGAATTAGCAAAAGAGTTATGCACAAGATTCGGAAAGAACTGTGAAGATGGGTTTAGTTTAGACGATATTAGAAGTGTTGCATATCTCATGGGTGTTCGGATTAAAGTTGTTTCGGCTGCCCATTTTAACAAGGTAATCCAGGCCTCAGGTGTAAATGACGCGATAACAATTTATTTGTACTTACATAACGACCATTATGATTCCATTAATAATATACGAGTTCATATTACTGCAAGAAATGTGACATACCTTACGATCATCAGGACAAGCACTCGTGTAAAATAGATACAAAAAATGTGTGTAATTTGTGTTTGTGCCCAAAACATGATTTCCCATAAGGTATGCGCCCACGAGTATACTGTAAAAAGTGCAATAGATATTGTTTTGGTAAAGATTGCGTTGATAACCATGAGAGAGTGTGTGAGGTAGCTTACAAGTGCAAAAAGTGTAATAAGATATGTAACAGAAGTGATAAGCACAATTGTGGGTACTCTAAGTGTTGGAATTGTAATGATATCGTGAAAAGAGACGAGCACCAATGTTATATGCAAGGAAAGAAAAACCGTGGGGGATACTGTATGAAAGATTGTATTTGCAATGGAAAGGCTGATAAGCGATATAAATGGTGCACTTACACGGAAAACTACTACTTTTTCGATTACGAAGCTGAACAAGATACCGGAGTACACGTCCCAAACTTTGTATCCGTTTATGACTTTAATGGTGTTAGGCGGGCTTTCCTAAAAAATGACGAATTTTGTCAGTGGCTAATATCAGACAACCACAAAGGTTTTACGTGTATAGCACACAATGCAAAAGGTTATGATGCGCATTTTATTTTATAATATTGCGCCAATAATGGCATTAAGCCTAAAACTATTTACCAAGGGTCTAAAATTATGGAGCTCAAAATACCCACCCTAAGGCTCAGAATAATTGACAGCATAAACTTTATCCAAGGAGGTCTCGCATCCTTTCCCAAAACATTTGGACTAAAAGAACTTAAAAAGGGTTACTTTCCACACTTTTTCAACAAGGCCGTAAATCAGAATTACGTAGGGCCGATTCCAGCTACGACATACTATGGTGTTGATACAATGAAACCTGATAGCAGAAAAGCATTCCTGGAATAGCACGCTGAGAAAGTAAAGGAAAATTACGTGTTTGACTTTAAGAAGGAATTAGCCGAATATTGTCATTCAGATGTCGATATATTACGGCGAGGTTGCCTCGCCTTTAGACAGTCATTTTTAGAAATAGCAAATATAGACCCCTTCCAATACATAACTATAGCCAGTGTTTGTATGGCAATTTACAGGTCAAAATTCCTTAAAGAAGACACGATTGCTGTAGTCAAAGAGCAAAAAAAGGAAATGTTCAGTAAGGAGTCTATAGCATGGTTAAGTTCGTTCCCTAATGTTCAACACGCATTAAATGGCGGCGAGGTCACAATTTGTAGAGCCAAAGTCGATGGGTACAACTATAAGACTAAAACTGTGTACCAGTATCATGGTTGTTTTTGGCATGGTTGTCCCGACTGCTACTCAGGCGATACTATCAACAATGTAAACAATGAAACTATGGATGACTTGCTTACAAAAACTATAGAGCAAACACAAGCTCTTAAAAATGCCGGGTACAAGGTTGTTGAAATGTGGAGCTGTAAATGGAAAAATTCTAAAGCTTATAAGGAAAGCCTAAACAAAACAAAAGATGTTGTAGAACCTCTAAACCCCAGGGACGCATTCTTCGGTGGTAGGACAAATGCCACAAAGTTGAAAGTTTCTGGAAAAAAACTGAGATATATAGATATATGCAGTTTATATCCAACAGTTATGTTTTATGACCGGTACCCTGTGGAACATCCCATTAAAATATTTAAGCCAGAAATCTACAATAAAGACTGGTTTGATTTAGTTAAATGTAAAGTTCTTCCTCCAAGAGGTCTTTATCATCCAGTCCTTCCTGTGAAGCTAGATAAGTTAATGTTTACCCTGTGCGCGAAGTGTGCAGAAGAAAAGGTAGGACCTTGTAACCATAGTGATGAAGAGAGGGCGCTTTTTGGAACTTGGACTACAATCGAACTTAATAAGGCTCTTGAGAAAGGCTACAAAATACAGGAAGTTTACGAAGTATGGCCTTTTGAAGAAAGTAATGAGCTTTTCAAGGACTATATTAAAACCTTTATGAAAATTAAGCTAGAAACTAGTCCTTGGGATGGTGATTACAAATCTAAAGAAGAATATGCCCCAGTAATAAGAAAAAAACAAGGTATAAAGCTTGATATTGACAAAATTAAACCCAACGCTGGTAAGCGAGCTGTTGCTAAAATATGCTTAAATTCTCTTTGGGGAAAGTTCGGTCACAGGCAAAACATGTCACAAACAGAGTTCATTGATGACCCTAAGAGGTGGTACGAATTGCTATTAGACGATAAGATAGAAATTACTAATGTAATGTACATCAATGAGGAAGTAATTGAGGTAACATACCACTACAATGATTTCTATGTAGAAAATAGCACAAATACGAACATATTTGTGGCAGCTTTCACCACTTCCAATGCTAGAATAAGATTATACGATATGCTTGATAGATTAGGAAAGGCAGTAGTTTATTACGACACTGATAGTGTTGTTTACATAGATGATGGAACAAACACCGTAGAGACCGGTTGTATGCTCGGCGAATGGACTGACGAATTTGGCAAAGATGATCATGGTACTGATTGGATAAGCACAGGTCCTAAGAGTTATGCGTACGAAACATATAAAGGCAAACAGGTTACCAAAATTAAAGGATTTACACTCAACCACGAAAATGCCAAAAAACTTAACATGAAGACAATGACCGAGTTAATACAAGATTCTAATAATAAGGTTGTTATAAGCAATAACATGATAACAAGAGATAAGAAAACAAAAAACCTTGTAAATAAAAATATTGCCAAAGAATTTAAAGTCGACTACGACAAGCGTATGATCCTAAAAGAAGAAGACAACATAATTGATACACTTCCTTGGGGATACTAAATATAATAGTGTACACATCATTTTTATAGCTATTTACACCCTTGTTTTAACCATTATTATATCCTTAATTCTTTTAAAAATTTACTGGTTCCTTTTAGCCATTATTTTAGGTGTTTGTAGGATAAATTTGTGTTACGTTTTATAGGTGGAGGTAAGCATAACTTTGTCATTTATATATTAGAGTCATTTTTATGATTACTTTTAACCATATTTTATTAAAAATAACATTGGTAATTTTATGGATACGCTAACCATAGCTTTTTACGACTGATTTTTAGATATAGAATAACCATAACTTTTGATTGTGTTTTATGGTTACCTTTAACCATAATTATCTTGGTTAATTTTTTTGTTAAGTTTAATGGTTACTTTTAACCAGAATTTAGAAAATAATTCTGGCAATTCTTTTAATTGTGTTTTATGGTTACCTTTAACCATAATTATCATGGTTAATTTTTTGTTAAGTTTAATGGTTACTTTTAACCAAAATTTTGAAAAAATTATGGCAATTTAGAGGTTATTTTTAACCATAATTTTAATTGTTTTTATGGTTACGTTCGGCCATAAAATAATACAAAATAATGTTTACCTTTTATGGTTAATTTCAGCCATAATATTGATTGAATTTTATGGTTACTTGTAACCATAATCGTTTGACTAATTTATAATGGTTAAAATAACCATATGTTCGATCGATAATTTTTTAATGATGTTTAAGGTCACTTTAGCCAATATTTTTAATAGAATTTTAATGGTCACTTTTGACCACACTTAATACTTAATTTGTCTGTCCCATACCGCCGCCTATACTACTGATATTGGTCGATCGAGGATCAGCAAAGTCTTAGGGCAGAGGCATACTGGAAGAAATATTTAAGTACTCACCCGACGAGTTACTCGACATACTTTACGTCGAAGCTCGTGAAATTACAGTATCTTCAACCTCCTCTATCTGAGACAGAATTCGCGCAAACGATCGCAAGACAGCTTCCAGAGGATATACGTAGATATTTGGCTTCGTCAGGAGTTAGTAATTTTGAAGGATATGGATGAATTTCTTAGAAAATTGGACCATACGAGTAACTGTATCAGTCCAACAGGAAGAAACACCCGCACAGAACATAGAGAGGTTAATACCGTCATGATTGATCAAGTTCAAAAGTTCATGGAGGAGAGAAGGGAATGTAGGACCTATTCGCGACGGATATTATCAACGTCGAAACTTTAACAGAAATGATAATGGATATAGAGATTCTCGACCTTATCAGCGATACCAAGGGAATAATGAATCGTATCAGTGGAACAGATACAGTAGAAACAACTAATCTACACAGAACAACAATGGAAACTTCCAAAAAGATAATAGAAATAATAAAGGGTACAATCGTTACAAGAATTGGAACGATAGGAATTATAATAGACTAAATTATTAGGAGAGACATCGAGAATCGCAGGAGTACATACAGGATTTGCAAAGGAAGAACGAAACGCAAGGGGTAAAGGAAAACAGACCCAGAAACGATGATTCGCAACCTGGTACTAGTCAACAGGGGGGCAGAGAATAGGGCCACCCTGAACAAACAAAAAACGTCGATGAACCAACGGAAGTAGGAGACAAGGATTATTCACTAACTGACCTCTATTTAATTAATGAAATCTACCAAACGACCGACGAGGCCTTATTGTTTGAGGAAGAGAATTTTAAGAAGAGAACAACTGTAGTATTACCCATAGTAGAGATTGCTATTGAGGAAAAGAAATTTAAAGCATTATTGGACACGGGAGCGTCTGCCTCGGCCATGTCGAAGCAGACGTATGATCACATAAAAGATAGTAAAGGAGTTACGTCAATGCCTGTATCAGCTGTTAAATTCAGGGGAATTTTCCAAGATAAATCAGTCAAATCCAAATTCAAGCTTTTATTGAATTCAAGATTGGTGAACCAAGATATGAGCACATCTTTATTATCATGGATCGGATTAATTTTGATGCAATCCTCGGGATGGACATTAAAGTCAAAGCGAGAGCCATCATCGACATGAAGAACAGAGTGATTAAGGTCAATGGGAACACTGACATTCAAGAGCCCGGAACGAAGGAAGAGGAGAACATTCCAGAGGAGGAAAGCAGAGAAACGATATTGGAATATATGATCAATGAAGTGGAAACGGAAACGAGTCAATATGCTAGGAAGAAAGAAGGCTTTGCTGAGATTGAGGGAGAATTACAAGATTTGATAAAGGAATTTTAGGACGTGTTCGATGACAAGCCGGGACTCATCAAAGGATTTCAGCACCAGACCAGACTAACTGATGATGCTCCATACCAGAGGAAACCATATCCTATTCCCGAGAAATATCATTAGTAGGGGAGTAAGGCGGGTTCTGCTTCACCAATTTTATTTGTACCCGACTGTACATGTTAAAATAATTAATATCTCTTGAACGCATGGTCGGATGTTGACAAATGAGGTGTCATTGTACTCGAGCTGACGTCCTCTTTCCTATGGACCATGTATTATATTTTTCAAAGACTTTTTGAAATTTTTCGTTTTCGAAAATAGGCGATAGTTTGAAAACCAAACATGATAGAACGTTGTGCCATGGCTCAAACGAATTGTCTTTATGACATTTATTTTTTGTAATAAAACTTTTTTATTTTTTATGTTTTTTGAAAACACTCGAATATTGAAAATCCCATATTTTGGAAACTGTGAATTATACAAAAAAGTTTATTTGACGTAAATGCAAGGTCCCTACGCCCTCTACCACAAACATAAATGTCAAGTCTCTAGGGCAAAAATTTGTGTTTTGTAAGTAGTGGGATGAGGGGTAAGCTGCTCCACTTTTCATTTAGCCACCCTCGTAGCGGCCCCGAACCTGATATCTTGCTAACCAATCATGGGATTTGAACATACAGGGTGTCCTAGCACTCGTAGTGATGCCCCCTACTTTTCTATAGGCTGTTTATTTAATTAAAAGACCAAAACAGAAAGGTCATTCGCTTTTAATATCTCGCGAACCAATCATGATAGAGGCGTGTACGAGGGAACCAAGGACTCGGGATGACGTCTTTTTTGCTATGGACCACTCGTTATATTTAAAAAAAATTGGAAACTCGATTTTGGGGTAAACACGTGTTTTTTTGTGATTTTTGCCGATATCTAACGAACCAATAACGCTAGAGACGCGTACGAGGTGGCCTAGGACTCGGGCTAACGCCCCCTTTCGAGTGTGGTAGATATGTTTTCCAAAAAATAATTCACAAAGGGCCTAACGCCATACATGTTGAAAAAAACTGTTTTTTTTCTTTACCTGTTTATAATGTTCATAAAGCGTGGTGGTTGAGAGAGACGATACTGCTGGGTGTGTGTGTTTCAACGAACCTGTCGCTAACCACAAGGACCATGCTTAATAGAACAATCGCTATTTCGGCGGGTCGGTGTATGACAGAGCGAGGGTTCGTTTTCTGATATTTTACCTTTAACGTGTAAAGGGTGATGAGAACTTGGTTCTATGCTGGTCGAAGCGAGTAGAGAAAACAAACTTGCAGAGGAGCAGGATGTGAATGTCATTTGAGCTTATTGGAATGCGCTGATCTGACTTGATAACAGTGCAATGGAAAATGACAAAGACGCAGAGGACACTTGAAGGTGAAATAATCTGACCATCGTGGTGGCAGGGAAGAGTGAAATGCATGCATACACGTGTGAGATGACATGTACGCTAAACAAGTTACATCCTGTTTGCTTCGTACGTGACAAAATGCAAGTTCATGTGAAATTTGATCCGGCACAGGTGTTCACTTTGGGCGTTAGCTGTCCACGTGACCGATTACAGGATGTTCAAAGCGTGGGAAAAAATGATTATACATGCAATGTAACATATATAAAGACATGTCGATATCATTTCCTTTGAACACTTTGCGTTGCGTGAAACCCCTGGTCTTGTTTAACAGTTTTGGTGTTGGTGGAAAATACTTAACCTTGTTGTGGGGTTGGTATTTATTTATATATTTATTCATTTATACATTTATCGATTTATATATATATTTACAAGCAATTATTTATTGATTAGGTAATTAATGATTTTATTTATTTATTTGTTTGCAGATAGCCGGTATACCTTACATGTCTGAGAAAGAAGAAACCATTGCACTTTTGAGCCCTCTAGAAGGAAACAGCAACAAGCCACTGCAAGTAAAGGTGAGATGATTTTTTTAAACTAACTTGTTTCATTTTTTTGTTTTATGTTTTATTTTATGAAATGCATGTATTAACCTGAATTTAGGTATTTATAGCGGTTTATTTTATTTATTTTTAGAAACTTGGAAAGAAAAGCCGTACCGCCGTAGCAGTTGCTGAAAAAAAACCGAAACGCACTAAAGCGAAACCACTGCCAAAGAGTGAACCGTTTAAAACTCAGGTAAGTCTAACTTAAAAATGCTATTCCATTTTACCACTACTGAAAACTCGTAGACAAAAGAATTCATTACCTGTACATGACTGGGACAATGATTGCTTTCTTGATTAATGGCTATGTTGTTGTTGTTGACTGGGAAAAGTACAAGGCCATGTTGGATTTTCTAAAAATAAAAAAATAAAATTTAATTTATGGGTGGTTCCCTATGGACTCAACGAATATCCACAGGTTTGAACATGATAATGTGAACAAAATGACATGACATTCATTTTTGTTTATATATTGGTTAAAGGGGGGGGGGGAATGAAAATGACTGTAGCTTTATAAAAAGAAAATAAGTACGTGGGTTACTGTTAGTGCCAACATACAGTTTATTTTTAATGGTGTTTTGATATATTAATGCCAATTAACGTTAACGTTTTATTTACAGGTATTAATTGATTGATTGTTTGATTGGTGGGTTATTTTGTTTGCTTTAAGGTGTCGTCATGTGCCATTAACGTAATGAACAGACAGTGAACAAGCATGCATTATGCTTTAAAGTACTCTGTGCTATTGTGCAACGTTAATAACTTACAATAAGAAAAAGTTTTATTATAACACATGGCGTTAGTACCAAATACAACAAGTGAGCAAGTTGGTTAACCACGTGGATTAAATTTAAAATCAGAACATGATCGATGGTTAACATTTGAATCCTGGCCTGTAGGCTTTTTGTCGACACATAAACTTGCAAAAGCCGTTTTTTTTTTACTTGAACCGAGAAGATGTGGTGCGCTGTGTGTTTTGTCGTATTGAACTTTCATACTGGGAAGAAGGGGATGATCCCTTTAGAGACCATTTGCGATGGTCTCCTCATTGTACTTACATGCTTGGAAAGCAAGTGGGTAACCTACCCGTGCATTCATTTTACCGAAACACAAGGCTTTTGGCCGCTACTTACGTTGCTGAATCACAAATAAATAATAATAATGATGTATTACCAGCCAACGGTAGTGTCGATATATGTGGTCCATATGCCATAGACAGTGTTGAATTGGCATGTGCTTTTGAAAAATTGGGAGTTTGCAAGACTAAAGCACTAGCACACCCAGAGTACAGCTCTGTTGAAAAACGTTTAGAATCTTATAAACATGTTTGGCCATTAATATTAAAACCCCTTACCAAACAACTAAGTGAAGCTGGATTTTTTATACTGGTGAAGGAGATAAAACAATATGTTTTTATTGTGGATTTGCTTTAAAGGATTGGCAAATGACTGATGACCCTTTAGTGCAACACGCTCGTTGGTTACCAAACTGTAAATACATGGTGTTGCTTAAAGGTCAGGAATTTGTGAACACTATTCGTAAAGAAAACATGATTGCAGCACAAGACACAAAAGTGCCTTTAGAGTTAGAACACGCGGAGCAAATACATAAGGCTGAAAGAAAAGACTTGTCTTACGAACAGATACAAAAGTGTGACCAACAATTATGTAATTTTTTTATCAAGATGAACTAGGTGTTGTATTTTTGCCTTGTGGACACATGATAGCCTGTGTCAAGTGTGCATTAGAACTCAACACTTGTGCTGTATGCAGAAAAGCAGTATCTGCTACAATTAGGGCATTTCTTGCATAACTAGTATAATTTATTCGTCATGCATAGTGCAAAATCCCTAATTGAACAATATTATTAAAGCTGTTTTAGAGGTTAATAGATATGCTCTTGTTTTGTTTATAGACTACTACAATGAATGTTTTGAATGCTGTGGGACAATCATGTGGCTTAGAGACAAAGAAGCTCAGCGAATTGCCAACGCATATTCCATTCCGCATTATCAAGATTCGGAAATTGAAAACAGCATATGGTGATCGTGTACTTTGTGTATGTGAAAACTTTGAGACATTTCTGCCTATACGGTTTAATGATATGTTGGAGAGTGTTTTGATTAAGTCAATAATGCTGTGCAACCTGTACACTTAATTTATGAAGGTTTTAAAAACAACAGGTGCATGGTTCGTTTTAATTAAATAAATAAAAAAATGTGAAATAATAATGGAAAACATAAGTAATGAAAATATACTGAAAAAGGAAGAAAATATGTGTATAGAATAGTAATGTTTTAGTGTTTAGTGTTGTCTTTAAAAATATTATGATGAAACCAAAAAAACAAGAAATGTATATAAAGTTTGTAAATAAATGCAAAATGATGTTACAATGTTGTTTTATTTTATACAAAGTTAGTATATTTAACATTGCAGAGTATACATGATTATGACAATAAATGCACACTGAATACAAGCCTTTCTCACTTTACAATAGTCTGTTATAGTTTTAAACACAAGGCTTGTTGTAGATCATTTTATAGCAATGTCCATTCAATGTTGTTTTCGAAAAGTGGGGAAGCCGCAATGGTTGTATAGGCATAAAAACCTTATTGTTATTACTATTTAGTCACTTGATCCCCTTGCATATCAAGAGCAGATGACCTAGTTGTTCCACTCTTTAAAACGACAACAATAACACTACCTCTTGCATAGTTTGTGATGTTCATGGCTCTTGCGCCGTGGAAGATGGATTAAAAATAACTTTTAGAACAGGGGTTAAACGTTGATCATTAAACAATGCACTATTTTGAGTAGCAATATGGTTTTCTTGATTTTTTGTCGACGGCAACTGTGTTTCATGCAGTACACTACATTGATGATCACTGACACTTAAAACCTCACTATTTTTACTTTTTAGGTCACCACGACAATGTTTGGAACGTTGCTTTGAACAACGCCAAATAACAGTTCCATTTTTATTGGTTCGTTTCACAATATATGAATATCCTTTATAGTATGCGTAAGGCTTACCATACCTAGTCACTGATACTTCCATATCAACTGTCAAGCATAGACTAAGCTCTAGTAAAGTCAACTTGGTAATAAGAATAATAGTTTAATGTGAGAGCAAATATGGATCCTAAGAGTTCAGGTAAAAGTGGAAGCAAATAAGCAAATATTAGAAACAAGAGTGGGGGTAAAAGTGGTCGCAAAGTGGTAGACCCATTACACAATAATTTCAGCACGACGAAGCTCTTGTTCAATTTCTTTGATTTCCCAATCGTGACCGGTATGCCCAGCTTGTTTTAAAGCATGCAATTGTCGAAGCCGTTGAATTAGCTTACTAGGTTTGTTCCAGTGTACAAATTTAACAAATGGATTTTTAGGTGTAAACAAAGCATTACCATTATCATGATCATTATCATCATCATCATTATCATCATCATGTTCACCATTATCATCATGACCATCATCACTGTTACTATATAGTCCTTTTTGATCCTCTTGCAATACCACTTCATTTATAGTCTGAGTTGATTTTGATAGTGTTGAAGGTTTCTTGGACGTTGACAACTGTCCTAACATGACGTTTTGAGGACATGATAAGTCCTTTTGAACAAACACTGCACTATCTTTAGCCGCAATATCGTTTTCTTGAACTTGCTTTTTAGCATTTTGATAATTGTTTGTAAACAGCAAGCGTGGTTCGTTTAGAGCACTACATTGATGAACACTCACACTTAAAACCTTTCCATTTTTACTTTTCAGATTGCCTCGACATTTTGTTGAGCTCTCTTTTGAGCAACGCCAGAATATTATTCCAATCACATTCTGGCGATTATAGTTATAAGAGTGTGCACGTAGCCTACCTTTGTTGGTAGTAATAAGTTCCATAGTAGTAACTGACCTGTCAGTACGATGTTCACACTACTAAGGTTACAGCTGTTTTGCTGATGGAGTGACCTACCATAAGCTTATATATTGGCTTATGTGTTGGTTTTTGTGTTGGCTTTTTGTGTTGGCTTCTTGTGTTGGCTTTTTGTGTTGACTTTTCGTGTTGGCTTTTTGTGTTGGCTTTTCGTGTTGGCTTTTAGCGTTGGCTTTTGTGTTGGCTTTTTGTGTTGGCTTTTTGTGTTGGCTTTTGTGTTGGCTTTTTGTGTTGGCCTTTTGTGTTGGCTTTAGTATTGGCTTTTGTATTGGCTTATTTGACAAGTTATTTGTGTCAATGTATTTAGTGGATTTTTTCTTGGTGTTGGAAAGTAGTTGAAAGAGAGGGAATATTTAAAGACTTAACCTCAGCTCACTAACCTAACCTAACCTAACTTTACCTAACCTAACTTCACCTAGCCTAACCTAACCTAACCTTTCAACTCTCAGATGTTAATTAAATCTGTGCATAGTCGAGTTGGAACCCAAGAACTCAGGGGTAAAAAACCAATTATTTTTGATGGCTTATTTTGGTAACTTATTTTGATGGCTAACCTAACTTTACCTAACCTAACCTAACCTCAGCTCACTATGGATATTACTAGTAAGTGTTCATATCCTCTGCTAGGTAGCATGCTAGTAGTACAGGTAGTGCTCATATTTACCGCTAGGTAGCGGAAACATACTTTGCGTGTTGCATGTGACACTTGTGAAGTTTAACCGCATGCAAGACGTGCTTGTATAAGTTCTCTATTTAAACTCAATATAAAATTAACCTCTAAATATTCAGAACTAACATGTATAGCCTTGTTTAGGGTAAATAGGAGACCCTTAGCAAGAAAGGCTGTCTAACCCACGAGTGTACAGCTTTGTCATACGCAGTAAGCACCTGTTGGCAGAAAACAACAACAACAACAACAACAATTTGAGAAAGCCAACAAAAAACTGTTTCCTTTAAATACATTAATGGATATGTTGTTGGCTTTCTCAAATTGTTGTTGTTGTTGTTTTCTGCCAACAGGTGCTTACTGCGTGTGACAAAGCTGTACACTCGTGGGTTAGACGACCTTTCTTGCTAAGGGTCTCCTATATACCCTAAACATGGCTATACATGTTAGTTCTGAATATTTAGTGGTTAATTGTATATTGAGTTTAAATAGAGAACTTATACAAGCATGTCTTGCATGTGGTTAAACTGCACAAGTGTCACATGCAACACGCAAAGTATGTTTCCGCTACCTAGCGGTAAATATGAGCACTACCTGTACTACTAGCATGCTATCTAGCAGAGGATAAGAACACTTACTAGTAATATCCAAAGTGAGCTGAGGTTAGGTTAGGCAAAGTTAGGTTAGCCATCAAAATAAGTTACCAAAATAAGCCATCAAAAATAATTGTTTTTTTTTTACCCCTGAGGTTTTGAGTTCCAACTCGACTATGCACAGAATTTAATTAACATCTGAGAGTTGAAAGGTTAGGTTAGGCTAGGTGAATTTAGGTTATGTAAAGGTAGGTTAGGTTAGGTTAGGTTAGTGAGCTGAGGTTAAGTCTTTAAATATTCCCTCTCTTTCAACTACTTTCCAACACCAAGAAAAATCCACTAAATACATTGACACAAATAACTTGTCAAATAAGCCAATACAAAAGCCAATACTAAAGCCAACACAAAAAGCCAACAAAAAAGCCAACACAAAAAGCCAACACAAAAGCCAACGCAAAAAGCCAACACGAAAAGCCAACACAAAAAGCCAACAAAAAAGCCAACACAAAAAGCCAACACGAAAAGCCAACACAAAAAGCCAACACAAAAAGCCAACACATAAGCCAATATATAAGCTTATGGTAGGTCACTCCATCAGCAAAACAGCTGTAACCTTAGTAGTGTGAACATCGTACTGACAGGTCAGTTACTACTATGGAACTTATTACTACCAACAAAGGTAGGCTACGTGCACTCTATCAAGGCTACTCTTATAACTATAATCGCCAGAATGTGAATGGAATAATATTCTGGCGATGCTCAAAAGAGAGGTCAACAAAATGTCGAGGCAATCTGAAAAGTAAAAATGGAAAGGTTTTAAGTGTGAGTGTTCATCAATGTAGTGCTCTAAACGAACCACGCTTGCTGTTTACAAACAATTATCAAAATGCTAAAAAGCAAGTTCAAGAAAACGATATTGCGGCTAAAGATAGTGGTGCAGTGTTCGTTCAAAAGGACTTATCATGTCCTCAAAACGTCATGTTAGGACAGTTGTCAACGTCCAAGAAACCTTCAACACTATCAAAATCAACTCAGACTATAAATGAAGTGGTATTGCAAGAGGATCAAAAAGGACTATATAGTAACAGTGATGATGGTCATGACGATAATGGTGATCATGATGATATATACAATTTTCAAAAGAAAAATATGTATTGTCCGTTGAGCCACTATATATTTAAACACTGTCATTTTGTTGAGTTATGCCGGAACATTTAGCACTATTTGTGTTTAAAAAAAGATCATGATGATGATAATGATGATGATTGTAACAGTGGCTCTCATCCCCCCCTTCCCTTTTGATAACCCACGATGTGATAATAATAATAATATCAGCGTATCAAAATAATTAATTAACATACAGAAAAGGCCTAATTTAATTACTCGCTAGGTCAGCTGAGTTCACAGCAAAAAAAAACCTAGGAGCGAATGTTCCGATTTGCTTGGTATTCAAGAACACCCTGATTTGATTTAGGAAAAGAGATCAGGCGGGACGAAGCTAATGCCAAGACCAGCTTGTTGAGTGGAAGGCTGGATGCGTACCTCAGCAGGCCGTATAAAAATGACCCTGCCAAAGATGAAGAAGGAAAAGGGGAATAATCTTCCTAGTGACTTCATGCAATAAATAACGTGACAAATCGAAATAAGCTAACATGTATTGAACAGCAAGATCAAACAAATTACAAGATAGACCTTCCACCACTAAAATTAACTATCTGACAAATATGATCTAATTAAACACCAATGAATGACTTAACCTAAACAAACCAGACACTTGCCCGCTTGGCAAGATTACACACATCTACATTTGTGATAGAAATGAATTCGATTAGAATGATTCCCCTGACGACAAAACTAAAGGAATAACAACATGAAGTTAGACTCTGTGCCACTTCCAAAACAATGTTACATAAGCAACTTGAAAACCGTTTAATACGACTAAGCCGGTCCGAAAGCCTGCTTTCGACTTACCGTCTTCAGCAGCCTTTCTGACCAAAGTTAAAACCCTTTTTCCCTCCCTGAATCTAATGCAAGCCAAACGCATCTGGGTATCCAAAAACTTAGCAAAATATACTTATTAACTAACAATCGTAATTCTAGAAATATTAGTCCAGAAACGCCATTCGACACATGGCATGTAAAATTCACAGTATTGAAAGTCAGTCCGGTATGAGTTAAACAAAACGTCAGTTACCCCCAAAACAAATTGTACTTTGATACTTCCTGCATCCTGAACCCGCCTCGAGGAACAAGTCCCGAGGGACACGTTCCTCGGGGAGTCGTTTCTCAACACGTCAAGCTTGAACCCGTCTCAGTCGAGAAGTCTCTCTTACACACTTGGTAAGGCGTTCAGTCGGAGGGGACAAACCCCCTCTCCTGACCTCAGATACAGGTCGTGCCAACATAACATGGGGGTGCAGACCACCATGACAACGACAGGGTCCTTGAGAAATGTTGGTACCACAAGTGGTGCCATGACCTAAATCGTTAAGAGTTTACTCAGAAATGCTACGACGAAATGTTCCAAACTAAATCCAAGGAGCTTAAAGGGGATTCTAGGAAATTTTAGGCAAGTGCGCACCAGTTCATTTCACAACAGCACTTCACGACAGCAGCGTAGAAACGTCAATCTTCCAGGGTATTAACGTCAGCTCCTTGTCAGGCAACAAAAGTAGGTTCAAAACCAATTAGCTGGTAGCTGGGGTGCCTGCGAAATACACCAGCTCCAGGGCGTTGCGAAATAATTTCATTCTTCATGTAACGATGTCAAAAATCGTTACATCCTCGCCCTCCCAAAGAAGACGATGCGGAGAGAACAGCAGGGAAGGTGATGGTGTCGCTGGGCATCTGGCAGTTGAACAGTCACCTCCGAACTCCGCCAGCAGATCTCGAAATGTAACTCCTCAGGTAGAAGGATGCCATCGGAGTTGGTATGGTACTGCCAACCTGGGCCCAGGTTGGAGTACACGTCCCACATGAAAATTTCCCAGGCTGAAACACACCATCACTACAGCAGTATAGGTTCAATAGGGTTCCCTTAGTGGGAACGGGTGGCTCCAGACTAGAACGCTAGCCTTGAGCAAGGTTATGCCATCTGAGGACAGTAGGTTCAAAACCAATTAGCTGGTAGCAGGGGTGCCTGCGAAATACACCAGCTCCAGGGCGTTGCGAAATAATTTCATTCTTCATGTAACGATGTCAAAAATCGTTACAATGATAATGATCATGATAATGGTAATGCTTTGTTTACACCAAAAATCCATTTGTTAAATTTGTATACTGGAACAAACCCAGTAAGCTAATTCAACGGCTTCGACAACTGCATGCTTTACAACCAGCTGGGCATACCGGTCACCGTGCTGAAATTATTGTGTAATGGGTCTACCACTTTGCGACCAATTTTACCCCCACTCTTGTTTCTAATATTTGCTTATTTGCTTCCACTTTTACCTGAACTCTTAGGATCCATATTTGCTCTCACATTAAACTATTATTCTTATTACCAAGTTGACTTTACTAGAGCTTAGTCTATGCTTGACAGTTGATATGGAAGTATCAGTGACTAGGTATGGTAAGCCTTACGCATACCATAAATGATATTCATATATTGTGAAACGAACCAATAAAAATGGAACTGTTATTTGGCGTTGTTCAAAGCAACGTTCCAAACATTGTCGTGGTGACCTAAAAAGTAAAAATAATGAGGTTTTAAGTGTCAGTGATCATCAATGTAGTGTACTGCATGAAACACAGTTGCCGTCGACAAAAAAATCAAGAAAACCATATTGCTACTCAAAATAGTGCATTGTTTAATGAGCAACGTTTAACCCCTGTTCTAAAAGTTATTTTTAATCCATCTTCCACGTCGCAAGAGCCATCAACATCACAAACTATGCAAGAGGTAGTGTTGTTGTTGTCGTTTTAAAGAGTTGAACATGTAGGTCATCTGCTCTTGATATGCAAGGGGATCAAAGTGACTAAATAGTAATAACAATAAGGTTTTTATGCCTATACAACCATTGCGGCTTTCCCACTTTTCGAAAACAACATTGAATGGACATTGCTATAAAATGATCTACAACAAGCCTTGTGTTTAAAACTATAACAGACTATTGTAAAGTGAGAAAGGCTTGTATTCAGTGTGCATTTATTGTCATAATCATGTATACTCTGCAATGTTAAATATACTAACTTTGTATAAAATAAAGCAACATTGTAACATCATTTTGCATTTATTTACAAACTTTATATACATTTCTTGTTTATTTTTGGTTTCATCATATTATTTTTAAAGACAACACTAAACACTAAAACATTACTATTCTGTTCACTTATTTGCTTTCTTTTTCAGTATATTGTCATTACTTATATTTTCCATTATTATTTCACATTTTTTTATTTATTTAATTAAAACGAACCATGCACCTATTGTTTTTAAAACCTTCATAAATTAAGTGTCCAGGTTGCACAGCATTATTGACTTCATCAAAAACACTCTCCAACATATCATTAAACCGGATAGGCAGAAATGTCTCAAAGTTTTCACATACACAAAGTACACGATCACCATATGCTGTTTTCAATTTCCGAATCTTGATAATGCGGAATGGAATATGCGTTGGCAATTCGCTGAGCTTCTTTGTCTCTAAGCCACATGATTGTCCCACAGCATTCAAAACATTCATTGTAGTAGTCTATAAACAAAACAAGAGCATATCTATTAACCTCTAAAACAGCTTTAATAATATTGTCCATTTAGGGATTTTGCACTATGCATGACGAATAAATTATACTAGTTATGCAAGAAATGCCCTAATTGTAGCAGATACTGCTTTTCTGCATATAGCACAAGTGTTGAGTTCTAATGCACACTTGACACAGGCTATCATGTGTCCACAAGGCAAAAATACAACACCTAGTTCATCTTGATAACAAATTTTACATAATTGTTGGTCACACTTTTGTATCTGTTCGTAAGACAAGTCTTTTCTTTCAGCCTTATGTATTTGCTCCGCGTGTTCTAACTCTAAAGGCACTTTCATGTCTTGTGCTGCAATCATGTTTTCTTTACGAATAGTGTTCACAAATTCCTGACCTTTAAGCAACACCATGTATTTACAGTTTGGTAACCAACGAGCGTGTTGCTCTAAAGGGTCATCAGTCATTTGCCAATCCTTTAAAGCAAATCCACAATAAAAACATATTGTTTTATCTCCTTCACCAGTATAAAAAATCCAGCTTCACTTAGTTGTGTTGGTAAGGTGTTTTAATATTAATGGCCAAACATTTCTATAAGATTCTAAACGTTTTTCAACAGATCTGTACTCTGGGTGTGCTAGTGCTTTAGTCTTGCAAACTCCCAATTTTTCAAAAGCACACGCCAATTCAACACTGTCTATGGCATATGGACCACATATATCGACACTACCGTTGGCTGGTAATACATCATTATTATTATTTATTTGTGATTCAGCAACGTAAGTAGCGGCCAAAGGCCTTGTGGTTCGGTAAAATGAATGCACGGGTAGGTTACCCACTTGCTTTCCAAACATGTAAGGACAATGAGGAGACCATCGCAAATGGTCTCTAAAGGGATCATCCCCTTCTTCCCAGTATGAAAGTTCAATACGACAAAACACACAGCGCACCACATCTTCTCGGTTCAAGTAAAAAACCCGGCTTTTGCAAGTTCATGTATCGACAAAAAGGCTTCAGGCCAGGATTCAAATGTTAACCATCGATCATGTTCTGATTTTACATTTAATCCACGTGGTAAACCAACTTGCTCACTTGTTGTATTTGGAACTAACGCCATGTGTTATAATAAAACTTTTTCTTATTGTAAGTTATTAACGTAGCACAAGAGTACAGAGTACTTTATAGCATAATGCATGCTTGTTCACTGTATGTTCATTACGTTAATGGCACATGACGACACCTAAAAGCAAAAAAAAATAACCCATCAATCAATCAATCAATCAATCAATACCTGTAAATAAAACGTTAACGTTAATTGGCATTAATATATCAAAACACCATTAAAAATAAACTGTATGTTGGCACTAACAGTAACCCATGTACTTATTTTATTTTTATAAAGCTACAGTCATTTTCATCCCCCCCCCCCTTTAACCAATATATAAACAAAAATTAATGTCATGTCATTTTGTTCACATTATCATGTTCAAACCTGTGGATATTCGTTGAGTCCATAGGGAACCACCCATAAATTAAATGTATTATTTTATTTTTAGAAAATCCAACATGGCCTTGTACTTTCCCAGTCAACAACAACAACATAGCCATTAATCAAGAAAGCAATCATTGTCCCAGTCATGTACAGGTAATGATTTTTTTGTCTACGAGTTTTCAGTAGTGGTAAAATGGAATAGCATTTTTAAGTTAGACTTACCTGAGTTTTAAACAGTTCACTCTTTGGCAGTGGTTTCGATTTAGTGCGTTTCGGTTTTTTTTTCAGCAACTGCTACGGCGGTAAGGCTTTTCTTTCCAAGTTTCTAAAAATAAATAAAATAAACCGCTATAAATACCTAACTTCAGGTTAATAAATGCATTTCATAAAATAAAACATAAAACAAAAAATGAAACCAGTTGGTTTAAAAAAATCATCTCACCTTTACTTGCAATGGCTTGTTGCTGTTTCCTTCTAGTGGACTCAAAAGTGCAGTGGTTTCTTCTCTCTCGGACATGTAAGGTATACCGGTTATCTGCATACAAATAAATAAATAAAATCATTAATTACCTAATCAATAAATAATTGCGTGTAAATATATATATTGAACCCTTGCAAAGAAGCTTATGAGACTCAGTTTCGGGGGTGTAACAGTCCATTTCGTAAGT
Source organism: Meconema thalassinum (assembly GCA_946902985.2). Taxonomy (NCBI): domain Eukaryota; kingdom Metazoa; phylum Arthropoda; class Insecta; order Orthoptera; family Tettigoniidae; genus Meconema; species Meconema thalassinum. The sequence continues at coordinate 1,434,720,808 of OX336389.2, read as the reverse complement.
TGTTGTTAAAGCGCTTCATTAACATGCAGGGTAACACATAACAAAATAACATGCAGGAAGAAGTGAATACCAGGGTTATAACAAATGAATTTAATAACAGATCAACTATTTACAAGAAAAAATAAACAAAACAAAACTCCCAAATGACTCCCAACTGAATAAATTACTTTCCATAACTAGGCTTAATCTCAGGAGAGATTATAAATTGGACCAAATGTCCCAAATGCTTCAATGACATTGTGTACGTGTGCGGCTGCTCTACATGTTTAACGATGAGTCCAAATAAATGCGAGATTCGTCACCATCCGGTAAACCTTCAGAGGACGAATCTGCATTGTTTAGAGCTAGACAGACGCGGGGAACCAACTATACACTTCTTAAATTAAACCGACAATTCCTACACTAAATAAACAACAAATAATTTCCGCTTGAAATTGGAATCAAGAACTGCCGTAGCAAAAACATTAATGCCTAAAATTAGGACTTTTCAAAATCAACACAAGTAAATTAACACGTGACCAACAAAGGAAATACACATATGACCGCCTGTCATTTTTACATGTAAATACAACTACACCACATGGGTGTCACAACAGACAAACTAACATGACCTGAATCATAGAAAATCACTAGGCTCAAAGCCAACATTTACATCATTAAAACAAATTCCATTCATACGATATGCGATAATTCGTAACAGACATGGCGAACTCCCCAATTAATTACGGTTCAAATGACCATCACAAAAGAACAGGTTTGCTAATGATAGCTTATAGGGGCCAGTCGGTCAACAGGACTGCCTAACAATGAGTCACCGAACCTAGACGGGCGCTAAGTGGAAATCTGCACATCTGTCAACCCACGTGTCAATAACCTTGACCTCCCATGGGCAGGATCGAGTCTCGAAGAAGCGTGCTCCCAAAGCACAATATAATACGTGTGTGTGTCAGAATAAAATATCTCAGCATTTCCCCTAGGAAATCCAAGAAATCAACACTGGACAAGGTACAGTAGCCTCCAAGGAGCGCCCTGCCTTTCCATCAAAAAGAATACCACAACAACAACAATATGAGGGCGGTAGCACCACCTACCCCTCATCACGAAGAATCAATACACGCACCTGACACATGAACACACACAGAATCACACGTATGGGTTTGACAGAAACCTGAAATAAATGACATAGATATTTTTCCACCAGCTTGCGCATCCGTTCTAGTCCGTGACTAACAAACCTGAAAAGGACTCAAAAAAATGCAAAAAAATTAGAACGTAAGTGTTCTACAGTTACATCTTAATTTGTTGCGCTCGGCAACCCTAGTATGAGTAATAACCTGTTCATAAAACATCTTACAATATTACCTCCCTTTCCTATAACAAAATGAACTTTAATAAAGCGCCACTTATCGAATGTAACGAGTTTCGCATTCGCATGGATAAAATCAAATACACGCGCCGTGCACACTAAATATGACTCCAAAGAAAAATATACAACAAACAAATTTGGCCACGCGCCAACGTACATTTAAAGATGATAGTGTCAGCACAAAAAAATCTGAACACAAGAAAAAGAATGAATGAACTATTTGCAATGTTCCCGCGCCTTATCTAACTACATATTGAGTAAATCAATTTTTGTACATCACCGTCTCAGCTTGCAGAACATTAACCTCCGTCCCGGTGCATTTCCCTACGGGAAATTAAGCTCTCCATCGTCGACGTCGTCGTAGAAGCGATGCACATCAATCCATCACATGACCAAACGTCGGACATCTTGGCGAAGTTTCTTGGACAGAAATGTTCAATGTTAATAATATTGCCTAGCTATAATCGCTGTGAGCTACTACTTTCACTCACGAATATGTCCTAATGCGATTACTGATCGTAGACTTGCCCTATCTTAGCATTTGCTTAACACACGCACAAATATCACTCAAAATTATAATATACAAATTTACATAAAATTACACACTTCAAACTCATCGCCACTGGCTTGAAAACAAGTCTTAAACATGTCCATCTTGCAGTCCTTATCTCGCCTAGAGATCTCCACTGCTATACGTGAACCTTGCTCACCTGAGCACAAAGTAAAAAAATGTTAGTAAAGTACGCTCATTAGCGTTTGAAAATCGTGACGCAGAGTGACGTGAACCTTGCTCACCAGAGCTCAATAAAGTTGTCTTCGAAACAGCTTCTCACCGATCAATTTATTGGAAACTGACAGAATGAGGTAGAGTGGGGAGAAATTGAAAAAAATAATCCGGAGTTTTCATCACACAAACTTGGGACTAGTATCAATCTTCATCATTTTATCCAAACGTCTCAATGCACTATTGCGGAATTGATTCGGATCGGCGGTTCTTTAGATACACGTTTTCGCGCGTTTTTCCATGGTACGCAACTTACCGCGTGGCTTTTGGCGTGGTCTCTTCTGATTGGGTGATTCAATCCTGGGTCGGTTGAAACTTTACTCATGACACTCCCTCAATGACTCTAATTTAGGTGCGCGCTGTTACAAAATTTGTCCTGGAACTTGGCTTAACCGGTCGTCTTCAGGAATAACTACCAAGCTTGCTTCTGTTGTAATCATTGCAACACACTACCTTGGCTCCCCCTTTGTCAATTTCAACATGTACTGGCTGGGCATCAGTAATAATAATAATAAAATCATGAATACTTATTCATCGATAGATTAATAAGGGTTCATTTATCCTCAGCAAGGTTTTGAAATTCGAAGCAAGTGATTGATTTGGATTTTAAAAACAATATCCACAGTAGTAAAGGTAACATCTCTTAAGTACCTCACTCGTCTGCCTGTGTGTACATTCCACTGACCCAATTAGTGTGCGCGGTCCACGCTGCAATGTCATTCACACGTCTCGCCGGACCTCCCCTCTCTCTCGCACGATTACAACTCCTGCCGGACCAGCTGTCTTGTTTACAAACAAAGCTCGCTCTACCCAGGTACTACATGGCCACGTATATTTGAGTGTTGCCTCTCAATAAAATTCTGCAATAATGATCCGCATTCATAGTCCTGATTATTCGTCAAATGGTTCCCTTCTGTAATACGGCTTGAGATTAGCGCTATTGAAGACAGATTTAGCGCCAGTGCTCAATTCTTCAAGTCTGTAAGCATTGTTACCCAAATTCTTAATGATGCGGAACGGGCCAATAAAATTTGGACAGAACTTGGCAAATACTTTGTTTTTGGGATCAGATATCGGTGGTCTTCGAACAAGCACTAGTTCCTGTTCCTGTAATTCACGATGAAATTTCTTTCCTCTGTATCTCCTCAGTCTTTGGTCCGCTTGGTTCCTCACGTGCTCTCTTGTTCGCTGAATTCGCAGCTCATGTGCTAATAACGGATCCCTTGGGCATGGAATAATCTTGTCCCAAGATCTCTCAGGCAACCTGTTGTGGTGTATAACTAGTGGGACTTGACCCGTCGACTCGTGCTTTGTAGTGTTCATGCACATCTCAATATCTCCTACTTTGTCAACCCACTTATTATGATCATTAGGAATCATGACTCGGTAATACTTGGCAACACAGTGAATCGTTCTCTCGCTAAGATTTCCACAAGGATGATGAATGCTCGACAGAACATGCTTTATCCATAGGCTCTCTAGACCTTGCCTAAAAACATTGCTCGTAAAATAAGTACCATGGTCTGATAAGATGAATTCCCGCTTCCCAAGCATCGGAATGACTTTGTTCTGAATTCTGCTGAGGACTTGCTTTGATGTCGTCTTCTGGATTGGACATAATACTACCATCTTGGAAAACACATCGAAACATACAAGAACGTGTCGGCATCCTCGTTTTCCCTTTACTAGAGGGCCAAAACAGTCAATAGCGACCAGCTCGCATGGTTTTTGAGGTAATTATGGTTTTGGAGGTTGTTTCAACATGAAGTTATTTGGTTTAGTGCGCTGACACGCGTCACAAGTTCTGATTACTTCCACAATGGCGTATCGCATCTTAGGCCAAGTAAAAGTTTCCCCTATTGTCGCTTCTGTTTTGTCCGTGCCGATATGTGCTAGGCTTTCGTGGACATGCCACGTCAATCCTCTCTGTAATGATGCCGGAATTAGAATTCGCAGTTTGGTGTGATCCTCATCCACCTACTTGTGCAAAAGGTTATTCAAGTAGTAAAATTTCACTTCCTTGGCACGGGCTTCTCGATATTCATGTGAATCTGGCTGTAGTTCCTTCTTGTAAAACTTGATCATCATCATCATCCATGGGTCCTTTTCTTGTTCCTTCTGAATTTCTTTCAGCTTGTCCAAAAATCCACGATCCCTATGTGTTAGTGCTATGTGGTGAACATCCGCTGCTATCTCGTCCTCATCTTCAGGATTCCTGCTTAGAGCATCTGGTATGATGTTCATCCTTCCAGGGCAATGTTCTATGGTAATGTCGAACTGCTGTATGTAAATGGACCAACGCGTAACTCTTTCACTTGCCATCGTCGTCTTGAATAAGAACGTCAGTGCATGGTGGTCAGTTCTGACAACAATGGAATATCCGAAGATCATCTTGCGCCATTGTTGAAGTGAGTACAAAATCGCGAGCAACTCAAGCTCTGTCACAGTGAAGTTCCTCTCGTGCTTCCTTAATTTACGACTCGTAAATGCCAAATGTGATCATTTCCTGGGTTCATCAGCGTCCTCTTGGTACAGCATGGCACCGATTCCAATCAATGAAGCGTCTGCCAGAATTATAAATTTCTTCTCGAAGTCTGGATACCCTAGTTTCACACAATTCTTCAGTAGGTCTTTCGTGGCTCTAAAGGACCTGTCGCACTCCTCATTCCATGACCATCGATTTGATTTCTTTAGCATCTCTTGCATCGGTGCTACTGTTTCCGTGTATCCAGGACAATTCTCCTTAACGATACCTGTCACTCCCAAAAATGCTCTCACGTGTTTTACTTTAGTTGGTGTAGGGAATTTCTTGATTGCGTCAATTTTCGCCGGATTAGGTCTGTGACCCAAATACAGAATCTCGCTCTGGAAAAAGTGCGATTTCTTCAAATTAATTTTGAAATTCATGGTTCTCAAGTTGTCCAAAAGTTTGTTTAGGTTTACCAAGTGTTCCTCCATTGTTTCTGATGCAATAAGTATGTCGTCAACATATCTCGTAGTGAAGCTCTTGACCTCCTCAGTCAGATTCCAGTCTAGTGCTCTTATCAATGCACATCCAGCTGTTTTACACCAAAGGGCATGCGAGACCAGATATAGCTTTGGTTATCAAATAAAAACCCCGTCAATAGTTGGGATTTTTCCTCAAGTTCAAGATGGTGGAAACTATTCGTTAGGTCCCACAGAAGCCCTTCAATACATCCTTGATCCTTGGTGCTTGGTCATGCTCAACTAGCAGTTTACTGTTTAAAACCCGAGCGTCTAGGCATAATCTAATTGATCCATTTGGCTTGGCCACAGCCAATATTGCATTTAAGTATGGGGTTGCTGCTTTTCTTATCATGCCGGAATCTAATAAGTTATTAATAATGTCCTTCACCCGAGCAAAATGTTTCTCTGGGATCGGGTACAATTTACTCTTAAATGGGGTCCAGTCGGTAACTTGCATGGCATACTGGAAATTTAAAACTTTTCCAGGAATCGTGTCGAAAGCTCCCTTATGATGTCTCAAAATTTCTTCTAATTTTCTTCTGTCAGGTTCCCCTACTTATTGCCTCCTTAAGTCGCTCCTGAAGTAAAATTTCAAATTTGGACCCGCTAATTTCTTCTTCCGCCAAATGTACCCAAAGTTCCTGCGAAATATCTCGACTGTCAATTTCAACCACTGCTGTCTGGCTTACTCGTCCCTCCGTCAAGTTCTTATCTTCGATCGCTTCATTAGTGCATTCTTTAGTGACCCAAGTATTCGCCTCTCTCTCTAGTGGACTCTCTTCCATGTTCAGACCCACATGACTCAGCCCCTCGACTTGTTTGAAACTCACAGTGTTATTATGTAAGTCAATTATAGCATGAAAATCACAGATGAAGTTGGCTCCCAGAATGACATTATAATTCATCTTTGGTATCACGATGAAAGTTTGCGAAAATGTGTGGTTTAATATCTCCAGGTCTAAATATGCTTGGTGCTTGCAAACTATGGTCTTGTCAGGAATGACCCCTCGGACTTTCATTAATGGTACAGGCATAATTGGAACGGTTTGTTTATTTCCAATTTCTTTCAACAATGCTTCCGTGACTAAGCTCACCTGGCTACCCGTGTCGATCAGGCACCTCACTCTAATACCTCCAATACGTGCATAAATAATCGGTAATTTTCTGATTACATTGTCTCGGTCCTTCACCACTTCCTCCAGGCAATCGTCCGGGAATGCTACCCAATGCAACAATCAACTCCTCCCGTTCCCTGGAGTCCTCCGTTCTCAGGCTATCTGATTTTGGTTCAATCGTGATTTTTTTTAAATCCTGGGACCCATTCGTTGAGTTCCGCCTGTTGTCATCGCGTCTCTCCTGCTGCCGTAATAAGCTTTCCGCCCCCGCTCCTCGGTGATTATCTGGGCTTTGCCTATTCGCCATCGCACGCCCCCACTTCTCTTTCTCTGTTTCTTCGGCATTTAACTCGTCCAAATATTTCTGTGATTCAGCGTACCGCTCGTTCCAATCATTGCGATAGTCCCCTTGATTATCTTGCCGATAATTCCTTGTATTGTTCCACCTGCCTTCTACGTTCCTTTGATAAGGTCTACCCTGCCTTGGATTTCCCCTCCAGTTGGTATACTCTCGCTGGTACTTCCACTGATTGTGATTGTTCTGATTATTATTATTATAATTAACACGGCGATTCTGGAAGTTCATATTGTTGTTATGGTATTGGTTTCGGCCATCGAACTCCTGCCATCTGGGCGTAAATTGCGTTCCGGTAGACTGTGTCTTGGTTTGATTATTTTGATTGTGATTAGTTTGATGCCCTTGAACAACTTCAGCTGTGTTTACACACTCCATGTTCCGTCTCCCTGTCTGCGGACTGACCATACTCGTCTCATCCAAATGGCGGAGTATCTCCTCGTCCTGAACTGTGGTCTTGATATTACCGGCCACTAAAAACTGCTGAATATTCTTTGGAAGCTGCTTACTGATGGTTAAAACCATGTTTTCCTCAGTAGGCGGGTCGTCAAAATCACGGAATTTAACCAGCTGTTGGCTAAAGAACTCGGAAAACCTGGTGGGATGTGTACTGTGATATTTCCTGGTGTATAGATCCATTCTCAACCCCTGCTGCAAAGAAGGACTCCAGAACTTTCTCAAGAATGCCTCTCTAAACTGGGCCATGTCATTAAATGTGTATTTGAAACTCTGGAACCAAATTAAACATGGGCCCTCCAAAAATTTCTCAACCATCCGCAGCTATTTTGCGGGACTGACGTGTTGATCGTTAAAGTAGTCATCCAGCTGACGTAAAATGCTTTAAGAGTGGATCCTGAGTTCTCCCTGAATTTGTCGGGCTTAAAGTCGTTCCCCCTAATTACTTGTATCACTTGGGCAGGTGCCAAGCCGGGTTGTGAAGTTGATGTCTCCCCTCTGTAGTGTTGGAACGTGTTGCACGTTATCTTTGGACTCTGACCTCGGTTCGTATCCTCAGCCAGCTTCGAGCCCACCGGACTTCCAATACTTCCCTGTTTGCCTACTGTGTTTCCTGCAGAGAATAAAGTAGCGTTTTCTAAGGACCTTATCTCGTTCTTAATTATGAGGTCTGTGTGTTCTTGGAGTTTGGACTTCATATTTCCCTCCAAAGCCTGCATCCTAGAATAGTACTCGCCTAGCCGCTTTAAGATCGTCAGCCTATCTCCTTTAGTTTCATTCACCTGCTGATCCCAATCTTTCCGGATCCTGTTCTTCAAACTACTAAATTTTTCTTCACTCCTTTCCTGATTCTTCTCAAGCTCTTCTCGTATTTGCTCTTGTGTCTTAGTTAATTGTTCTCCTATCTCTTGTATCTGCTCTGAGTTTTTAGTTAATTGGTCTTCCAGGTTTTCGCGCAAGTGCATCCGTTCTTTCTCCGTTTTTATTTCAAGCTTGTCGAGTTCCTTTATTAATTCGAGTACATTATTATCGACTGAATTAATCTGCTCCTGTATGTTTTCGTTCTTGGACTCTAGTGTCTCAAATTGCCCCTGTAATTCATCCTGCGTGCTTTTTATTCCAGTCGTGTTGTTTACGCATGCTGTCTCAATCTGTTTTAATTTTTCGGCTACCATTTCATCTAATTGTACAAGTTTATTGTCGAATTTAGATTCCAACTTCTTAATTTCTCCTAATTGCTTTGAGTTATTTTCCGCTACCTCACCTGCCAGTTTCTCTAATTCTACCCTAGTACTTTGGTTTATTTCCTGGGTGATCTTTTCTAACTGCACTGTTTGTATGGTTGCCTGCTCTGATAGTTTATGGTTTAATTCATTTAATTGTTTATCGGTATCCAATTTCTGGACCTGCAATTGGACCGTAATACTACTGTTCACGTCCTGTAATTGTTTGTCACTGTGCTCCCGTAACTCGTGTAACTGTTTATCACTGTCTAATTTCTGGGTTTGTAATTGCGTCGTAATGTAACGGTTCATGTCCTGTAACTGTTTATTTAATTGTTTATCATTGTCTTCACTCATTTCCTCCCTCATGTTCTTTAACTGTTCTTCCGTTTTCGCAGACATTTGCACAGACATCTGCTCTAACAACACTTTGATCTCTTCGATGCTAGCCATCGCACAACACACAAATATATATACACAGATAAAAACAGGGTCATGCACTGGGATTTCAGTCAAACACACGCACACATGTCTTGATATTTAAATACTACTGATTCTAATTTAATAAAAATTTCAGTAATCAAAATTTTATTGAATAATGACTCTTATTTCCAAACAATAAAATAACTCCCTTATGATCTGCTTTTAAATTCCTAACCAACAGAATTTACGAACAACACCAATTAACCGAAGTTAATTGAATGTAAAAATAACGCAACACCTTCCTGCTTTGACTGAGTTCAATAATATGCAAATTTTCTAATCTTATGCCGGGCGCCAGAACAAGTTAACAACAAATGCAATATCAATTTCTAACCTTGTTCAATATTTCTAACTTTAAGAACTCAGTGATTTTACTAATGCACATGGCAGTACAACATCGCCTCAATTTACTGAATTTACACTTGCCCGCCTGACCTGGCATTATTTCTCAGCGAAATAAGTATGAGATCAGCAAAGCAACAACAACAACAGTCCCACTTGGGCAGCCATTTTTGATATATGAACCCTCGCAAAGAAGCTTATGAGACTCAGTTTCGGGAGGTGTAACAGTCCATTTCGTAAGTAGTTGTTAAAGCGCTTCATTAACATGCAGGGTAACACATAACAAAATAACATGCAGGAAGAAGTGAATACCAGGGTTATATCAAATGAATTTAATAACAGATCAACTGTTTACAAGAAAAAATAAACAAAACAAAACTCCCAAATGACTCCCAACTGAATTAATTACTTGCCATAACTAGGCTTAATCTCAGGAGAGATTATAAATTGGACCAAATGTCCCAAATGCTTCAATGACATTGTGTACGTGTGCGGCTGCTCCACATGCTTAATGATGAGTACAAATAAATGCGAGATTCGTCATCATCCGGTAAACCTTCAGAGGACGAAACTGCATTGTTTAGAGCTAGACAGACGCGGGGAACCAACTATGCACTACTTAAATTAAACCGACAATTCCTACACTAAATAAACAACAAATAATTTCCGCTTGAAATTGGAATCAAGAACTGCCGTAGCAAAAACATTAATGCCTAAAATTAGGACTTTTCAAAATCAACACAAGTAAATTAACACGTGACCAACAAAAGAAATACACATATGACCGCCTGTCATTTTTACAAGTAAATACAACTACACCACACGGGTGTCACAACAGACAAACTAACATGACATGAGTCATAGAAAATCACTAGGCTCGAAGCCAACATTTACATCATTAAAACAAATTCCATTCATACGATATGCGATAATTCATAACAGACATGGCGAACTCCCCAATTAATTACGGTCCAAATGACCATCACAAAAGAACAGGTTTGCTAATGATAGCTTATAGGGGCCAGTCGGTCAACAGGACTGCCTAACAATGAGTCACCGAACCTAGACGGGCGCTAAGTGGAAATCTGCACATCTGTCAACCCACGTGTCAATAACCTCGACCTCCCATGGGACAGGATCGAGTCTCGAAGATGCGTGCTCCCAAAGCACAATATAATACGTGTGTGTGTGTCAGAATAAAATATCTCAGCATTTCCCCTAGGAAATCCAAGAAATCAACACTGGACAAGGTACAGTAGCCTCCAAGGAGCGCCCTGCCTATCCATCAAAAAGAATACCACAACAACAACAATATGAGGGCGGTAGCACCACCTACCCCTCATCACGAAGAATCAATACACACACCTGACTCATGAACACACACAGAATCACACGTATGGGTTTGACAGAAACCTAAAATAAATGACATAGATATTTTTCCACCAGCTTGCGCTTCCGTTCTAGTCCGTGACTAACAAACCTGAAAAGGACTCAAAAAAATGCTAAAAAATTAGAACTAAAGTGTTCTGCAGTTACATCTTAATTTGTTGCGCTCGGCAACCCTAGTATGAGTAATAACCTGTTCATAAAGCATCTTACAATATTACCTCCCTTTCCTATAACAAAATGAACTTTAATAAAGCGCCACTTATCGAATGTAACGAATTTCGCATTCGCATGGATAAAATCAAATACACGCGCCGTGTACACTAAATATGACTCCAAAGAAAAATATACAACAAACAAATTTGGCCACGCGCCAACGTACATTTAAAGATGATAGTGTCAGCACCAAAAATCTAAACGCAAGAAAAAGAATGAATGAACTATTTACAATGTTCCCGCCCCTTATCTAACTACATATTGAGTAAATCAATTTTTGTACATCACCGTCTCAGCTTGCAGAACATTAACCTCCGTCCCGGTGCATTTCCCTACGGGAAATTTAGTTCTCCATCGTCGACGTCGTCGTAGAAGCGATGCACATCAATCCATCACATGACCAAACGTCGGACATCTTGGCGAAGTTTCTTGGACAGAAATGTTCAATGTTAATAATATTGCCTAGCTATAATCGCTGTGAGCTACTACTTTCACTTACGAATATGTCCTAATGCGATTACTGATCGTAGACTTGCCCTATCTTAGCATTTGCTTAACACACGCACAAATATCACTCAAAATTATAATATACAAATTTACATAAAATTACACACTTCAAACTCATCGCCACTGGCTTGAAAACAAGTCTTAAACATGTCTATCTTGCAGTCCTTATCTCTCCTAGAGATCTCCACTGCTATACGTGAACCTTGCTCACCTGAGCACAAAGTAAAAAAATGTTAGTAAAGTAGGCTCATTAGCATTTGAAAATCTTGACGCAGAGTGACGTGAACCTTGCTCACCAGAGCTCAATAAAGTTGTCTTCGAAACAGCTTCTCACCGATCAATTTATTGGAACTGACAAAATGAGGTAGAGTGGGGAGAAATTGAAAAGAATAATCTGGAGTTTTCATCACACAAACTTGGGAATAGTATCAATCTTCATCATTTTATCCAAACGTCTCAATGTACTATTGCGGAATTAATTCGGATCGGCGGTTCTTTAGATACACGTTTTCGCGCGTTTTTACATGGTACGCAACTTACCGCGTGGCTTTTGGCGTGGTCTCTTCTGATTGGGTGATTCAATCCTGGGTCGGTTGAAACTTTACTCATGACACTCCCTCAATGACTCTAATTTAGGTGCGCGCTGTTACAAAATTTGTCCTTGAACTCGGCTTAACCGGTCGTCTTCAGGAATAACTACCAAGCTTGCTTCTGTTGTAATCATTGCAACACACTACCTTGGCTCCCCCTTTGTCAATTTCAACATGTACTGCCTGGGCATCAGTAATAATAATAATAAAATCATGAATACTTATTCATCGATAGATTAATAAGGGTTCAATATATAAATCAATAAATGTATAAATGAATTAATATATAAATAAATACCTACCCCACAACAAGGTTAAGTATTTTCCACCAACACCAAAACTGTTAAACAAGACCAGGGGTTTCACGCAACGCAACGTGTTCAAAGGAAATGATAACGACATGTCTTTATATATGTTACATTGCATGTATAATCATTTTTTCCCACGCTTTGAACATCCTGTTATCGGTCACGTGGACAGCTAACGCCCAAAGTGAACACCTGTGCCGGATCAAATTTCACATGAACTTGCATTTTGTCACGTACGAAGCAAACAGGATGTAACTTGTTTAGCGTACGTGTCATCTCACACGTGTATGCATGCATATCGCTCTTCCCTGCCACCACGATGGTCAGATTATTTCACCTTCAAGTGTCCTCTGCGTCTTTGTCATTTTCCATTGCACTGTTATCAAGTCAGATCAGCGCATTCCAATAAGCTCAAATGACATTCACATCCTGCTCCTCTGCAAGTTTGTTTTCTCTACTCGCTTCGACCAGCATAGAACCAAGTTCTCATCACCCTTTACACGTTAAAGGTAAAATATCAGAAAACGAACCCTCGCTCTGTCATACACCGACCCGCCGAAATAGCGATTGTTCTATTAAGCATGGTCCTTGTGGTTAGCGACAGGTTCGTTGAAACACACACACCCAGCAGTATCGTCTCTCTCAACCACCACGCTTCATGAACATTATAAACAGGTAAAGAAAAAAACAGTTTTTTTAACATGTATGGCGTTAGGCCCTTTGTGAATTACCTTTGGAAAACATATCTACCACACTCGACAGGGGGAGTTAGCCCGAGTCCTAGGACACCTCGTACACGTCTCTAGCGTTATTGGTTCGTGAGATATCGGCAAAAATCACAAAAAACACGGGTTTACCCCAAAATCGCGTTTCCATTTTTTAAATATAACGAGTGGTCCATAGCAAAAAAGACGTCAGCCCGAGTTCTTGGACCCCTCGTACACGCCTCTATCATGATTGGTTCGCGAGATATTAAAAGCGAATGACCTTTTGGTTTTGGTCTTTTAATTAAATAAAGAGCCTATAGAAAAGTAGGGGGCATCACTACGAGTGCTAGGACACCCTTTATGTTCAAATCCCATGATTGGTTAGCAAGATTTCGGGGCCGCTAAGAGGGTGGCTCAATAAAAATTGGAGCAGCTTTCCCCTCATCCCACTACTTACAAAACACAAATTTTTGTCCTAGAGACTTGACGTTTATTTCTGGGGTAGAGGGCGTAGGGTCCTAGCATTTTCGTCAAATAAAGGTTTTTGTATAATTCACAGTTTCCAAAATAAGGGATTTTCAAAATTCGAGTGTTTTCAAAAAAACATAAACAATAAAAAAGTTTTATTACAAGAAATAAAGGTCATAAAGACAATTTGTTTGAGCTGTGGCACAACGTTCTATCATGTTTGGTTTTCAAACTATCGCCTATTTTCGAAAACGAAAAATTTCAAAAAGTATTTGAAAAATATAATACATTGTCCATAGGAAAGAGGACGTCAGCTCGAGTACAATGACACCTCATTTGTCAACATCCGACCATGCGTCCAAGAGATATTAATTATTTTAACATGTACAGTCGGGTACAAATAAAATGGGTGAAGCAGAACCCGCCTTACTCCCCTACTACCATTCACAAGTTGCAGAAATCATTAAGAAGATGGAGAAAGATGGCATTGTGAGAAAGCAGGTGACGTCATATATCAATCCCATTACAATGGTTAAAAAGGCAAAAGGCCAGTTGAGGCTTTGTCTAGATGCTCGCAGAATCAATAGTTTGATATTACCGTAAAATGATAGACCACCTAATATTAGAGAGCTGTTGAGACAGTTTAGGAGGAAGTCATGTTTCTCGAGCATCGATCTCACCGCTTCATTTTACCACATAGAGTTAACGGAGGAAAGTATGGCGTATACTGGCTGTCTGTTTGACCAAACTAGTTACGCCTTCTGTAGACTTCCATTTGGAATTATAAATAGTGGCCCTGCTTTGATTAGAGCTTCGGATGGTGAATTGAGAGAAGAAGTGAAGAGGAATGTCATCTGTTATGTCGATGACCTCATTATATCATCAGCTAAAGCATAAGAACATATGGGTCATTTGAGAATGTTACTAGACAATCTGCGAGAGGAGAACATCAAAGTTAATTTCTATAAGTGCCATTTCTTCTATGAAAGGATACATTTTCTGAGACTTACGATCGAAAAGGATGGATACCACCCAAACCAACAGAAGATCGAGGCGATACTTCAGTTTCCGAAACCTACTAGGGTGAAGAAAGTCAGGGAGTTCGCGGGAATGTGCCAGTATTTTGCTGCATATTGTCCTGCATAGTCAGAAATAATATCTCCATTATATGAATTGTTGAAAAAGAATACTAGATGGCAATGGAATCAGGAAACGGAAGCGGCATTTGAAAGAGCCAAAGAAATGCTGAAGAATAACATCAAGCTCGAATATCCAGACTTCGAACGTATATTTTACATTGAAACAGACGCATCAAAGATAGGAATAAGTGCTGTACTATATCAACTTGATGAGGAGAAGAAGAAGCACTATATTGCTTTCAGTGGCAGGAAGTTGAGACCTCAAAAGATGAATTATTTTACTACAGATTTGGAGGCTCTAGCTTTTGTATCAGCACTCCAGCAAGGGAAGACGTGCTCATTGGTCATCTGATCGTGATCATCACGAACCACAAAGCTCTGCAAATCATTCCTCAGACGGACCTCTCTAGTGATAGACTGATTCGATGGTCATTATTTTTGCAGCAATTTAATGAAACCATTCTCCATAGACCTGGAAAGGATAATATTCTTGCAGATGCCTTATCACGTAATCCAGTTGAGAGCATTCGTGTCAACTTGATAGAACTCGAAGACGACGATAGAGAGACTATTGAACGTCTGAAAAAAATTGCTGTATCCCAGAAGAGGCATACTCCATGTAGGCAGAGATTTCGTTTCTTGCGAGGCAGGATGGACTATTTTGATCCAGCGTACAGTGAGGTTAAGAAGAGGGCGAGACACCATGTGTTAAGCGGAGAAATCGTCTGTAGAAACATTGATGGGGATCATTGGAAAGTACGGACTGTAGTACCGCCGAAACTGATCAACAGAATTATTTGGCTAACACATCGAAGCATAGGACATGGAGGATTGGACAAAACCCTTCATACCATTAGAAAGAAGAGTTTAGTGCTTTTCAGTCGGTCAACACGAATGTACCCAAAAGAGATGGGTTATGCCCTAATCCTGAAATAAATTACATGAGATTAATAAAACACTAGGATGACCAGTTTCGATCGTCAAGCGATCATCATCAGATCCAATACACTTAGGCTATAAAATCTATGTTTGAAATACAGGTGAAAATATTTACAATATGTACAATTATTTAGTTGCAGTATTGGTACTGCAACTGTCAGTGTATGCTAAATGCAGTATATATGTTAGGTGAAATGCTAAATGGTGATGGCTATCCGGAGATTGTACTTTAGAGAGATTATACGGTTGTAAACTATGGTTAAACTATAAAATTTTAGGCTAACTACTTATCTGATTGTCTTCCGTACTACAGCTATTCGCAGTTTCCGTGCTCACTTGAACTCGCTGTGCGGTCGACTGCGGTGGTTATCTTAACGACTGGTTTTTCCCTGCCTTCCCCCCCCCCTGTCCCTACGTGCTGTGGGGAGTGATCGCGATGTGTTTATGTGAGGTGTTGCCAACCTAGATAAGATGTATGTTATTGAATGAGGTGGATCTACAACTATTAAAGACCGTGGATTAGTCCTCGCCACGCGTGGAGCATAACCCATTCGAACTAAGCGTTGACGGTCTTATGAGGACGTCCCGGCACCTTTAATACTGCCTCTAATATGGGCCTTGGTTTATTGCAGAAGAAAAGTACATCGTACACCTGATCCAGATAACATTTACCTATTAAAAAACCCCTAATTTCCCCCCTTTTTTTATCTAGCTTGGCTGTGTCGCTAAATTGTGTTTTGTTTCCGACAGGGTGTGTTTTTTAGTAGCGTGAAGAGGGGTGAGCTCTCCATGAACGTGTGTTCATTTAGATTGTTGGGAACACACGTTCATGGAGAGCTCACCCCTCTTCACGCTACTAAAAAACACACCCTGTCGGAAACAAAACACAATTTAGCGACACAGCTAAGCTAGATAAAAAAGGGGGGAAATTAGGGGTTTAATAGGTAAATGTTATCTGGATCAGGTGTACGATGTACTTTTCTTCTGCAATAAACCAAGGCCCATATTAGAGGCAGTATTAAAGGTGCCGGGACGTCCTCATAAGACCGTCAACGCTTAGTTCGAATGGGTTATGCTCCACGCGTGGCGAGGACTAATCCACGGTCTTTAATAGTTGTAGATCCACCTCATTCAATAACATACATCTTATCTAGGTTGGCAACACCTCACATAAACACATCGCGATCACTCCCCACAGCACGTAGGGACAGGGGGGGAAGGCAGGGAAAAACCAGTCGTTAAGATAACCACCGCAGTCGACCGCACAGCGAGTTCAAGTGAGCACGGAAACTGCGAATAGCTGTAGTACGGAAGACAATCAGATAAGTAGTTAGCCTAAAATTTTATAGTTTAACCATAGTTTACAACCATATAATCTCTCTAAAGTACAATCTCCGGATAGCCATCACCATTTAGCATTTCACCTAACATATATACTGCATTTAGCATACACTGACAGTTGCAGTACCAATACTGCAACTAAATAATTGTACATATTGTAAATATTTTCACCTGTATTTCAAACATAGATTTTATAGCCTAAGTGTATTGGATCTGATGATGATCGCTTGACGATCGAAACTGGTCATCCTAGTGTTTTATTAATCTCATGTAATTTATTTCAGGATTAGGGCATAACGCATCTCTTTTGGGTACATTCGTGTTGACCGACTGAAAAGCACTAAACTCTTGTTTACTAAGGCAACACTGAAAATATGGCTTCAAACACCACAATGCCATTAGAAAGAAGTTCGTCAGGCAGAATATGAGAAAAACGGTGGGAGTGATTATTAAGTCATGTGAAGACTGTCAGAAATGTGAACATGTATCAGAATTCCTAAAAGGTAAACCTAAGTCTATTCTTCCAGCGAATCACAATGAGTTATTCGCATGTGACATGTGTGGTCCGTGTCCGAAGGGACGACGAAGAAAAAATTTCTGCTAGTTACCCTCGACATATTCTCATAATTGGTAATCTTTAGCCCTATGCAGAACGCAAACTCCCACAATGTGATCAACCGAATTGAGCAAGACGTGATTCCTAATGCCAGCAAACCTGAACTCTTTTTGACGGATCATGGGACGCAGTTTACATCGATAGAATTCAGAGATGCCATGGGTAGCCTGGGGATCAAGCATATATGCAGTAGTGTGAGATATCCAGAGTCCACTCCAGCTGAGAGGAATATGACTATTATTGCTAGCTTCTGCAGGTTATATTGCTCAGATAACCATCAAGGTTGGGTAAAGATTGTTCCTAAAACCCAAAATTGTATCAATTCGACGGTTCATGAGATCACAGGCAACATACCATCAATTTGCATCTGAATAGAAGACCAGTAATACCCTGGGATAACCTGTTTCATCTTCCAGAGGATCCCGAACCGACGAGAGACGACAGGATAGAATCGGCGAGAGAGAATTTGCAGAATTCAGCGGACAAGAGAAAGAAGAGGACAAGAGGAAAACGATTTAGTAATCCACTTAGAAGAGGAGATCTCGTATTGATAAGACGTCCTACGAAAGCAAATGTGTTCAAGAAGATAGATGTAAAATTCAGCAGACTGTTTCGAGGCCCGTTTAAGGTAGAATTTGTCTACGGAAATAAATGTTATCGTATTGTCAATATTGAAGATGACCAGTTTATTGGAAAGTTCGATGCAAAGAACCTCAGGAGATTTTACAAGAGGATAAAGTAAAGTACAAATTAGTGTCCAAGAAAATGGTTAAAAGAAACTGAAGTTACAAAAGGATTTGTCACAATTTTGGAACCTTGTATAGGAAGGAAATATACCCGAATTCGCAATAAGAGATGCCAGAGTCATGTTGGAGACTTAACCATAACAAAGGGATCATTTGAATAAGATCGGAAAATAAATATTGGAACGGGTCTGTAACATAAAATTGTAGTCAAGAGATATTGTCCAATGAGAAGCTGGTTAGCTGGTAGTAACCACCCCATTGTAAGGATGGATTTGATTGTATCATCCTAGGAGATAGACCATAGGCAGTTCTTGAGGAGAGAGAATGCTGGTTGCTGAGGAAAGACCACGTGTTTGGAAGATCCAATGGGCGAAGTTGGAAATGGGATATTATTTTGGCATGTATGCTAATTTATGCTCTTATAAGAAATTGAAGACTGAAAAGAGATCGACAGGATTATTTATGAAATTATTAGGAACTGTTTTTCTAAGATAATTAACGCCCGAAAACAGTATTATGATATTCATGTGCGAGCTATGGGTATGCGTCATTTGGGAAGAGAGCGTTTTTGTTCTAGAAGCAGGTGGAAGGTTGAGACGCCACTGTATCGGGTAATGCAACGCGGGTCCGTGAACCAAACGGACGTGAGCTCGGAGCTCCAGAAACATGTTGCGGAAGTGAATGCATAAGTGCTTTAATTGATGAAAGAATAATATGGACGTTTGAAACATTGTGTAAAATCGTGCTAATACCTGGTGCGAAGCACGTAAATCTTGGAGTGAATTTGAATGTGTTATGGAATATTTTACGGTAGAAACCAATGTTATGGTCTGACAATGAATTGTTAGTATGCATGACGTAACGTGTTCGTGAAAAAGGTGGAAGTGTGTGTATATAAGTCGAGAAAGAATTGTAAATACATGTGGGAGGGTAACATTTTAAAAGGGACACGTTATTATGAGCGATATCCTTGATTGTGAAATACTGTGCAATAAAATGATGGCGAACATCGCGGACATTTGGTTGGAAGGAACATTTGATTCGCCAGAGGGAATCATGCTAGTTTGCTAAATATGCTGAGGGAAATGTAGTCTAGATCATGGAAGTGAGAATTCCTACGAGTGGAGTAACTTTGAATGAAATGCAGGAAAGAAAAGTTCACACATATGCTTCAAAAATGCACGATCTAATGGAGAACATCATGAACTATAACCAATATAAGAATGGAGAGAGACTACGAGACTTTCCAAAGGGACGAGAAGAAGAACGAGATTGGGATGAAGACCGGGGATCGAACGAGGGGTCTGTCGGGGAGCCAGCCGAACGCCGAGGCTATCAGGATCCTCAAACGAACTTTGGAGCAGCTGGCCAGGAACGTGAATTCTCGACGCGGGCTGGAGAAGGTGGCCCGTGGCTTGGAGCAAGGAGGGAGGCTAGCCAGACGTCAGCCGGTGAACATGAAGACAGCAACTCTGTTCTGGATGTGTATGGGATTACACATTTTTCATCGCCAGTCCATTTGAAAGTAAGACAAGCTCTTCAATATATACAACCCCAGTTCGTAGATTGGTTTTCTTGAGGCATGCTTAGTGTGATCATTCTTATTTCAGTAGAATATGTAGTTCGGTAGAATGTTATTGCCCTGTTAGTCAGTGACTTACTCCATCTGAGGAAGTTTCTTTTCGCATTTAGTATGCTGGTTAGATATAGTTTCGAATGTGTTTAGATTATCATTGCGGTCGAGTTAACTTTGTAGTATATCGCAGGAGGGTTTAGCGGAGTTCCCTGTTCGATGATTGCCTGAGGCATTTAACATTTTGATGATGAAACAGTTTTTCATTTCGTCTTTTGGTTTTTGAATTTACTTATTTCTGGGTTTGAGTGAGATTCCCGATGAACAGTTTTCCACGCAGCATTTTCCACTCTCAGTTTAGAGAATTTTCAGTGCGACGAATTTTCAGGTTTTGAAAATCAGTTTCGCTAATAATTTTTTTATTTTTATTTTTTATTTAGCTATTTTTGATCTTCGATGATTTTTAATATTGTGGTTTTTCACAATTCTACAATTTTACCATTTTAGATATTTTCTCGATTTTGGAATTTTTACATTTTAGTGAATTTTGAATTTAGATTTATGGGATTTTCATTTTGAAAAACGATTTCATTTTTTAAAATTTTTATTTTTATTTTTGTATTTTCAGAAAATCTTGGTTTAAATATTTTTGAATTTTGATGAATTAGGAACTTCAATTCTGATTGGATATTTTCCAGTTTAATATTTGAATTTTTCATCGGTAGTGGAATTAAATTTGTAGTTGAATCTTAGTGCATTTAGCGTTGATTGGAAGTTGGTTGCAATACTGAAAGTTTGGATGAAGGATTCTTTCGAACCACAATTTTGAATTTTGGAATGCAATGATAATTCGAGAAACATACACGACTATTGTCATAGCGTGATACTTTATGAATTTTACTAAATATTTCAATATTTATTGGAAGTAGTTCTCACTTAAGCGACAAATGTTTTGAGTTGACACAAGCAATGTAATTTGAAAAAGATAGTAGTCAGGAATGTTTCATGTTAAGTTGACACACATTGGGAAGGAGTCATTCGATCAGTAAATGGTATTGCTTGTAAAGCATAGTTAAAATTACTATCAACGTCATTGGATCTGGAATCTCACTCAAATCCAGAAATAATAAAATTCAAGAACCAAAAGACGAAATCTAAAACTGCTTCATCATCAAAATGTTCAAATGCCTCCGGCAATCATCGAACAGGGAACTCCGCTGCAATGATAAACACATTCGAAACTGTATCTAACCAGCATACTAAATGCGAAAAGAAACTTCCTCAGATGGAGTAAGTCACTGACTAACAGGGCAATAACATTCTACAGAACTACATATTGCGCCCGTTGACGCATGTTTGCTCAGGCAAGAGAGACTAAAACTTATGCTGAAATGTAATTGAACATACCCTGCGAGCGGCGGGAAGACGTTGAAGCAATATCGCTTATGATTATGTTTTTACTTATTTTTCACATTCCAAAAATCTACAATAATTATAACTAAGTAATTCTGCATATTTGAAGTACAGCATACTTCGTAAATCGAAGAAACTATCAATTTACGCGGCCAGCTCATGTACTGAGAGCACGCCATATTTGGTAACACCAGTTCCTATTCTTCTTTGGAAGAGACAACATGTGCATGATGGAGCACAAGTGAAAGGAAACCATGTGGCAGGAAAAATCTGCGTATAACTTTCTTACGGATAGCCATCATGGCATTGTGTAATAATTGAACGATTGAAGACATTCACCACTACGAGAACTGTAAAATATTTTTATTATTATCCGAGGTGAAATGAAGGACTTGTGCGAAGAAAACTTTGCGACCGCATAGTCTCATTCTCACGCACACACGCATGTTTCAGTGTTCAAAAAACTGTGGATTTAACTAACTGTGTAACTGTACAATATCTACAAGTACAATTTTTATTTGCCGGATGGGCAGTGATTTTGAATTATTTTTTTTTGTTAATATTTTCTTGTGTAAATATTAGTGCAAGTCACGAGTGAGAGTCGCACAAGTGACGGAAATTAGAGCCAGTGGCGGAGTGAAAATGGGCATTTTTTTTACCGC
The DNA here is from genome assembly GCA_946902985.2 of Meconema thalassinum. NCBI lineage: Eukaryota > Metazoa > Arthropoda > Insecta > Orthoptera > Tettigoniidae > Meconema > Meconema thalassinum. The sequence goes on along the minus strand of OX336389.2, from coordinate 1,434,699,085 downwards.
ATATTAGCTGCAGTGCGCGACAGTTTTATTTAATTATGTGCTACATTTTTACCAACGCTAACATCGCAATAATGATAAACCAGCAGATTTTCAGATACAACTCCAACCGCGCGATGGCATGTGATTGCTAAATCATGCGTGGGGAATTGGTGACGGAGGATGACCAGACACAAAGAAATGGTAACCTAAAGCCATACACGAGACCGCACACAACATCTCATGGCGGGACTCGAACCATGTGACGCTGAATCTGTAAGTCAGATCAAATATTTATAGCGTATTGTAAGAGTGGAAAACAGTAGAATTAGTTTATTTTGGTTTCATTTATTTAGTGCCCAATGCAGGTAGCTAATTATAAGACGCGTGTGGAAATTAATAGAAGCCAGGAAGGCTGGATTTTCAATGCTCATTCATATCATTATAAACAAGTATTATCAACTTTTATTTTGTCAGGCTGATGACAAATAAACTAGTTTGACAATGTTAAATCGAGGCCAAGGTTACGAGCCAAGTTCAATACACAGCACACTCGATTCTAGGCAGTGGATTAATATTTTGTTTTAGAAGGCTGTGAGATTCTTGACATTATTACAAGTGGAATGCAGAATTCCGTTACTCACATTTATTGGCCAGAACAATACTTGAAAACAGGTTTATTTCTTTAAAAGAAGCCACACAGGCAATGAATGAAATTGTATTTTGTAACCAAATGAAAGCAGGTTCGATTTATTCAGGGAAGAGGCAATTTTATGAATGCTCACATACAGTTAGCTTGTATCAGAAACCTTTATGTTTATTTAGAGCGTTGTCAGGATGTGTTCTTGTACACATAATCTTTATTACCAGCAATTCAAACGTGTATCAATTAGGATTCCACACTTTTGTAAAATAAGGGTATTATATGAGTCGTGATGGTGGATGAATACCTCCGACATTGTTATTGTGGTTATATCGATAGTAATGAACTAACTAAAGTCGTACCAAAAACCGAAGGCGCCTGGATCAATGGATCCGAAATAAGAGTAAAATAATTGGTGAAGACATAGGATGTCTAATAAGTGTGATGAAATATTGATGAAGACACAGGGTGTCTCGTAAACTATTGAACTATTGAGTTATTTGCTTAAGTTGGATACAAACGTTACCTGAATACACTGAACGCTTTTAAAGGTCCATAAACTGAACAACAATACTGGCAGGAATAAATAATTGTGTGAAACTCTAATAATAATCAAAAATAGGGTTTTGAAAACTAACAAATCTTATAATTCCCCCTGAACCTAAATAAAATGTATAAACATTAAAAATAAACTATTTTTCTGGACCAAAAGTTAACACTTAGATACTGTTAAGCTATTGTAGATACATTTTGATACATTTTCACTTGATTAGTCGACCACTAATTGGTGATGTGATAACTGAAGCACACACATCAGATTAGTAGCAATATGAGTCGATGTAATTGCTTAATTACTATCGCATTTGCAGGCTTTCCGATATTTTCTATTTTCTTAACACTTTGACACTATGACCGTTTGTTACAAACAGTAACAAATCGAGTACGTAGGCAGTGCCAATTGCACAACCATAGGAGTGCTGAATTATTGTATGCATTTGTGTTGTATTAGCATAATTTTTTTTACTCAGTAACATTGTGCACATAGCTTGATTTTCTTAGTAATAAACGCATCTCGTTTATTAATTAATGATATTTAGGACTAGCTAAACACTTAACTCTAAAGATAAATGTTAGAGATGGCACCATCATAGCATAGGACAAATTTTCCCCTTGCTACTAAATGTAAATGTTCTAGTATTTGTAAACAAGTAAATGTCTTGCTTTGCTGTAGATTCTTTTGATGTTTGATCCACCCGTAAGTTATTTCGATGTAATTGCTTAGGGCCGATCTTACGTGCCATTCTCTTAGCTTGTTCATTTTGTCGAATTTTGTATTAGGACCATGAGAGCAATTTAGATCTTGTTTAGGACTTTTTTATATTTCTTTCAGGGCAGAATAGTATCGGACCAGCCGTTTGCAACTCTCATGCTAGGCTAGGGATCTATTCTGAATAAAATTTATTTGTGATTTTAACCTAAGACTGACCTCTCTTTCTTGTTTAGTTCTGTTATCGATGCATTCTCTCTGAGCTGGTTAAAGATCGAACCTCACTAATTCCCGACACCCCCGAGTGCAGTCTTTTGTGCTACACCAGCCTATGAATGTATCGTCCCCCATACTTGTGTGTTAACAGGAAGAGGGTCTCGGAAGGGTCATTTGAAACCAGTGGCTCCCCGAAACCTTCGGCCAGCGGGCACATATAGTACGTTGGCGCCGAACGTGGTTGCATCGAAACTTGTGTTCGATCTCAATGATTCGTTTGCTTGTGAGGATTTTATTTTGTTAGCAAATCCAACAGATTAGTAATGAATCCAGATTTCGTACTAGTGTTATGGAAGGCTACATGGCATTCTTATTCCAGAATTAAGACCATGAGGCTAGGTAAAATTTATTAATGATAATAAGTTGAGGATTTGATTTGCAGTTATCCTAGTCTTGAGTAAATATAAGTTTGTTGTTGTCTTGATGTCATTTAATTTTACCAGAGGTTCAGCTGTTATCATCGACTAAATTTATGAAGGAATGGATTTTCTACTGTTTTCCAACTCAAATCATTGTTAAGGCATATGAAGTTGTTAGTTCCCTGTATTTCTTCAATTGAAGGTATTATGTCTGCGCAAGAGACAGCCGAGTTGTTGGCAAACTTGCCTGCCCTACTGCATAATCTGCAGGTGTCGATGGAAAATTTGACACGAAACAATAATGATCTCAGGGCCGATATAAACAATGTCACTGAAAACATAAACAATGTTAGGGCAGACATGGCTCAAAATAATGAAAATTTAAGGGCAGATATTAATAATGTTACTGAAAACATAAACACTGTCAGGGCCGATGTGACACAACACAGTGACAATTTAAGGGCAGATATAAACACGATTACAGAAAATGTAAACACTGTTAGGGCAGATATGGCTCTAAATAACGAAAATTTGAGGGCAGACATGAATGAGAACAGTAACAATGCTACAGCTACTCTGTTACAAACTAGTAACAACATTACTACAAATATTAGAGCTGATATGACACTGTTGAACACCAATATTAGAGCTGACATGGCACTGTTAAACAAAAACATTAGGGCAGATATGGCACAGAATGTAGTTGAAGTGCGAGAGGACATTGCCAATGTTAAAGCCGAAATTACTGTCACAATCAATAAGGTTAGTGATGATTTGCGTGCAGAAATGGAAACTTATCGCACGGAATATCACGCACACTTAGAGGGAATAAAACAGGAGATACGCACAAATAGATCTGAGATAAATCAAAAACTCAAAGACGTTCAGACGGAGATGAACGATAACATCGAATCAGTCAGGACTGAAGTAGCTAATGCAAAAGAAATCGTTAGTACTAGGATTAACTCCGTGGACTAGCGTATGGAAGAAGTTAACACGTACGTGGGTGTGTTAAAAGCTGATGTTGCTGTAGTTAACTCTGGATTAAAATTAACTAGAGGCATAGCATTTGCCGTACACATGAATACTAAACGTGTAGCTGAAGTCAGCAAAATAAAACAGGACTTAGCTACAGACATTGAAGCGATTCGAGAGGAAACTCGTGAGAACAATCACAGATCCAACCAATACGTAGCGAAAACATTAGACGCTTACCTTGAGGAACAGGACGGGAAACAGGAAGAATTCGATAATCGTATTGAAGGAAGATTTGAGCAGATAGAATCGCAGGTGAACGCTATAATTAATAAACAACCTGAAAAAGTGTTAGAATACGCCAAAATGGATGAACGCATCAATCGTCTATTAAAACCCAATAGAGAGGGTGTACCTTCTATAAACACTGCGACTAACATACCGAAACCAAATGTTCCGATGGAAAACCAAGGTAACAATCCATTTAGGACAACATCACAATTTGTGACACCGAATGCTAACATAACGCCGAATTATGGGCTGACACCTAACTTTAATGTCACGCCGAAATATGGTCAAACCCAGTACTCAAATCTTGTGTATTTGAGAAGCCATGAAGATCGACCGGCAAAATTCAATAATTCTAATTCCGTTACACCGGTAGATTTTCTGAGAAACTTGGAGTCATACATGAGAGAAACTATGGTAACACCAGACAGGGAGTTGCGGACTGTCGAAAAATACCTAGAGAACAGCCCGTTAACCTGGTTCAAGGCATTCAGATACTCATTCCACAATTATCAGGAATTTAAAGTAGCATTCCATAAGACGTATTGGTCTTTGGAACGTCAGCAAAATATAAGGGCGGAAATGTGCAATATGAGGTACGCTAGTACTCAAACAACTAAGTACGCTACCTACTTCGCAAGTCAGCTTTCGAAATTGCAATGTTTGGAACCCCCTTTATCCGAATTAGAACTTGTCCAAACCATTAGAAAACAATATCCTGTGGAAGTACAAAGGTTACTCATAGCGTCAGATGCAAATACATTTATGAAATGTGACGAAGTTCTTAGAAAACTGGATAGCAGTCACGAACAATTTGCACCTACACCTAAACATAGGAGCCCTCATGAGGTAAATGTAACTTCAGTGGACAGAACCAGTCAGACTGTACAAACTACAGAAAATCGTCGAACAAATAATCGTCAAAATCACGAGGGACCAGATAGAAGGAGAGATTTCCGTGATTATCGTAAAGACAATACACCTTATGCAAGGAATCGTCGATTTGACACAATTAACAAGAATTACCAGAACAGATATCAAAATAGAACCAACAATTACAACAACGATCGTCGTAATAATAACCATAACAATAACAACGCTAATTTCAACCATGGTTATAGAGGTCAGCCACGTGATCGTGAGGATCAAAATAACCAGCACACTGATAATCCCAGAAGAGATTACAGATACAGTGGCGGTTACAGAAGAGAAAATGACTCTCATTTCCAATACGATAATGATTGGAAACGTAAGGCTAATGAAAGTCGACAATACATTCAGGAACGGAGAAGAAGAAATGCAGAAGACGAAGAATCAGGCAGGAGATGGAAATAAAAAATGTCGTGAGAATAACAGGAAAGTTACGACAGCTGATGTTCACAACATTGAGATTGAACCAGCAGGTGAAAACAATCGCATTAGTGATGAAGAATATCACAGGATCACTGACAGAATGGATCGTGCACGAAGTCAAACCAAGGATTGGTAATTGGCTGAAATAAAAATTGACTTCCACAATTTTTATTTACTTGACGTGGAGATGTATGCGCCCGTTTACGCATGTTTGCTCAGGCAAGAGAGACTAAAACTTATGCTGAAATTTAATTGAACATACCCTGCGAGCGACGGGAAGAAGTTGAAGCAATATCGCTTATGATTATATTTTTACTTATTTTTCACATTCCAAAAATCTACAATAATTATAACGAAGTAATTCTGCATATTTGAAGTACAGCATACTTCGTAAATAGAAGAAACTATCAATATACGCGGCCAGCTCATGTACTGAGAGCACGCCATATTTGGTAACACCAGTTCTCATTCGTCTGTGGAAGAGACAACATGTGCATGATGGAGCACAAGTAAAAGGAAACCATGTGGTAGGAAAAATCTGCGAATAACTTTCTTACGGATAGCCATCATGGCATTGTGTAATAATTGAACGATTGAAGACATTCACCACTACGAGAACTGTAAAATATTTTTATTATTATCCGAGGTGAAATGAAGGACTTGTGCGAAGAAAACTTTGCGACCGCATGGTCTCATTCTCACGCACACACACATGTTTCAGTGTTCTATAAACTGTGGATTTAACTAACTGTGTAACTGTACAATATCTATAAGTACAATTTTTATTTGCCGGATGGGCAGTGATTTTGAATCATTTTTTTAAATATTTTCTTGTGTAAATATTAGTGCAAGTCACGAGTGAGTGCCGCACAAGCGACGGAAACTAGAGCCAGTGGCGGAGTGAAAATGGGTTTTTTTTTTACCGCATATTAGCTGCAGTGCGCGACAGTTTTATTTAATTATGTGCTACATTTCTACCAACGCTAACATCGCAATAATGATAAACCAGCAGATCTTCAGATACAACTCCAACCGCGCGATGGCATGTGATTGCTAAATCATGCGTGGGGAATTGGCGACGGAGGATGTCCAGACACAATGAAATGGTAACCTAAAGCCATACACGAGACAGCACACAACATCTCATGGCGGGACTCGAACCAAGTGACGCTGAATCTGTAAGTCAGATCAAATATGTATAGCGTATTGTAAGAGTGGAAAACAGTAGACTTAGTTTATTTTGGTTTCATTTATTTAGTGCACAATGCAGGTAGCTAATTATAAGACGCGTGTGGAAATTAATAGAAGCCAGGAAGGCTGGATTTTCAATGCTCATTCATATCATTTAAAAACAAGTATTATCAACTTTTATTTTGTCAGGCTGATGACAAATAAACTAGTTTGACAATGTTAAATCGAGGCCAAGGTTACGAGCCAAGTTCAATACACAGCACACTCGATTCTAGGCAGTGGATTAATATTTTGTTTTAAAAGGCTGTGAGATTCTTGACATTATTACAAGTGGAATGCAGAATTCCGTTACTCACATTTATTGGCCAGAACAATACTTGAAAACAGGTTTATTTCTTTAAAAGAAGCCACACAGGCAATGAATGAAATTGTATTTTGTAACCAAATGAAAGCAGGTTCGATTTATTCAGGGAAGAGGCAATTTTATAAATGCTCACATACAGTTAGCTGGTATCAGAAACCTTTATGTTTATTTAGAGCGTTGTCAGGATGTGTTCTTATACACATAATCTTTATTACCAGCAATTCAAACGTGTATCAATTAGGATTCCACACTTTTGTAAAATAAGAGTATTATATGAGTCGTGATGGTGGATGAATACCTCCGACATTGTTATTGTGGTTATATCGGTGGTAATGAACTAACTAAAGTCGTACCAAAAACCGAAGGCGCCTGGATCAATGGATCCGAAATAAGAGTAAAATAATTGGAGAAGACATAGGATGTCTAATAAGTGTGAAGAAATATTGGTGAAGACACAGGGTGTCTCGTAAACTATTGAACTATTGAGTTATTTGCTTAAGTTGGATACAAACCTTACCTGAATACACTGAACGCTTTTAAAGTTCCATAAACTGAACAACAATACTGGCAGGAATAAATAATTGTGTGAAACTCTAATAATAATCTAAAATAGGGTTTTGAAAACTAACAAATCTTATAATTCCCCCTGAACCTAAATAAAATGTATAAACATTAAAAATAAACTATTTTTCTGGACCAAACGTTAACACTTAGATACTGTTAAGCTATTGTAGATACATTTTGATAAATTTTCACATTATTAGTCGACCACTAATTGGTGATGTGATAACTGAAGCACACACATCAGATTAGTAGCAATATGAGTCGATGCAATTTCTTAATTACTATCGCATTTGCAGGCTTTCCTATATTTTCTATTTTCTTAACACTATGACACTATGACCGTTTGTTACAAACAGTAAAAAATCGAGTACGTAGGCAGTGCCAATTGCACAACCATAGGAGTGCTGAATTATTGTATGCATTTGTGTTGTATTAGCATATTTTCTTTTACTCAGCAACATTGTGCACATAGCTTGATTTTCTTAGTAATAAACGCATCTCGTTTATTAATTAATGATATTTAGGACTAGCTAAACACTTAATTCTAAAGATAAATGTTAGAGATGGCACCATCATATCATAGGACAAATTTTCCCCTTGCTACTAAATGTAAATGTTCTAGTATTTGTAAACAAGTAAATGTCTTGCTTTGCTGTAGATTCTTTTGATGTTTGATCCACCCGTAAGTTATTTCGGTGTAATTGCTTAGGGCCGATCTTACGTGCCATTCTCTTAGCTCGTTCATTTTGTCGAATTTTGTATTAGGACCATGAGAGCAATTTAGATCTTGTTTAGGACTTTTTTTATATTTCTTTCAGGGCAGAATAGTATCGGACTAGCCGTTTGCAACTCTCATGCTAGGCTAGGGATCTATTCTGAAGAAAATTTATTTGTGATTTTAACCTAAGACTGACCTCTCTTTCTTGTTTAGTTTTGTTATCGATGTATTCCTCTGAGCTGGTTAAAGATCGAACCTCACTAATTCCCGACACCCCCGAGTGCAGACTTTTGTGCTACACCAGCCGATGAATGTATCGTCCCCCATACTTGTGTGTTAACAGGAAGAGGGTCTCGGAAGGGTCATTTGAAACCGGTGGCTCCCCGAAACCTTCGGCCAGCGGGCACAATATTCTACTGAAATAAGGATGATCACACTAAGCATGCCTCAGGAAAACCAATCTACGAACTGGGGTTATATATATTGAAGAGCTCATCTTACATTCAAATGGACTGGCGATGAAAAATGTGTAATCCCATACACATCCGTATCAGAGTTGCGGTCTTAGAGTTCACCCGGCTGACGTCTGTCTAGCCACCCTCCTAGCCTCGCTCCAAGCCACGGGCCACCTTCTCCAGCCCGCGTCGAGAATTCACGTTTCTGGCCAGCTGCTCCAAAGTTTGTTTGAAGATCCTGATAGCCTCGGCGTGTGGCTCGCTCCCCGACAGACCCTTCGTTCGATCCCCGGTCTTCATCCCAATCTCGTTCTTCTTCTCGTCACTTTGGAAAGTCTCGTACTCTCTCTCTCCATTCTTATATTGGTTATAGTTCATGATGTTCTCCATTAGATCGTGCATTTTTGAAGCATATGTGTGAACTTTGTTTTTCTGCATATCATTGTAAGTTACTCCACTCGTAGGAATTCTCACTTCCATAATGTAGACTACATTTCCCTCAGCATATTTAGCAAACTAGCATGATTCCCTCTGGCGAATCAAATGTTCCTTCCAACCAAATGTCCACGATATTCGTCACCATTTTATTGCACAATATTTCACAATCAAGGATATCGCTCTCAATAAAGTGTCCCTTACAAAATGTTGATTTCCCACATTTATTTACAGTTCTTTCACGACTTAAATTCACACACTTTCACCTTTTTCACGAACACGTTACGTCATGCATACTTACAATTCATCGTATGATCATGGCACTGGTTTCTACCGTAAAATATTCTATAACACATTCAAATTCACACCAAGACTTACGTGCTTCGCACTAGGTATTAGCAGGATTATACACAATGCCTCACACGTCCATATTACTCTTTCATCAACTAAAGCACTTATGCATTCACTCCCGCACCACGTTTCTGTAGCTCGGAGCTCACTTCCGTTTGGTTCAAGGACCCGCGTTGCATTACCCGATTCAATGGCGTTTCAACCTTCCGTCTGCTTCTAATAAAAGTGCTCTCTTACTAAATGGCGCATACCCAAAACTCGGACATGAATATCATAGTACTGCCTTCGGGCGTTAATTATCTTAGAAAAACAGTTCCTAATAATTTCTTAAATAATCCTGTCGATCTCTTTTCAGTCTTCAATTCCTATAAGAGCATAAATTAACATACATACCAAATTATTATCCCAATTCCAAATTCGCCCATTGGATCTTTCAAACACGTGGTCTTTCCTCAGCAACCAGCATTCTCTCTCCTCAAGAACTGCCAGTGGTCTATCTCCTAGGATGATCCAATCAAATCCGTCCTCACAATGGGGTGGTTACTTCCAGCTAACCAGCTTCTCAATGGACAATAATTCATGACTACACTTTTATGTTACAGACCCGTTCCAATATTTATTTTCCAATCTTATTCAAATGATCCCTTTATTATGGTTAAGTCTCCAACATGACTCTGGCATCTCTTATTACGAATTCGGGTACATTTCCCTCCTAACCAAGGTTGCAAAGGTGTGACAAATAGGTTTGTAACTTCAGTTTCTGTTAACCATTTTCTTGGACACGAATGTGTACTTTTTATCCTCTTGTAAAATCTCCTGAGGTTCTTTGCATTGAACTTCCCAATAAACTGATCGTCTTCAATATTGACAATAGGATAACAGTAATTTCCGTAGACAAAATCTACCTTAAACGGGCCTCGAAACAGTCTGCTGAATTTTACATATATCTTCTTAGAAACATTTGCTTTCGTAGGATGTCTTATCAATGCGAGATCTCCTCTTCCAAGTGGATTACTAAATCGTTTTCCTCTTGTCCTCTTCTTTCTCTTGTCCGCTGAATTCTGCAAATTCTCTCTCGCCGAGTCTATCCTGTCGTCTCTGGTCGGTTCGGGATCCTCTGGAAGATGAAACAGGTTATCCCAGGGTCTTACTGGTCTTCTATTCAGATGCAAAACTGATAGTATGTCGGCTGTGCTCACGTGAACCGTCGAATTGATACAATCCTGGATTATAGAAACAATCTTTACCCAACCTTGATGGTTATCTGAGCAATATAACCTGCAGAAGCTAGCAATAATAGCCATAATCCTCTCAGCTGGATTGGACTCTGGATATCTCACACTACTGCATATATGTCTGATCCCCAGTCTAACCTAGGTATCTCTGAATACTATCGATGTAAACTGCGTCCCATGATCCGTCAAAATGAATTCAGGTTTCCCGACATTAGGAATCACGTCTTGCTCAATTCGGTTGATCATATTGTGGGAGTTTGCCTTCTGCATAGGGCAAAAGATTACCAATTTTGAGAATACGTCAAGGGTAAATAGGAGAAATTATCCCTTCGGACACGAACCATAAATGTCACATGCGAATAATTCATTGGGATTCGTTGGAAGAATAGATTTAGGTTTACCTTTTAGCAATTCTGATACATGTTTACTTTTATGACAGTCTTCACATGACTTAATAATCTCTCCCACCGTTTTTCTCATATTCTGCCAGACGAACTTCTCTCTAATGTTATGAAGGGTTTTGTCCAATCCTCCATGCCCTATGCTTCGATGTGTTAGCCAAATAATTCTGTTGATCAGTTTCGGCGGTACTACAGTCCGTACTTTCCAATGATACCCATCAATGTATCTACAGACGATTTCTACGCTTAACACATGGTGTCTCGCCCTCTTCTGAACCTCACTGTACGCTGGATCAAAATTGTACATCCTGCCTCGCAAGAAACGAAATCTCTGCCTACATGGAGTATGCCTCCCCTGGGCTACAGCAATTTTTTTCAGACGTTCAATAGTCCCTCTATCGTCGTCTTCGAGTTCTATCAAGTTGTCACGAATGCTCTCAACTGGATTACGTGATAAGGCATCTGCAAGAATATTATCCTTTCCAGGTCTATGGAGAATGGTTTCATTAAATTGCTGCAAAAATAATGACCATCGAATCAGTCTATCACTAGAAAGGTCCGTCTGAAGAATGATTTGCAGAGCTTTGTGGTCCGTGATGATCACGATCTGATGACCAATGAGCACGTCTTCCATTGCTGGAGTGCTGATACAAAAGCTAGAGCCTCCAAATCTGTAGTAAAATAATTCATCGTTTGAGGTCTCAACTTCCTGACACTGAAAGCAATATAGTGCTTCTTCTTCTCCTCATCAAGTTGATATAGTACAGCACTTATTCCTATCTTTGATGCGTCTGTTTCAATGTAAAATATACGTTCGAAGTCTGGATATTCGAGCTTGATGTTATTCTTCAGCATTTCTTTGGCTCTTTCAAATGCCGCTTCCGTTTCCTGATTCCATTGCCATCTAGTATTCTTTTTCAACAATTCATATAATGGAGACGTTATTTCTGAGTATCCAGGACAATGTGCAGCAAAATACTGGCACATTCCCGCGAATTCTCTTTCTTCACCTTAGTAGGTTTCGGGAAATGAAGTATCGCCTTGATCATCTCTTGCTAGGGTGGTATCCATCCTTATCGATCGTACGTCCCAGAAAATGTATCCTCTCATGGAAGAAATGGCACTTATCGAAATTGACTTTGATGTTCTCCTCTCGCAGATTGTCTAGTAACATTCCCAAATGACCCATATGTTCTTCTGCTGTAGCTGATGATATAATGAGGTCATCGACATAACAGATGACATTCCTCTTTACTTCTTCTCTCAATTTACCATCCAAGGGTCTAATCAAAGCAGGGCCGCTATTTATAATTCCAAATGGAAGTCTACAAAAGGCGTAAAAAATTTGGTCAAACAGAAAGCCAGTATATGCCGTATGTTACAAATCAATTCTTCAACTCATGTCTACAATTCAAGGACAATCACTTTTATTGTACACAACAAGGAGCATCACTATCCAGCCATTACATTCAGTTACTCAAAACCTGTTCCATCTTGCTCATGACGCCCCAAGGGTGCCAACTTACAAAAAACAAATTTAATTACAGAAATACATTCACAAAATTACAGAAGCACATTCACAACATTCTCCCACCTTGAAACGGTAGGTTTCATCTAAAAGCACAAAATAATACAAAACATAGGAATAAACAAATATTTACAAATTCAGTTTGGTTGGCCTTTTAACAACCCTGCCCCTTCTTGTCAGAGCAACAGCTTCACTCTCAACTACTTGAGGGGGGTTACTAGAGTCACAATCAGGCACCAAGTCAACAGCATTGGGACCACACAAAGAACCATCACTATTTTCATAAGGAGATCCAATCTCCATCAAGCACAAACGTTGGACTGGTCGCAACAACTCACTCTTAACTGTTTTACCTTTGCCACTCTAGTTACTCCATCTTTACCGGGGAAGATCTCAAGCACTCGAGCCAATTCCCAATCAATTCTTTTCTTTTGGTCAGACACAAACCATACAACATCTCCCCCCCCCCTGACATTCTTAGAAGACTTAGCAGTGTTTAACATCAGAGACCCTAGGTATTCCTGACGAAAACGTTCTTTTAGGTTTATCCTAACCTCAGCTACATATTTCACCCTAGCAGAAAGACCCTTTTGATCCACTTCGTCAAGATCAGGCACCTTTGTCTCAAACTGCTCCTGCAAAAACATAGCAGGCGTTATTGGTCTCAATTCATTAACATCTTCAGACATGTTGGTAATGGGACGCGCATTCATAACAGCCTCAATTTCGGTAATCAAGGTCATTAGTTCACAAAGATTCAATAACGCACGACCAAGGGATATTTTCAACAGTCTTTTCATCACCCCAATAAGCCGCTCAAAAAATCCACCCCACCAAGCACCTGTGGGAACATTAAATAGCCACTGAATTTTCAATTCACGTTCAACTGTAGTCTGCTTAATGAGATTCCAAACTCCTACAAAGTTAGTACCGTTATCACTATACATAGTTGTGATTCTGCCTCGTCTGGCAATCATTCTTCGAAGAGCATGTAAAAACGATTCTGTAGAGAGCGACTCTACCACTTCAAGATGGACTGCACGGTATACAGCACAGGTGAACAAGACAATCCAAACCCTAGTACCATCTTTTATGAAAAGAGGTCCAGCCAAATCGACTCCGCATACTTGGAACACCTTTCCAAGATTTACACGGTTATTAGGTAACCCGACAGGTGGCGTTCTCACTGGTTGGGCTTTGTGCCTAAGACAACGAACACATTTACTAACAACACGTCGGGCTAATCGTCTACCTCTGACTATCCAGTATTCTTCTCTCAGGGCTCCTAACACAGTACTTGCTCCAGCATGGTGCATTTTCTCATGACATTCTACCACCATGGACTCCACTAGTTCACACTGAGGTAGTAAAATGGGTTCCTTGAACATGGGTGTGAACTCATCAGATAATATTTTAGTACGAACTCGATTCAAGCCATCATCATCAGTTTTAATGTTGAAATTATTTACATCTAGATGGTGACTACTCTGAATCCACCGTACTAATTTTAATTCAGCATGTCGTACTTCTTTGCCAGTCAACTCCTCTCCGCAGTTTGAACTTTTCCCACTAGCTTTCTCATGAAATCGGTAGATCCAACCAACAACACGCACATTTTTCGAGAAAGAAGCAAAGTGTGTGAACATGTTTTCTCTTACATCGTCTGTGTTGTACAAACTAACAGCCGTTTTCTTCGATTCCTCTTCTGTAGGGGCTATTTTCACAGTTAACCACTTGTTCTCATTCTCTAGGAGCCACTGAGGACCCTCCTACCATTTTGATGCAACAAATTCGGACAACAAGCATCCTCGGCTGAGTATATCAGCAGGATTACAATCGCCAGGAACAAATCGCCACTGCTCGGGTGACGTCAACTGGTGGATTTCCTTTACCCGGTTTCCAACAAAGGTCTTCCTTTCACCTTTCTTGATCCAGTAAAGAACAATCATAGAATCAGACCAGTACACAATGTTGGAAATATTAGTCGATTTACTAATAACAGAACTAAGCCTTGCTGCAAGTGTTGCCGCTACAAGCTCTTTACGAGGGATTGACATGTCTTCCATTGGTGCAACTCTGGACTTAGCTAAAACAAATCGAACATTAAAGCCATCTTTGTTTTCATACCTCATAAAGGCACAAGTGCCCAGTCCAAGGAGACTGGCATCACTGAATACATGTAAACAAGCTGTGTCAGAGACACCTCTTAAACATCTAGGTACCACAATGCTGTCAATCAAATCAACTTCAGTAAGCCACTGCGAGCACTTCATTTGAATTTCTTTTGGAAGGGGTGTGTCCCAGTGTAGTTTGAGCTTAAATGCAATTTGCAATGCAATTTTCAAATGGAGTAAAGGTGCTGATAACAACCCAATGGATCAAACACCCTACTTATAATCGACAGCAATTTCTTCTTAGTTAATTCATTGATTTTCTCTTTTGGATCGAAGCTAAAGTTGCATCCCAACAGATCATCTAAAGCATGCCATTTGACACCTAAGACATTTTGTGTCACATCATCTCCTGACAAAACCCACCAACGGAGTTGGAGACTGGCTTGAGACATCACATTTGTAGCTTCGGACACAAATTCCTTGGCATCACTCAGGGACTGAAATGAACAAAGGCAATCATCCATGTAAAAGGAATTTTTCAGTCTTTCAACTAAGTCACCACTTAGAGTATTCAAATGATGAGTGATGGTGGCATTCAGCAAAAATGGGCTACACACAACTCCAAAAACTACACGACAGTGACGCAGCGTTATAATATGCCCATCACGCCACCACAAGAATTTTAACATTTCTCGATCCTCAGGGTTCAGTCCAATCATTAAGAAAGCCTGTTTTATGTCTCCCACAACACCGACCTCCTGTAACCTGAAACGTAATAGGATAGGTACGATACTAGCAATCAAGTTGGGTCCCGTTGCTAAACAATCATTTAGAGAGACGTTTCCAATACTTTTCGCCGATGCATCAAAGACTGGGCGGATTTTAGTTGTTTTCCCATAATTTATAACTGGTCTGTGAGGTAGAAAGTGCCCTATGTTTTCATCAGATGTTATTTCAATAATCCCATCTGTTTCCCATTGTTTAAAAACAGTATCATACGCATCATAGAGTCCATTGTTATCTAAACGGCTTACTGTTGATTTCAGACGACTTTCAGCTATTTCACGATTAGTGGGAAGAGGGGGGTGCTCATCAATCCAGGGCAATGTTACTACATACCGACAGTTTTCACCTTCGAAACGAATTGTGTCTTCAAAATTTCGCAAACATCTATCATCTAATAAGGGTACAGGGAAAGAAGGGGCCCATCAACATTTTACTAACTTTTCAGTAGAAGCATTTTAAACTTCAAAACCCTGTAAAATCTGTTATTTGTGTATATTTTGAAGTCTAGTAATTCATAAATCTTGGTATATTTGTTATAAATGTGTTACTAAATTTCATTGTGGAATTTTAAGGTTTAATAAGGCAAAAAATATTGAAATGTTCCGTAACTACATAAATTTGTGGGGGAAAAGGGGCTCATTGCACTGAACTATTATCTTATGTCTCTGTATTATTTTCAATTTTTATTATCATTACTAAAATAACACTAGCAATACATAAACTATGAACATTGGCATCTAACAAGCACAAAATCACAATATATAATAATTTTAGCAATTAGCCTACTTAATACCTATGACGTCCATCACATTACATAACATAGGCTACAGTTCATTTATGAGGTATTTTGGAGAAATAATCCCTTGCCTCATCGCCACAGAATCTTATTAATTGTTGCAAATCTTTGAACTTCTCATCAGATATGGGCAACGCTCTAAGGGAATAAAAGCATTGTATTATAATTCATTGCGCTATATTGGGATAAATGAAGATACGAATTACACCATGAAGGGAATGATACACTTACCTTCATAAGCATCCCCTGGCAGGTCAAATTAGCCTTCAGGATGATTAGAAGCATCATGTCTCTTCAGTTTCGCCGTTATGGAGATGGATTCCCAAGCGCCGTTGTAAGTGGTCCGAAAGCTCAATAATGGTCTTTTCTGAATCTTGATCTCTGTTACTGGCCGGGATGGAAATGGTGACTTTTTTGCATACTTCTCATCTAAGAAGTTCTTCCAACTCCTAATCATTGTGTGGTCAACTGTTACAACTTCGAACTGTGAGGGCTTCTGACGTGCGGTTTTTATGATAGAGATCCAGTCACTAGAAACAATTGCCTGGGCTTTTGAAATCACCAAACCCATGTTCTTATCGTTCTCCAGATAGGAATGGCCCCTTACTGGGAAAGTTACGGTGATGGACTCCAGTTTTTTCTCAACGTTCACCAAGTTGTAGAGGAACCGAAAGAAAGTGAAGTTCTTCCGTTGTCCACTACACGAGTCGCAGAAAATACTCAGATGCTTTACGTTTGAATGTAAATGGTTGTAGATGAATTGATGCAACAAGGAGCATACATCGTCACTTCCCTTTTTGCCTTCATGCTCCGGATACACATAAAAACACTTCGGGAAGTGGAGAGTACATGGATGTTGAATGCAAACACAGATAACTGTCTCTTGTAGTAGACATCATTCGTGGAGATGTTAGGAACAGCCAAATTTTTCCCATAGTCGAAGCAAACCGCCTCAAATTCGCATTCTCCTTATCTCTTATTTTTCTCATATAAAATGCTTCTGCTTTCTTCTTATGAACGGTGTTCATTAATGTCAGCCGAAGCAATTCATCATCCAATCTGCGAACCTCTTCCGAGCTAGATTTTAGTTTATTCTCTGCTTCTGTACTTTTCTTTTTAGCAATATAGTCGTCGCATATGCTGCAGGTATCAGTCCTGGGATAACCAAAGGCAATGTTGAAATCCCTACCGAATATGCTCCTGTAAGTCTCATAGCTTACTTGAATGGCTGGATGTTTTTCTTTGAACATTTGAAACATCTTGTTAGTATTTAGATCTTCCGGCAGGTATAGTTTGGAGGAATCATGTGAGCTGTAGGGCTTTGACGGCCTTTGAAGGAATTTATATGCTGACGTATACTACTTTCAGTGTCAATACTAAGTTTATGGTGTTGTTGTCCATGTTTCCCTCGCATATCCATCGGTGCAGAACATGTGGTTTGCAACGATTTCACAAGATACCGATTTTTTTTCTTTCTTATGCCGTGTATAGCCATAAAGGCTTTGCGGCATACATCAAATTCTTTCACAACTTCCGTGTCATCTTCTCTAACAGGACCCCGAACCTTGTACTTGTATGTGGCACCATAATGTACAGCAGATTCACTAGTTGAAGGTCTGCTTACCGGTAGAACAGAAATTAATCCACAGAGGTACATATTCTGTTCATCATGTGTTTCAAGAGGATTGAATTGTTGTAAGATCTTGTATCTTCTGGAACAGTCTGAAAACAATGGTGCTTGCAGTTACAGCTATTCCCCATTTCATGGGACTGCAGTCTTAGCTTTTTATTAGCTACAGACAGTCTACCATACGATTTACGTTTCTTTGTTTTCGGTTCCATAATATCTTTCACTTGTGAGCGCTCCATATTACCGACACATAGTTAAGTAACACAGTGGTAGTCTACAATCACTTGTCCCCACCCACACACAAACAACACTGCCTAGCCTACCTGCTGCAGCTCGTACACTAAGCACGCGAAGAATAGGCTACAATGAGCTCGTTCTTCCCCTGTAGGTATGTCGATGAGCCCCTTCTTTCCCTGTATGCTCTTTCTTTTCAGCTTATTATCTCTGCAGGGAGCTCCTTCTTTCACAGACGGTGTTGCCCATTAGGAAGTACAAGTAAACCTCAATAAATGGAGTGAGGATCACGATTTTTGAAAAAAATGCAATGAGCCCCTTCTTTCCATGTACCCTTCCTATGTCCGACCTTTTTGTTTCTGTCTGTTTCTCAATTCCAATAACTTCTAAGTCCCATAAAGGATGGTGTAAATTGAGCAAAGAGGTCACAAAGTTTGTCATACTGCTTACTTCTTGCCTCTCTGCGGTACCCAGAAGACACCATCCAAGCTTCGTCTCAAATGCTAACAGCTTCGAGTCAATACATTCCACACCTGTAACAAGTTCGCCCATAACATCCGCTCCTAACAACACATCAATAGGTCGGTTAACTCCATCATCTGTCAATGTAATACCATGTGCAGCCACCTTCCGTAACAAATGCGAATCATCCACAGGTGGTATCAAACCACAAATCTTCTTCTCCCTAAGTGCCTTAAGAACAAAACTGTTATCACCCTGTAAGCTAGTTAGTTCAATTTCATGAATTGGATGTGATATTTCAGATGACACACTCCCACCAAACAGCATATGACAAATATTTTTACGACCACATTCGATCAAACCCAATTTTTCACAGATAGCTTCCAAAATATAACTGCGGTGTGAAGCAGTATCAAGTAATATTCGAACAGTGACACCACGCAATTGTGCTACTAATGTTTTTAAAATGACAGTTCCACTAGGTCCTGCAAATAACGATGCTGTTCTGCTGGGTTCACCAACACAAATGATATCATAGTGCCTCCCTTTACATTTACCACAATCTATTCTTTTCCTACACTGCTGTCTCGAGTGACCTCCCTGCAAGTATGCTAAACAAGCTCGTTTTTCTTTTACAGTTTTACGACGGTCCTCAGCCGACATTTCTTTAGAACACTTGTAAGAGGGATGGTTCTCATTACAAAACAAACAGGTTAGGGTTACTTTGGGTGGCCGTCCTGTTTGCTGACAACTTACCCGGTTCTGCCTGACAGTAGGAGTGAAAGAAACGAGAGCTGCTGCTGTTGGCTCTGTTCTGGGCGCAGTGAATTTATCAACCTCATTCACCTTAGCATGATTACGCAGTCTTTGTTCACTCTCGGCTTCTTTGCCCAGAAAACACAAAATTTATCAATTTTATTACCACCATCATCGCCCTCATCTGCTGCTCTTCTTTCCCATATTTTCAAAACGTCAATGGGGAGACATTCTTCAATGAGTGGAACTAAGATTGCTGCCCTATGAGAATTCATGCCTAATGTTTCTAGGGATCTCAACTTAGTACTTATATTATCATACAGGTCAGTCACAGATAAATCTGAGCGAACCAATTGCAACAAATCTTTATACATACAATTTATAACCAACTCATCTTTACCAAAACGATTCTTTAAATGTTCCAAGACTTTAACATAATTCTCACTTGTGTGTGGATAACTGTCAACTAACTTCTTAGCCTGTCCCTTCACTGACATTTTTAAGTAACTAAACTTATCAACATTCGTAATGTTAGAATCCTCATGAATCCTTTGAAATTGTGTCCAAAAATTTATCCAGTTACCTGGACCCAAGTCGAATACCTCAAGCGTGATTTTCGGCAGCCTTAACCTCTCTGACGACATGGATGACGACGCCGAAGCCACGTTGCTCTGTACGCTGAAATTATCTCTCTCATCAACACAACTGGCAACACTAGGTTTTAATCCTTCCACTTTATCCTCGGCTTCAAGACGTGCTTGCAGAAGGTCTTCTTGAACGGTAACACAGTGCATTGTTTCTTCGATACAGGCATCCTCGTTTCCGTCAACATTCAACAACTCGTTCAAGATGCTTTCGTTCAATTCTTTTAAGGTATCCGCAATTGTTCGGAGAGTATTTATTTTCACACGTATTTTTTGGAAATCGGCTTCAACTCCGACCGCTCCAATAGCTTTCGTCGCACTTGCCCGATACGCACTTCTCTTCTTTTTCAACTTTTCAATCGTGGCCATTGCAAGGCAACAAATCCAAAACAAAACAGGGAAATTGTTTACCAAACCAACTTTTTCAATACAATCCTGTCAATGGTCGCCAAAATGTTACAAATCAATTCTTCAATTCATGTCTACAATTCAAGGACAATCACTTTTATTGTACACAACAAGGAGCATCACTATCCAGCCATTACATTCAGTTACTCAAAACCTGTTCCATCTTGCTCATCGACGCCCCAAGGGTGCCAACTTACAAAAAACAAATTTAATTACAGAAATACATTCACAAAATTACAGAAGCACATTCACAACACCATACCTTCCTCCTTTAACTCTATGTGGTAAAATGAAGCGGTGAGATCGATGCTCAAGAAACGTGACTTCCCCCTAATCTAGACAGCTCTCTAATCTTAGGTGGTCTAACATTTTCCGGTAATATCTAACTATTGATTCGGCGCGCATCTAGACCAAGCCTCAACTGGCCATTTGCCTTTTTAACCACTGTAATTGAATTGATATAGGACGTCGCTTGCTTTCTCACAATGCCATCCTTCTCCATCTTCTTAATGATTTCTGCAAATTGTGAATGATTTTTCTCGGGAATAGGATATGGTTTCCTCTGGTATGGAGCATTATCAGTTAGTCTGATCTGGTACTGAAATCCTTTGATGAGTCCCGGCTTGTCATCGAACACGTCCTTAAATTCCTTTATCAAATCTTGAAATTCTCCCTTAATCTCAGCAAAGCATATTGACTCGCTTCCGCTTCCACTTCATTGATCATATATTCCAATATCGTTTCTCTGCTTTCCTCCTCTGGAATGTTCTCCTCTTCTTTCGTTCCGAGCTCTTCAATGTCAGTTTTCCCATTGAACTTAATCACTCTGTTTTTCATGTCGATGATGGCTCTCGCTTTGACTTTATCCATGATAATAAAGATGTGCTCATATCTACGTTCACCAATCTTGAATTCAATAAGTGCTTGAATTTTGCATTTGACTGATTTATCTTGGAAAATTCCAGTGACTTTTACAGCTGATACAGGCATTGAAGTAACTCCTTTACTATCTTTTATGTGATAATACGTCTGCGTCGACATGACCGAGGCAGACGCTCCCGTGTCCAATAATGCTTTAAATTTCTTCTCCTCAATAGCAATCTCTACTATGGGTAATACTACAGTTGTATTCTTCTTAAAATTCTCTTCCTCAAACAATAAGTCCTCGTCGGTCGTTTGGTAGATTTCATTAATTAAATAGAGGTCAGTTAGTGAATAATCCTTGTCTCCTACTTCCGTTGGTTCATCGACGTTTTTTGTTTGCTCAGGGCTGCCTTATTCTCTGCCCCCTGTTGACTAGTACCAGGTTGCGAATCATCATATCTGGGTCTGTTTTCCTTTACCCCTTTCGTTTCGTTCTTCCTTTGCAAATCCTGTATGTACTCCTGCGATTCTCGATGTCTCTCCTCATAATTTAGTATATTATAATTCCTAGCGTTCCAATCCTTGTAACGATTGTACCCTCTATTAATTCTATTATCCCTTTGGAAGTTTCCATTGTTGTTCTGTGTAGATTGGTTGTTTCTGCTGTATCTGTTCCTCTGATACGATTCATTATTCCCTTGGTATCGCTGATAAGGTCGAGAATCTCTATACCCATTATCATTTCTGTTAAAGTTTCGACGTTGATAATATCCGTCATGAATAGCTCCCACATTCCCTTCTCTCCCCGATGAATTCTCTGTCTGTTGAACTTGATCAATCATGACGGTATTAACCTCTCTATGTTCTGTGCGGGCGTTCCTTTCTGTTGGATTGATACAGTTGCTCGTATGGTCCAATTTTCTAAGAAGTTCATCCATATCCTTCAAAATTACTAACTCCTGACGAAGCCAAATATCTACGTATATCCGCTGGAAGCTGTCTTGCGATCGTTTGCGCTAATTCTGTCTCAGATAGAGGAGGTTGAAGATACTGTAATTTCGCGAGCTTCGACGTAAAGTATGTCGAGTAACTCGTTGGGTGAGTACTTAAATATTTCTTCGAGTACGCCTCTGCCCTAAGACTTTGTTGATCCTCGATCGACCAATATCGCCTTATCAATGCTTCTGCAAACTCTTCGAATGTTCTAAACGTCCACCTGAATCCTCTAAACCACTGTAAACAGTCGTGATCTAGAAACCGCTCTACTACTCATAGTTGCTTTTCTTCTCCGATGTGGTTATCCAGAAAATATTCGGATTCGTCATTGATAAATTCAATAGGTGTGAATTGATTATTCCCCGAGAAGTTTCTAGGCTTTTGATCTATCTTATGGATAATAGTAATATTCTGTCTAATGTTTCCTTCTGTCCTTATAAAAGGTTTTCCACTACTTGGAAAGAATTCTGGAGCGTCATATCTTACACGACCAGTTCTACCTTGAGGCGTAATTCGAATTGTTTCGTTTTGGACATCCTCTTCTGTTCCTATCCCTCCAATAGGTTGAGTTTCCCTCAAGTTATCTCCTGCTTCCAATTGTTCCAGCATGGATCGAAATTCGCTCCTATATGCGGTAAATATACCGGTTTCGTCCCTCATAATTTTTGTGTTCCCAGTTATAGTAACCACTCGCAGCTTAGTTTTAATGAGGTCTACCTCTAATTCCACTTTACCGCTATTGTGCACCATTTGATCCATTCTCTGCTCTAAACCTGAACTAGATTCGGCTATCTTCACTTGAAGATCTGAATTTAAATTGCTAAGCTGTGTTTGCAAGTTCGAGTTTACACTACTCATTTGTGACTGCAAATCCGATTTAATATTTTCCACCTTTAAATTGCCTTTCATAAGTTTAGTTGCAACATCTGACAATTCGGATTCCGATTTCTCTCTAATTTCTTTGATAACATTTTCCTGATGTGTTTGCATACCTTTACTTTGTTTGTTATAATCTTCTTTAACATTATAAATGTATTTATTAAGACGAAATTCCTCTAAAACTAGCTTATTTGACAATTCTTTCGTAACAGATTCACATTGAGTTTTACCTTCACTAATTAACTCCCCCTTTAAAATTTCTATGTTTTCCTTGACGACCTTGCCAATTTCTATTTCAATTTCAACTCTTACCAACTCAGCTTTATTTCTTACCTCTACCTGTAGTGCTTTTACTGTAGCTTTGAACTGTTCCAATCCCTCGTCATTGTTTGATTGGATTGTGTTCAATCGTTGCAACATTTCTTGTCTTAGCTTAACAAACACCTCCTGATTGTTTTTCTGAGTATTCTGTGTGGGAGCGGAACTTGTTTGAAGTTCAGCTAATGTGTTACGTGTAGTATCTGAGCTTGTTTGAAGTTCAGCTAATGTATTACGTGTGGCAGCTGCACTCTCTTGAAGTTCTGCTAAAGTGTGTTGAGTAAGAACATAGTTATCACGTGATGTATCTGCACTGGTTTGAAATTCACCTATGGAAGTCTGCAGTGTAGCAAGGGTATCCTGTGTTACCTTCAAAGTGTTTTGTATTGTCTGCAACGTCTCCTTAGTAGCCTTCGAACTCGTTCGTATTTCACCTAAAGTGTTTTGAGTACATATTGAATTATTCTGTAACACACTCAAAGACCTATTTGTAGGGTCATTACTTTTCTTACAATCTTCCCTAACTTGGGTTATTTATTTTCTTAAGTCATTGGCATTTTTATTCATTTGTGTTTCCAATGTTTTCTGATTTGTACAAGTCCCTTGGTGCAAGGCCTCAATATTCTTGTCCATTTACACTGTGTCTCCCTCAACACATGGACATTGCTTGGATTGATTCCAAGTCGGCAGGCATATTCTTCTTCTCTTGATAAATGTGGGGAAATTCAGCACTACATATGTCTATAAGAATACCTACTGTGATCATTTTATTTCAGAGTGATTTCCGATGAACAGTTTTCCATTCTATTATCACCCAATATTAGTTTACGAATGCTTATCCATATTATATCCGGTCTACAGATCCAGTTATCCCTACATGAACCGCTACTCTTTACGATAGAGGGTCTATCATAACGCAACACAACCAAACCATTACAAATCAACACCCTATACTAGTGAACGATCTCCCCAAGCCGTTGAACCGGTTTCTAGCATTGTTAATCCAGTAACAACCATTCATGGCTACGCCTGTACTGGCTAACTTTCCTAGTCGGACGTCGCACGCTCAAATGAATCTTTTTCATAATTTGTATGATTCTTTTTCTTTTATAAGTGTCGGTCGGCTAATCTTACATCATTCTAAGCCTTCCTTCACCTACATAATACAATTGTATCTTTGTATCAACATCTCTGACTAGAACCTCTTAATTATAAAAAACAAAGTGACACTACCATATTTGTCATGCCTTAAATATGGTCGACATCATATTCCTACACGAACTTGGCTTGAATACACACTTCCTACATTGGGTAAATGTAATACCCCACTAGTTTGGGCCAGCCAAAATGTTATCCATCCTATATGTACCCGATGTCAGCAGTGTCGTGAATGCCAAAATCCGAGATATCGGCGGATCGATACCAACGGCAGTACCCCGGCTAAAAATACTTACCGAAACATCTGGCATCACACACTCTGAAAGTCCTGGACACATATCAGGGGATAAAGTCAAAACGCAATGGTAAAATCATCAACAGGATCGGCGACAACAACACACTAGAGCTCAAGACTCTCAAACACTCGGGCGTAACAGGGTCAAGGAAAGGGATAAAAATGGTTCAAGCCACTAGAATTACCATAGCGTTTTCCTAACCTCCCTCTATCTATAAATCATAACGCAAGAGTACAATAGAAATGGTATAAGCATACGAATATGCGTGCCCAGACTTTATTCATAAGTCAACAAACCAGAAATGCTTATAAGCAAAATGAACATTAACACAACTAAATGTCATTATCATTGAATGTCCAATGACACCCTGGCATAACATCACCTGATTAACAAAATTGACGACATAAAATTCACAACCTATAAATTAGCAACATCTTGCTATGCCTTCGCTTTCAGGATCGAAACAAAAATTAAAAATATTTATATGAAAACCAACCCCCTTAATGAATCTAAATAGTGACGGCCTCTCACTATTTACAATATCAATTCTTTATCCTATACAGTGGATCCTGAATCCTAATCTTCAATCATTTACCGAAATACTTTTTAACTAAAATATTTAAGATTAATTAATATCGAATATTTTATATATATACATCTTATTCCGGAACATTATCTACCCCAATGTTTCTCCCTAAATGTTTATAGACATAGGATTATAATCACTAACTGAATGATATCAACATCGAGGTTATCGGTGATAATACAGTTTTACATTCCGATCATTTAAGATTAGATTGTAGATGAAATAACTCCTGTTATGATCCATAATTCAAAAATACCAATAATAATAAGCTTAATTAATACCAACAATAATAATAATACTTTCAATTAATACCAACGCCATGAATACTATACATTTGGAGCACCCGGTATCTACATCACTGCTGATCTGAACGAAGAACAACAGTCTATCAGATCAACATCAACCACAAAAATGATCCTACATTACGAAAGAACACGGTCTTCTAACACAGCTAAATATCTATCTACTAGCAGTCGAATAAAATCCACAACCCAATAACTCAACGTTCCAGTGAACGGCCCAAGAGCTCAAAAGCCTACAAAGATGACTGCAATCAATCCTAACAATACTTAACACGCACCTCAAGAAAGCGCGTAGCAACAAAATCAACAAAGCATTGACAGAGGAAATGTTCCCAGGAAATAACATCCCTTACAAGGTCGACCTTCGAAATACCAAAAAACATTTGATACTATCGCACACCTCTTCAAGCTAACACACAAAAATCCAACATCCCAACTATAAACATCTCTCCCTCAAGTTATTAGTAATTCAATGACATTGATAGTAATCTTAACAATGCTTTACAAGCAATACCATTTACTGATCGAATGACTCCTTCCCACTGTGAGTCAACTTAACTTGAAACATTCCTGACTACTATCTTTTTCAAATTACATTGCTTGTGTCAACTCAAAACATTTGTCGCTTAAGTGAGAACTACTTCCAATAAATATTGAAATTATTGGTAAAATACATATAGTATAACGCTATGACAATAGTCGTGTATGTTTCTCGAATTATCATTACATTCCAAAATTCAAAATTGTTGTTCGAAAGAATCCTTCATCCAAACTTTCAGTATTGCAACCAACTTCCAATCAACGCTAAATTCACTACGAGTCAACTAAAAATTTAATTCCACTACCGATGAAAAATTCAAAAATTAAACTGGAAAATATCCAAACAGAATTGAAGTTCCAAATTCATCAAAATTCAAAAATATTTAAACCAAGATATTCTGAAAATCCAAAAATAAAAATTCAAAAATGAAAATCCCTGAAATCCAAAATTCAAAATTCACTAAAATGTGAAAATTCCAAAATCGAGAAAAATACCTCAAATGGTAAAATCGTAGAATTGTGAAAAACCACAATATGAAAAATCATCGAAGATCAAAAATAGCTAAATCCAGAATGAAAATATAAAAAAATATTAGCGAAAGCGATTTTCAAAAACTGAAAATTCGTCGCACTGAAAATTCTCTAAACTGGGCAGTGGAAAATGCTGCATGGAAAACTGTTGCGTTGAAAACTGTTCATCTGGAATCTCACTCAAACACAGAAATAATTACATTCAAAAACCAAAAGACGAAATCCAAAACTGCTTCATCATCAAAATGTTCAAATGCCTCCGGCAATCATCGAACAGGAAACTCCGATAAAACTACCCTGCGGTAAACTACAAAATTAACTCGATTGCAATGATAATCTGAACACATCGAAACTGTATCTAACCAGCATACTAAATGCTGAAAGAAACTTCCTCAGATGGAGTAAGTCACTGACTAACAGGGCAATAACATTCTACCAAACTACATGAAAATGAAAATCCACAGCCTGCTTCCAGTCTCCGACAGGGTCAGGAATGGAATGAATGAAGCCCCCATCCAGCGGCGAGGATATGAACTGTGCCGGCTGCCGAGGCCTGACGCACTCCTCTGGGGCAATGATTAAATGAATGACAGATGAAATGAAATGATAGTGGAGAGTGTTGCTGGAATGAAATTTGACAGGGAAAACCGGAGTACCCGGAGACCGAACTACATATTCTACTGAAATAAGAATGATCACACTAAGCATGCCTCAAGAAAACCAATC
Source organism: Meconema thalassinum (assembly GCA_946902985.2). Taxonomy (NCBI): domain Eukaryota; kingdom Metazoa; phylum Arthropoda; class Insecta; order Orthoptera; family Tettigoniidae; genus Meconema; species Meconema thalassinum. The sequence continues at coordinate 1,434,671,680 of OX336389.2, read as the reverse complement.
TACGAACTGGGGTTGTATATATTGAAGAGCTTGTCTTACTTTCAAATGGACTGGCGATAAAAAATTTGTAATCCCATACACATCCAGAACAGAGTTGCTGTCTTCAAGTTCACCCGGCTGACGTCTGGCTAGCCTCCCTCCTAGCCTCGATCCAAGCCACGGGCCACTTTCTCCAGCCCGCGTCGAGAATTCACGTTCCTGGCCAGCTGCTCCAAAGTTCGTTTGAGGATCCTGATAGCCTCGGCGTTCGGCTCGCTCCCCGACAGACCCTTCGTTCGATCCCCGGTCTTCGTCCCAATCTCGTTCTTCTTCTCGTCCCTTTGGAAAGTCTCGTAGTCTCTCTCCATTCTTATATTGGTTATAGTTCATGATGTTCTCCATTAGATCGTGCATTTTTGAAGCATATGTGTGAACTTTGTTTTTCTGCATATCATTGTAAGTTACTCCACTCGTAGGAATTCTCACTTCCATAATGTAGACTACATTTCCCTCAGCATATTTAGCAAACTAGCATGATTCCCTCTGGCGAATCAAATGTTCCTTCAAACCAAATGTCCACGATGTTCGTCACCATTTTATTGCACAATATTTCACAATCAAGGATATCGCTCTTAATAATGTGTCCCTTTCAAAATGTTACCTTCCCACATTTATTTACAGTTCTTTCACGACTTATATTCACACACTTCCACCATTTTCACGACACGTTACGTCATGCATACTAACAATTCATTGTCAGACCATGGCACTGGTTTCTGCCGTAAAATATTCCATAACACATTCAAATTCACACCAAGACTTACGTGCTCCGCCCCAGGTGTTAAGACGATTATACACAATGTTTCAAACGTCCATATTACTCTTTCATCAACTAAAGCACTTATGCATTCACTCCCGCACCACGTTTCTGGAACTCGGAGCTCACGTCCGTTTGGTTCAAGGACCCTTGTTGCATTATCCGATACAATGGGGTTTCAACCTACCGTCTGTTTCTAGAACAAAAGCGCTCTCTTCCTAATTGGCGCATACCCAAAGCTCGGACATGAATATCATAATTCTGTCTTCGGTCGTTAATTATCTTAGGAAAACAGTTCCCAATAATTTCTTAAATAATCCTGTCGATCTCTTTTCAGTCCTCAATTTCTTGTAAGAGCATAAATTAGCATACATGCCAAACTAATATCCCATTTCCAAATTCGCCCATTGGATCTTCCAAACACGTGGTCTTTCCTCAGCAACCAGCATTCTCTCTCCTCAAGAACTGCCTGTGGTCTATCTCCTAGGATGATCCAATCAAATCCGTCCTTACAATGGGGTGGTTACTACCAGCTAACCAGCTTCTCATTGGACAATATCTCATGACTACACTTTTATGTTACAGACTCGTTCCAATATTTATTTTCCAATCGTATTCAAATATCCCTGTGTTATGGTTAAGTCTCCAAAATGACTCTGGCATCTCTTATTACGAATTCGGGTACAGTACTGAGCCAGTATTTTGCGTTGACTTGGAACCTGGTCATATTGGAAAGGCCACAGATGACATTTTATGGCAACATTTCAACTACAAGCAGCAACGGAGACTTCGTGACGCTCGCTTAGGAGCGGTACCAGCAACCCACATTACAAATCTCGAACACGTGCTTTCGTCCGAGGTACGGTTATTGCTTGCAAAATGGATGCCATGCAAACATGGCTGCAATATAAGCTGCTATGAAGTAATACAGAGATCATAGAAGGGATCGACTAATGGCAAATACATTATTTTTCACATAGAAGCTACTTGAGAATGATTTTGACTTTATAAATGCACATTTCAGACTACCAGGCGATAATCGCAATCGCTCTGCGTTTTCATCGACTATCATATCGTTTGAGCCCAGGAGCATTGTGGGTAGACCGACAGTCAGTCTGAAATATCTCGCCCGAGAGAGGTTTTCATTCGTGGGCTAGACTTTTCCAGAATCAGCCAAGAACGTGTACGCAGGCATGATTGGAAGTAGACATATCAAGTGATACTTAAACTTGTGCGGAGTGAACATAGTCCGGTACACTACGTTTAGTCTTGACTTGCTACAGCAAGGCGCGACTGTCGAAACTCATGGAAAGAACGAATAGCTCATTGTGTTTGATTTGAGTGCTATGAATGTGAACATAGTTTTCCATATAGACTGCTTATATTTTACTGCCATTATAAGACTTTTCTACATTATAGTACGGTCAATATACACTGCAGCAATGAACACTGATATTATATTGTGTGGAAATACACATCGATACACTACAGTGATGAAGAAGGGATACTAAATGGATAACGGGAATGCATCATCTTAGCAGAATTGAGCATTTGGAATGATTATCAAGCTCAACTATGGATTTCAATAACAGAATGTTGTATAAAAAGAGGTTGAAGGCAGTCTTAAGATATTGGCATTGCATTCGTACTTCTACAATATGAACAATCAATGGCATTTTCAACAAGGCTATCGAGCAAACCTTATACGTGTCGGGGCGATGAACTTTACAACGCGGACAGCTGTTTTGTCGAGCCGGTCGGTAACGGGTTCGATTCTACGCAGTTCCAGCTGGTACGAGGAATAAGCAACGTGAAGGACAAGGGTTCAGTCCCTACCAGGAATGTGTGCTTCGAACATTCTTTTCCATTTTCATCGAGATGACTACGAACAAGGTAGCTGGAAACATTGAATATTAGTAGACAGTATGAATCAGTCATACTTTAGAATGTTCTTCTTTCACCAATTTTTATTCTGTAGATATAAAATGCATTCGAGGGCTAGACTTGATAATTTAATCACTTCTGTCCGAACATGTATTTTATTTGTAGTTAACATTAATATCAATTGTGATGTTATTTTTAAAGCATTACTTTTTCTTTTTCTAAATTTACTTTGGCATTTTATGTAGCATTATAATCTGGTTGAAGACACGATTTAAGAAGAGACAGGGCCAAGACTACGATAAAATTATATAAGAATAGTCGTTAGCAAGAAGATGTCCGATATCACACGTATTCTTGAACATTATTTAAAATAAATACTTGTGAATATTTAAACAACGGAACAGAATATTTTGGCATTACATGCAGCATTGTTTGATAGATGTGTTAGTCTATTTTTCATCGAGTTCGATATAGTCTTGCAATTATAGTGATTTCTAGTGTGAACAATTACGATTTCTGGATTAGGATTTTGCGATCCAATGTTTTGAATTTCTTATGGAATATGATCACTTTTTCGAGTTCGTTCAGTTTTTCAATTTTCTTTATTCTTTTGGAATTCTCCAACTTGGTTAAGCGTTCGATTCTAATGGATTATTTGTACCTTCTTAAGATAGGCTCTTTTCCATGGCGTAGTTTCTAACGTGTTTCCTTAGAGGAGGATCTCCATTCCGAATTTTGGATTAGACAAAAACTGAATTGTTCTTTTTAAAGTGGTTACTCTATATTCTTTGAAAGAAAGAGTTATGAAATATAAGAGTACAATGAAATGAGATGAAATATTATTGAAAGAAAGGAAATATATGTATAACATTATTCGTCATGAAACGAAATGACAGTTATGGAAAATCACAAACACTACTATTTGAACATGTGAATACATATTATTTAACACAGTTCTGATAAATATTGTTCATGATACTCTAACGTATGTCTATTATGAAACAGAGTATTTTTCGATTTTTGTATAAAAGCTTTTTGGATCTTAAACATGTTTGGTGATTATTTAGTTCGCCATCTCTTGATGAATACAGTACTTTTGCATTTGTCAGTTGGCACAGGCTAGAGTAAAAGGTGGCTTTTCACCGATGTCTCAGTCTCACTCATGGCTGTGATTATATGGAAGCTACTGAGGTATGGGTGGTGCTTAGTAATGGCATTCGGGGCACAGTCAGTGCCTGTGAATGCTGTGAAAGGTTCAACTCATAGGGTTAGGACTACTGTTCTGACTCAGTGAGGAAAGCAATGGCAAACTACCTCACTCCTCTTCTTGCCTAGAACGCCTCAAAATAGCGCTGCCTTGGGTTTTTGTGGGTATCTACTCACATAAAGTAACGGCGGTACTTTTTGAGGATCCAACCAGCCTTCGGGCTGACTACCTAACAGACAGACAGAGAGCTAACATACGTGTAAAGTAATTAATGCTTGCGAGAATTGAGTTATATCGAGGCAGATTTTAGACATCGATGGATGGCCAATGTCAGATTTCCAGTATTTAATAAGCTAATGAGCTATTACTGAGTACATTAATGTGTATTTTTGAACGTGAATTTCAGTCACGAGTTTAATTACTAGAAGGCTAGTAAAGTATTAAATCCAACATTTAAAACCAAATTATGCATTGTAAAAACTAATCTTAAATGCATTGCTAATAATAAAACATGTTTTAGTGGAGAGTTACAATTGGAAAGACGTGTAATAATAATTGTATAACATTGTAAAAATAATAAGTGAAAGTTTGAAGGATGATAATTTAAACATTTTGTGAATAATGTAAAATGAATTGTGATAATTTACTGAAACTATATACGGTAACGTTCGACTAACTTCATTGTTCGTCGAAATTGATTATAAAGGACTATACCAGAATTATATAGAACACTTGTCATTTGAGTAATAATAATGAATAATGTAGGAGTAATTCGAACATCGAATTAAATGTATAAATGTATATAAATTAATACAAATTTAATAGGGGTTCTGTATTTATAAAATTAAAACTTGTGCGTTATTGAAAAATTCAAAAATATTTATTTGAACTTCGTTTAAAATGCTGTACCATTTAAGCAGCATAATATAGCCAAATTGCAGGCTAATGTCACATTTGACTATCATGTGCTTATGTAAAAGCATACATATTTTTGTTGAGTGGAGAGGATTTCCACAACGTAGCAGTTACTTGGAAAATAAACTGTTGATCAATTTTAAATTTTCTTCGGATGACTTGGTGATTTATATTAAAACCAGGAAGTGCTACGAGGACCAGTGGGTTATTTTGTTGAATGCTTAGCCATACGGCCGAGATTAATTTAAGTTTTAGAGTCTTGTTAGTTCATTTTGAGCTGATTTTCGTTTTCATTTCGTCGACCACTGGCATCTTCTTATCACATTCTATTATAGTGAGGTATCCTTATCCCTGGTTGATCCTAGTTGGTAGAGTTTTGGGGGTTATTTCAGCCGGGTACTTCCAGATTCTACGATCCAGCTTTTCCATCGGATTCCAACAGGTAAGACCATGTGGATACGGGTAGAGTACTGCCCCCGGAAATTGAATTATTTTGGGACAAAATGAGAGTATTCTCCGTCCCCATGATAAAATTTAACCAGCAAATATAATTTCTGGAAGTGTGACACAGGAGGGTGGTGTTACAAGCTCGAGGCTGTGGGAGAGCCCGATCACGTGATATATTGCACAATGGACGCTTCTAGAAGGCTATATTTGGCATAGCAACAGCGAGCTTGGGAATTAATATTATAAATATTGTTATAAATTATGCTATTGGATCCCAGTCCAGAGCCAATGAGAACAGGTCTTATTGAAGACGGGATCAACTGCAATTACGTAATATGATGAAATTATGCATAGGCCCTTAGAAGAAGATTTTCTTATTTGGTAATGAAGAGAATATTAAAATAAATTATGTCTGATAATTTAAAAACGGCAGATCGGTTAATTTACGCAGTAATAAGCATAAGTAATCTACGCGCTAAAATTATGGTGGGAGATTGCTATGGCCGCCAAAAATTCGACTTGGAGGGGGAGATCCAAGTATCGATGTTCTTATTCCAGCAGTCATTGAAGAGTGAGGAAGTGTTTTTACTGGGTTAACGGAGATCCCAAGGCTTAGTCCGAGTGCGACGACTGTCGACTTGTGGATACGCGAGGATAGCAAGGTGGAACGTAGGAGATCACCGCACTTCCATTCTATGTGAAGTTGTGAGGAACATTGAATTGATTATATCTCTCATATCATTGAGATCTGAATTTAAATAAGCGAATATATATTAAGAACAGGTCGCATACTACATTCTGCGAAAAGTCGAGCGTTTTAAAATTCGCCGTTTCGACAATATAAGCCTGTTAAGTCAGATTTTCAAATGTGTTGGAAATAAAACTGAATATCATTTTAAATTGCAACGTGTAGTTGACGAACGCAGTTCAAGTGAACAGTAGCGGAGAACTTTTAATATTGGCGCAACACATAAACATTAACAGAATGACTATTATTATTCTTCAAGTGTTTTCATTCAACATAAGTAACATTGTTGATATGATGAACTAAATAGTCATGCGCCAGAGACATATTCGACAGCCGGAGTTAAGATACAACGATGGAGCTTCGTTAGACAATGTATTCTTGAATACAGACGTAGTGTACGGTCCATCTTGTACATTTTCGTCAGTCTACGAACACTAATATAACATCAATTAGTAATGGAAATATTTCATTCACCATTTATATGAATATTTCTATTCATTATTCAAATGATGAGGCTGATGCATATTTACGACGGAGAATGAAGATTCTACAGAACAGATTTGTCAAGACGCTAGGGAGGGTAGCCCAGCAACACAGAAGAATTTGCCAGAAGGATGTCGTTCGAGCCTAGGCGAATGTTGGTGAATTCCAGAGAGGGACGTTTCCTATCCCTGAGGTCGCAGATCCGAGGTTCGAATGCAGATCCATCTCAGTGTCTTGTACTGAGGAAACATCTAAAGTATTGTGGGAATACTTACATAGATCTTCATGTTTTCGTCCAAATAAGGTAGCAGTATGTGTATCTCATTTGTAGTATAGAGCTTAATTGGTGACATCCTGAGCCAGCGATCTTACTCCATAATTTCATATTTCCATATTCCATATTTCTATATTTTCACATTTCATGTATTTCTGTATTTTCATGTATTTTACACTTCAGATGTGTGTTGAGATTTTTATGCTTCAAGATTATTTAGAAGATATCATCTTTCATCTATTTTTCAATTTTATTCTACGGATCAGTTGTGGGACTGACATTAAAAATTTTGTTTGAGGAATCATATTGTCTCATAGAAGACTAGTCTTTTCGACTCTCGAATTTTTAATAATTTATTTTAAACCAAGTATTCTGACATTGTGTCATAGCTTCAAATTAAATTGGGGGCGTGGTGGCTCAGCGGTCTAGCTGTATGCCTCTCACCAAGGCGGTCCGGGTTCGATTCCCGGTCAATGCATGTGAGATTTTCGAAGGGAAATGCCATGTCCTGTGGTTGAGATTCCACGTAAAAAGGAGGTCCCGTGGCTCATGATCTCAAGATTAACGGTCACGTTAAACTATAAGCTTCCTTCCTTCCTTCAAATTAAATTCTTATTAAATTTAATTTGAGCACTTTAATGTTACGACATCAAACTTCAAGAACAGAAGAAACATAGAATGATATTGTTATATCGTTATTGTACATAAACTGTCAACGATCTAAGAAATACTAGTCGTTTGATAAGACCGAAGTCTTAATCCCTATGAACATTTTTTCTGTAGAGTGAAAAACTTTACGACATTGACAAACCATTTTATTATTTGTAAAGCTAAGAGCTTTGTTCATTTAATAGGTTAGAGGAAATACCTTTTGATAGAAGATTATTCAAATCTTTGGCTAGGAATTCAAAGCTAGTTTATCCCGGTCAAGATTGAATTCTATCTGACACTATAAATAACTCTATTTGTGTAACATCACGTCGTTTTGTGGACATGATATTACAACGATAAACAATTTAAAGCTTGACAAGTGAGGTGAGACAGGAGTATTATTTTTATTACATGTATTTGCGACAGACGAGTCAACAGTTAATTATCTTGTTGTGGAGTAAACTTTAGGAGGTTAATCACGACTGTCTAATATCGTTCATTACAATTGGAAGTTTCGTTTGAAGAACTTAAACATGTATAATTGTAGTCCAGTAGTCATGTGTAATGATACTGAGGGTCATGCCATTATTTGAGAGAAGTTCCTACATAAGAGATGTTAATAACAATTAATCCTTTTGGTTATTGTTTAACATAGTAGATGATAATTGTTTATGCCATATATACTGTTATATGAGCATTTGTAGAGCTATGAAGTGCTCATGCGAGGGAGTTCCGCATTTTAAGGAAGTCAAAGTATTATTGTTCATTGATAAGAAGGCATGGATCATGATAAGAGCCGTCGTATACAAGTAGTCCAGTTCTTGTGAAGTAACGATTTAGCTGTGTTAACAGGAGGGTTTCAGCGGAAATGCAACTTGGGAACGATTGTCTACTCATGTCACTAATACTATTATTATACTTTATTAAACCCGAACTTATGTAATTAAGTACAGTTAACTTTAATTATTCGACTGTATTATACCGACAATGTAATGAAACCTATATAAGACGATGTGTAAGCAGTATGTCAAAACTAGGGAACGTTAGAGGATGGTTATGTAAAAAATCAGTGTATATATTTACTTGAGCATTGGGTGTAACCGAGAAATCAAAATCTCGAATGTATCGTGCTAGCAACACTAAATAATGTATATTATTATGAACATATTATATGTAAATAATTTTTGAAAATGATTTAATTAGTTAAATAATTTAGTAGGATTTATTAATCAATTGTTTTGAAATAGCGTGTGTTTTATGAGCGGATGTTTTTGGTATGAATGATTGTTCACTGTTAAGAGTAAATGTGGAACCGAATTGGTCATGAACAATTGCGGGGTGCGAATGAAAGAGTGTATACATTTTTTTTAGAAAGATTGTTTAAGAAACAGAGTAGTTATGTGAACTTTTGTAAGATCTAAATGTTATTTTTACGTGTTTTTATAAACGCACACAAGAACAGTCTCTATGTGGGCCAGCTAGAATGATTCACTGTTATAGTTGGAGAGCGATGACATAATATAAGCAGGTGGACACTCACCGCCTTTTATAAATTGTATAAACCAGTTCCGAGTGCGGCGTAGTGCTGGTATTTCATTGATGAAACAAAGTTAATGCGCGTGCGTTCTACAAACGCAAGCTGGTGAATGAAACCATGTGTTAGGAATGCCACGAATATAAGAGCCTTCATTAAACGGTTTTATTTTTACGCAATGTAGTCCTAAAACCAAGCCAAGATTTTATGCCCTTAATTTTTAATACAGCATTGTAGTAAGATGTAGAGTTGAAAGGAAGTGTGAATGATTGCGTGTTTTTTATTTTAATTTCTATTGTTAAATTAATGTATTGTTATTTTGTTTATACTAGATTATTTTACACTATTGTTAATATTTTTTTTCAGTTTGTTATCCGTTGTTGTTGGAGTGTGATTCATTTTAAATATAAGGAGAAGAGTATTGTGGACGTATTGTAGGCGAAGATGAATTCCCAGTCCCTGAGGAGGTAAGTAAAGGTAAGTGCCCCGTGTAGTTGGTTGTTGATCCAAAATATTCTTGTAACTGCTGTATGTTAATCCCTAAAGGCCATGTTGGAAGCCATTTCTAATGTAGTATTTGCCGGTTGCAGTTAGAAATAGGCAATCCAGCTGGGGCAATGGATATTCCAACAGGATCCTTTCCGGATTATCGAGTACAGTACTGCCCCCGTAATTGAATTATATAGAGACCACGGTGGCTATTTTGGAAATTATAGCGAAAGTTATGGCTGTCATAGTTATGACGTGGGTAGTCATGACGTAAGCACGGATGACGCAGACGTTATGCCAGCAGGCTACTTGAGCTGAGATTCTCAGTGACGTCAGCATTTATTCGAGAAGGATCCGAGATGTACGACGCAGTCGCAGGAAACGTGGAATTCTGCTGAGGAAGAAATTATGCTATTGGAGGGGAGACTCAAACCAATGAACGATAGTCTGAAGGAAGACGGAGATTGCTGAAACTATGGTATTTTTATTACTTTTTGGAATGCAGAATTGTGGAAATCCATTTGCAGTAGAGGCATTGATCTGGAATTTTGGTGAAATTTATTTTCAGTTTTTGAATTATGAAAATCCGTCATGTATTGACGAAGTTGGAACTTCTAGCGATGACGCAGTAACACGCGATGGAAGGGATAGATACGCCCCTCATGAAGTTCATAAAAGGCCTTGCGCAGAAGAGAGGAGTCTCATTCTCAGATTATAAATCGTCTGATATTCAATCGTCAGATCTCAAATAGTCATTTCAGTGAAACGTCGAGTGAGTTTAGTAGTGAAAAAGTCGTCTTTATAACGCGTGGCGAAGCCACTGCATAAAACGAGAGTCGAACATACAAGCAGTGCAGGTTTACTGTGAAGTAAATCTAGGTGAAGTTGAAACGACCCTTATAACGTTTCTACAAGATTAGCTGTGAACAGTTAGCGGTCGCTTATAAGCTAATTCTCTTGTGCATTACTACAGTAAGGACTGTAGAAAAGCTGAACAATTTCGAGGAAGTATTTTGGAAGTTATTGACAATATTAGACGACCGACAAAAGTGATTTTCTCGCCACAGGAGAACCACTTTGTATAGCCAGACTCTACGCTACGGCTGACAGGGCTAGTGAAATAGGGAGACTTCAGATTGCTTTTGTGACACAACACTGCAGTATAATGGAGCAATTTAATAAGGCAGTTTGTTCTTCTAATACTATTACCGAAGAGAAGATGGAAGGTTAAAAGACTTAATGCAATTGGGACATATTTCAACGGAGTAAGATAGCAGCATGGAACTTCGCTAATTGCTATTCCATACAAGCGAACATGTGGTAAATAACCATCTACACCCATGTTTCGTGATTAAAGGCTGAATACTATCAAACAGCAATAGAAATGATTTCATACTTTCTGAATATGAATATTTCTTCGGAAATTTATACAAAAACTTCATGGCGATTTTCAACTGGAACTTCAGGGATTTTTCAAGAGAGGTCAGGGTTGTCCCGACTCACAAAGAAGATTATTGACGGAAGGATGTCGTTCGTCTTCGTGAAGCAGTTCGATTCTCCGATGGTGCTGTTTCTGGTTTCGAGGATGGAGCTCAGCTTTAACTTGGTGAAATGGATCCATCAACAGTCTTCTTTGGGGAATTTTCCTCTGGAACGTCAATCGGCAGATAAGGTAGTCGTGAACGTTTATTGTATTTGAGTTTCTTAGCAATATTTGAGCAACCATTTTTCCCATATTTTTGTCCTCATGTATTTTTGCCCGATATTCTTGTTTGAGATTCCTATTCTCAGTACACCTTGTTGAGTTATGCTTTTTTCGACGTTTTATTAAGACATTGTTATGTCATGGGCTTAGTTAAATGATTTTGAATCAGTTGAGACTGATATTTAGATTTTTCAGTAATTTTCTTATTTTTGTAGTCACGATTTGACTGTAAGTTAATGATTTTTATGGCAGATTTAAATTCAGACAGCGTGTCACTTTATTAAAGTAATTCTACCCCAGTTTAATTACTTTGACCAATTTTCTGTCATCATCAAGAAGGAAGAACATTTAAATGATTTTAGAGCGTTAAAATCCAGTACGTTGTCGACGATCTTGGAAATACTAGTCGTTATTTGAATTGATTGCAACACAGACATTTATCGTTAGTCATGAACGACCATTGCATCTTAGGCAATTTTGTGAAAGATGAACATTAATTATGAATTATTGAATGCATTAAATTCGTGAAACTTGTGTTAGGTTTTTTCTCATATAGAGATTTATATAATGATGTTTGCATTCCCCAGTCTAATTGGATTATATTCGACTATTTTGCAGTTAGTCGCACTTTGTTTGATGATAGTATTTTTATACTACAATTCTTTGAAGATGTTAATCTTAAATTTTGATAGACCAGACAGGCGTATATAAGCGTATTCACTATTAAATTTGTTTGTGATTGGCAAATTTTTATTTCATTTCGATTCATGAATGAAATCCACGAAGTTTAAATGACAACAGTTTTGAAACAATTATTGATATAAGAATTTTTAAGTGGAACTATGAATGTATAATCGATAGTGCAGCGGACATGTTGAAAGTCGCTGATGTATAATGCCCTTAAATAAATGAAGGAGATTCCCACAGTAATTAATAATGATAAAGAATTATTTGTGGAAGTTTTGTAAGTTCGGTGGAAGTTTTAATGCCATATAGATTAATATATGATGAATTTTGGGATATTTTGAATGCAGTTTGTGCATTATTTTGTAAGCGAAGTATTTTCCGCTAGAGTGTATTGTCATAGTTCGTTGAAAATTAATCAAGTGAATTTACTGTTATAATTGACAAGAGTTGTGAAAGAATTTGAGATAAGATTTTGAATGAAGATTACCGTCACAAATAATTAAAATTATTACAACCTTTATTAAACCAGATTGTGACATGTACATGTATAACTAACCTTCATTGGTCGATTATATTAAACACGATTATGAATTTACCAACCGGATAAAACATGTGGTTCAATGTATTTCTTAAATTAATAATTTAAATAATTTAAATGTTGATATTGTAAATAATAAATGTAAATATCTTTGACAATAATGTGGAACGAAAGTAGTGTTAAAGGCGTGTTTAAAATTTTTGTAATTATTTTCGACAATATTATAAACAATTTCTAATTGTTATAAATAATTTATGTGATTTTGTTATAAACATTTAAGAGTGTGTTTTACACTCTAAACTATGCTTTTTAAACATTTGGATGATAACTTAACAAGTTTAAGGATAGTCAAAATAATTCAGTGGGATGTGAGTTAAGCATTTGAAAGATTTGCGTCAATATGTATGAGTTGTCTTGTAGACATTTAAAGATTTAAAAGGAGCTGAATTCTTACACAGTGTGGTGTGAGTAGGGAGCCCCATTTGACGGGCATGCGCCAGGTTGAGGAGTAGACCAGCTGGCTCGACATCTGGTTACAAGCGGGTGAGGTCGATACTCCGGCCTTGTGCCTATTAATACTAGTGTTATGTTTATTAAAAGAAACCAAATGCTCTATATATGTCGCACCCTGACTTCCTCATCCAACCCAAATGTGTTTTAAAATGTTACGTTATTTTGAGCTCATGGGAGCTAACATATTGTTTGATAACTTTGCAAGTCCTTTAGGAGGACGTAGTCAGATTGACATGGGCTACTGATAGCCACGTTTATTTTGTTGAGTTGTGAAAATCATACTCTTTATTTGAAAATAAAGCTTTTGTACAGTTCAAAGTTCTCGTCTTCGGTTTGGTTCATTTTTAAATGTCATGGTGAAGGTTATTGTGAGAGCATACTTTAATGATCCTGTTGTCAACCCAATCCCCGAGATATTTATAAGAGGTAAGTAAAAGTAAGTATGAAACCCCGTCTATTTTGGTGTGTTCCACAATAATTTTTCTTGGTAACTTCTGTGTTCAAACCTCGGTAGTATCTGTCAGTGCCATTTTCATTGATGTAGCTGAGCTGGTGCGATTGATTGTTGGCAATCCGATTGAGGGGGCGGATATCTGACAGCCTACTATCCTGGTAAACGGGGACAGAAGGATTGGCACACCTAAAACGTGGGGCTCGATTCAACATAACTGGATCACCAGGTTGAATGCCAGTAGGATTGGCAAACCTAAAACGTGTGGATCGATTAGACTCAAATAAAGAGGTTGATTCTTTGTTAGATGTCTTGGCCAATTGTAGAATTTAAGAGTGTGATTATATAGGAATTAAATGTTGTATTGTAGTAGGAAAATTACACTCAGAAAAGATCAGATCTTATACGACTTGAGAAAGGTTAAATGGGCTGGAAACTTAGGAAAATCGCCTATGATCTGGAATCTTATTTTATTTGACCGGCTTATGACATTTTAGTCATATTAAAAATTAAATTAAATTATTTGGATTGTAAATGTAAATTATTTGTGTTAGGATATTTTAAAATGAGCCAGGGAAATTTGAACATGTGCTTGAGTTTATTTCAACATGAAGTGTCTTCGAAAGTTAATTATAAGGTAGTTATAAATTAGATTTAAGACAGAAAATTGATCAAATTCATATATGGTGAAAAGTGTTGCTCAAATGTTGTTATTTTGCTCTTTTGATGTATGTCCCTACAGCAGTCTAATTTTTGAATAATATTGTAATGGCAGATGAAAGTTTGAAGATGATGTTAGCGGAGATGTCTGCTAATTTGAAAGCTAGCATGAGTGAATGCATGAAGGAGATGGAAGCTAGGAATACTAGTCGAATGGAGGAGAATGCTAGTAATTTGTCTGCTAATTTGAAAGCAAGAATGGAGGAGAATGCTAGTAATTTGTCTGCCAATTTGAAAGCTAGCATGGATGAAAGTTTGAAGGTTATTCAGACCAGTTCTGCTAACTTAGAGGAGAATATGTCGCGTTTACAGATTAATACCCAGGGAATTGAGAATACTGTAACTGACATCCGCTCAGACGTGTCCAATGTTAAAATAGATGTTGCTAATGTGCATAAAGATCTTACAATGTTGAATTTAGATGTTGCTAATGTCCGTAGTGATATTTCTTGTGCTAGGGCTGAGGTAGTTGTTGTCAAAAATGATGTTGCGACTGTCCAAGACAAGGTTGAGGAAGTCCAAAGAGGAATCCAAAATGTTAGAACTGATGTGTCCAATGTTCAGGTTGATATTAATAACATTCATTCGGATGTAAACGAAATGCAAAGTGACATAAATAAAATTCAAGTAGAGGTCAACACAGTTTTCGTAGACGTTGCTAAAGTCCAAACTGATGTAAATAAAGTCAGGGAAGAGATAGAAAATTCGAAAACCCTTTGTACACGTAATATAAGTGCATTAACGACTAGGCTAGTTGATGAGTCAGTTAGAACGACAGCGTCTTTGGAAGGTTTAAAGTTTGATGTAGAGGTCATGAGAACCCAAGTATTAGACCATAATAAAGTATTGAAAGAGGATATTGAATTAGACATAGCAGAAATGTTAACGGAAAATGTAGCAATATGGAAAGACGAGTGGATTAGGTCAAGTGGGGAACATGTAACCCAAATTCAGGATCGTATTGAAAGGAAACTTGCCAGTACTCAAATTGATATTAACAATGAAGTAGTACAGATTAGGAAAGATTTAAGCGTCAGGATGGATTCGCTATCCGAAAGACAAGTTGAAGATAGAACACAACTAGGTCAGGATGTGCAAACATTAAAATCTGCATTAGAGGAACAGATTCATAAAGTTGTCTCTGATGTGAATGAAACGACGAGTAAACTGCAGAATTTGAAGTTAGGAGAGGCTAATTTAATGGAGACCTACAAAGAAGAGTTAATCAAGAAAGTCTTAACGGAAATCACTGACAAGGATACAGTAGGCTTGGCTTGCGAAACTAGTAGGAATTATGCCAGAAGATATAACCTAGATCCAGAAGAGAGAGACGTGACTCCTGAAGAACGTATATCCAGATTCAGGGAGGAAGATGACGAGAGGAATATGGAACCTGAGTGGAACTATCGAGATAGTGGGAAAAACTACCCGGATTCATATCCGAGGAACGTAACGGTCATTAGAAATTTTGAAGATAAACCGCAAAAATTCAGTAACACGGATAGTTTGACACCTATCGAATATGTAAGGAACCTCAAAGATTATTTCATCGAAGCTCACATTCCCAGAGAGAGAGAGATGAAGATAGTGGAGAGATATTTGATTGGAGGACCCCTCGAATGGTTTCGCGCATTTAGATACACATTCAGTAACTTTGACGAGTTTGCAGAGGCATTAATCAAACGATTTTGGTCCATAGAAGCGCAGAATTCGTTAAGAGCGGAGGTGTATTCAAGAAAATACTCCGGTACTCTTCCAACGCGGTACGCTGATTTCTTTACGAGTCAATTATCCCGCTTGAGATTCTTACAACCCCCATTGTCCACGGAGCAACTTATTGATGCGATTTCTCGTATGCTGCCAGTTGAGGTGAGAAGACTAATAATTTCGTCCAACATCAGGGATTTAACCAGCATGGATGAATTACTGAGGAGGTTAGACTACACAAGTCCAATGCCTAACGTGGTGCAGAAAGGTCAAAGGCATGACTTTAAAGAAATAAATACTGTATATATGGACCAAGTCCAACAAACTGACAAGCCAGATGAGGAGAAAACTGACAATGTAGGTCCTCACAGGAATAATCAGTTCCGAAATAACAGATCGCAAGGTTACCGACCGTATCAACAGAGAAGAGGCTGGAACTATAACCGAGGAAATTACAATGGAAGAGGCAGATATTACAACAATAATGGTTATAACCGGAATTATAATAGGAATAACCAGAGCCAAAACAGAAATCAGAATCCTCAAGGTCAGGTTATGACACCCGATCAGTATCAGGAAAGAGAGAAGGAAAGCCAGCAATACCTGAAAGAATTACGGGAAAAAGAAGCAGACAACCAAAAGAAAAGGCAGGATGTTGTAATCGATCCTGGGCCTTCTACGAGCCAGCAGAATTTTGAGGTCGGTAACACAAAAAAAAAACGCCGATTTCTCAACGTCAGTGAGAACCTGTAAATACATTGCCACACCACACCTGATTACGATTAATGAGATATATGAAGTGACTGATGAAGATTTGCTAGAAGAGAGGGGTATCGTTAAAGAGGAAAGACCATGTGCCTTACCTATTATTTCTGTACGGATAGATGGACAACAGTATAAAGCCCTGATGGATACTGGTGCAATTATCTCCATCATTTCAGAGGAATGTTATCAAAGTCTGCTAAGAGGAGAGAACATGACAGTTCTACCTGTTTCTACCGTCAAAGTGAGAGGGATATTCCAAGATAAGGCAGTGAAGTGCAAGATTCAAGTGTTATTGAACTTTGAGATCAATGGAAGGAATTATGAACAGATCTTCATTGTGGTGAGCAAGATCAATTTTGATATGGTGCTTGGAATCGATTTTATATCGAAGGTCGGAGCTATTATTGACATGAAGAACAGAAGTATTAGCTTTAATGATGGGTACATAATCACAGAAGAGATAGAAAAACAGGACGTGAAAAACAGTCTGGAAATAGACCTTAGGGAAGAAATTTTGAATACTATAGTTAATGAAGTGGAAAATTTAGCAGAAATACCCAGTAGAAAAACTGAAGGATTTGAAGAAATTCAGGGGGAATTTGAGGATCTGATAAAGGAATTCCAAGATATTTTCGATGAAAAGCCTGGATTGATTAAGGATTATAAATACAAGATAAGGCTGACAGATGAAACCCCTTACCAGAAGAGAATATACCCCATTCCTGAGAAATACTATCAAGAAGTACGAGGGTTAATCAGAAAAATGGAGGTAGACGGGATTATAAAAAAACAGACGTCGTCTTATATAAACCCCATCACAGTAGTGAAGAAAAGTAATGGTCAGATACGTCTTTGTCTCGATGCCAGGACCATTAACTTGAAGATTCTTCCAGAAAATGACCGACCACCCAAGATTAGAGATCTGCTTCGAAAATTCAAAGGGAGAGCATGTTTCAGCGTTCTTGACTTGACGTCTTCATTTTATCAAGTTCAGCTAGAAGAAGATAGTATGCAGTACACTGGATTCCTATTTGACCAGACGTCATGGGTCTTTGTCCGAATGCCTTTTGGTATGGTTAACAGTGGACCAGCACTTATTCGAGCACTTGATAGTAAGCTCACTGACGAAGTGAAAGAAAATGTAATCTGCTACATCGACGATTTAATCGTATCTTTACCCAGCGCCGCAGAACATTTAGTGCACTTGAGAAAGTTGTTCGAGAATTTAAGGGAGGCCAATATCAAGGTGAATTTTGGAAAATGTCAATTCTTGAAGCAGGAAATAAATTACTTGGGGCATACTATCGATAAAGATGGATATCATCCGAACATGAAAAAAGTAGATGCGATCACGAGATTTCCAAAGCCAACTAAGGTGAAACAAGTCAGAGAATTTGTAGGAGCATGCCAATTTATTAGCAGCCACTGTCCAAGATACTCGGAAATTATGGCTCCTCTGTATGACTTACTCAAGAAGAATAACAGATGGAAATGGAGTACCGCTGCAGACGAGGCTTTTGAGAAAGCAAAAGAGATGCTCAGAAATAATGTGAAACTGGAGTACCCAGACTTTGAGAAGGTGTTCTATATTGAGTCTGATGCATCAAGAGTAGGCATTAGTGCAGTCTTATACCAGAAAGACGAGGCAGGCAACAAGCACTACATTGCGTTCACTAGTCGGAAGTTGAAGAAACACGAGGAAAATTACTTCACGACGGAGCTTGAAGCGTTAGCTTTTGTAACAGCATTGCAAGCCTGGAAGAAAATACTGCTGGGACATAAGGTCATCATTATTACTGACCATAAAGCACTACAGTTTATGCTGCAAACTGACATGTCGAGTGATAGATTGACACGTTGGGCTTTGTTCACCCAACAGTTTAACGCCACTATCGTCCACCAGCCTGGGAAAGATAACTTACTGGCTGATGCTCTATCACGTAACCCTATTAAAAATGTGCAGATACACCATGTACAATTGGAGCAAGAAGATCAAGAAACCGTTAGGAGGTTAGCCCGAATCGGTGTGTCACAGAAGAGACACGCTCCAATAAGGAAAATGTACAGGTTCCTCAAGGGTTACATGGACAATACTGATGTTGACTATGCAGCTACACGGAGAAATTCACGACACTTTGTCTTGAGTGGAGACATCGTATGCAAGTATGCTGACTCTGCGCATACAAAACTCCGAATAGTCGTGCCACCTAAACTTGTTGTCAATTTAGTGTGGGTAGCTCATCACGCAACTGGACATGCCGGTTTAGATAAGACTCTTAATACTCTTAAAGAGAGATTTATCTGGACTAACATGCGTTCCAGCATTGCCAAGGTCATTAGATCTTGTGACAAATGTCAAAGAGCAAAGTATGCTTCTGCTTTATTAAAAGGAAAACCGAAGGCTATGATTCCTTCTAAGCCAAACGAACTAATGGCGACGGACATATTTGGCCCCTGTCCGAAGGGATATCAGGGTAACCAGTACCTGTTGGTTACCGTGGATGTTTTCTCAAAATTTGTTACAATGAGTCCCATGCAGAAAGCTAACACAAGGAACGTAGTAAGCAGACTGGAAAATGCTGTATTTCCTAAAGCTGGTATACCAGAATATCTACTGTCAGATCATGGAACGCAGTTTACGTCCGTGGAATTTGCAGCGGATATGGAAAGGCTTGGCATTAAGCACTTATTTTCAAGCGTGCGTTACCCAGAATCGAATTCCTCAGAAAGATATATGGCTGAATTTTCGAAATTCTGTCGAATTTTCTGTCCAAATGATCATTCTGGTTGGGTGAGATTTGTACCCCTTATAGAGGAATGTCTGAACTCTACAGTGCAGGAGAGCACAGGAGAAGTGCCAATGCGACTTCATCTTGGAAGAAACCCAGAAAGGCCGTGGGATAATCTTTTCAACCACATTCCTAGAGATCCCGACTTAGGAAGGCAGCAGAGGATTGACAAGGCGAAGGAACAACTCCAGAAAGCAGCAGAGAAACGATTGAAAAGAGTAGCTGGAAAACGTTTTGGTGCACCCTTACAAGTTGGAAATCTTGTATTATTACGCAGACCTGTCAAGGCTGATATGAGCAAGAAAATATACCCCAAATTTGGAAATGTATTCATGGGGCCGTTTAGGATTACGAACGCCTATGGGAACAACTGCTATGAACTCTACGATGATGAGAATAATGTCATTTACGGCAAGTTCAATGCTGGAAATTTAAAAAGATACTATACTCGAGTAAGCCAGTAATAATTCAATTTCGTGTTCAAGAGAGTTGAGGTACTTGTAACACTGAGTTTAAAAACAATTTGCAACTGTTTTTAAAACGTGGTGAGAGGAGAATGCCCCCGTAATTGAATTATATAGAGACCACGGTGGCTATTTTGGAAATTATAGCGAAAGTTATGGCTGTCATAGTTATGACGTGGGTAGTCATGACGTAAGCACGGATGACGCAGACGTTATGCCAGCAGGCTACTTGAGCTGAGATTCTCAGTGACGTCAGCATTTATTCGAGAAGGATCCGAGATGTACGACGCAGTCGCAGGAAACGTGGAATTCTGCTGAGGAAGAAATTATGCTATTGGAGGGGAGACTCAAACCAATGAACGATAGTCTGAAGGAAGACGGAGATTGCTGAAACTATGGTATTTTTATTACTTTTTGGAATGCAGAATTGTGGAAATCCATTTGCAGTAGAGGCATTGATCTGGAATTTTGGTGAAATTTATTTTCAGTTTTTGAATTATGAAAATCCGTCATGTATTGACGAAGTTGGAACTTCTAGCGATGACGCAGTAACACGCGATGGAAGGGATAGATACGCCCCTCATGAAGTTCATAAAAGGCCTTGCGCAGAAGAGAGGAGTCTCATTCTCAGATTATAAATCGTCTGATATTCAATCGTCAGATCTCAAATAGTCATTTCAGTGAAACGTCGAGTGAGTTTAGTAGTGAAAAAGTCGTCTTTATAACGCGTGGCGAAGCCACTGCATAAAACGAGAGTCGAACATACAAGCAGTGCAGGTTTACTGTGAAGTAAATCTAGGTGAAGTTGAAACGACCCTTATAACGTTTCTACAAGATTAGCTGTGAACAGTTAGCGGTCGCTTATAAGCTAATTCTCTTGTGCATTACTACAGTAAGGACTGTAGAAAAGCTGAACAA
Organism: Meconema thalassinum; assembly: GCA_946902985.2. Lineage (NCBI taxonomy): Eukaryota > Metazoa > Arthropoda > Insecta > Orthoptera > Tettigoniidae > Meconema > Meconema thalassinum. Next base: position 1,434,650,995 of record OX336389.2, on the reverse strand, counting down.
TTTCGAGGAAGTATTTTGGAAGTTATTGACAATATTAGACGACCGACAAAAGTGATTTTCTCGCCACAGGAGAAACACTTTGTATAGCCAGACTCTACGCTACGGCTGACAGGGCTAGTGAAATAGGGAGACTTCAGATTGCTTTTGTGACACAACACTGCAGTATAATGGAGCAATTTAATAAGGCAGTTTGTTCTTCTAATACTATTACCGAAGAGAAGATGGAAGGTTAAAGGACTTAATGCAATTGGGACATATTTCAACGGAGTAAGATAGCAGCATGGAACTTCGCTAATTGCTATTCCATACAAGCGAACATGTGGTAAATAACCATCTACACCCATGTTTCGTGATTAAAGGCTGAATACTATCAAACAGCAATAGAAATGATTTCATACTTTCTGAATATGAATATTTCTTCGGAAATTTATACAAAAACTTCATGGCGATTTTCAACTGGAACTTTAGGGATTTTTCAAGAGAGGTCAGGGTTGTCCCGACTCACAAAGAAGATTATTGCCGGAAGGATGTCGTTCGTCTTCGTGAAGCAGTTCGATTCTCCGATGGTGCTGTTTCTGGTTTCGAGGATGGAGCTCAGCTTTAACTTGGTGAAATGGATCCATCAACAGTCTTCTTTGGGGAATTTTCCTCTGGAACGTCAATCGGCAGATAAGGTAGTCGTGAACGTTTATTGTATTTGAGTTTCTTAGCAATATTTGAGCAACCATTTTTCCCATATTTTTGTCCTCATGTATTTTTGCCCGATATTCTTGTTTGAGATTCCTATTCTCAGTACACCTTGTTGAGTTATGCTTTTTTCGACGTTTTATTAAGACATTGTTATGTCATGGGCATAGTTAAATGATTTTGAATCAGTTGAGACTGATATTTAGATTTTTCAGTAATTTGCTTATTTTTGTAGTCACGATTTGACTGTAAGTTAATGATTTTTATGGCAGATTTAAATTCAGACAGCGTGTCACTTTATTAAAGTAATTCTACCCCAGTTTAATTACTTTGACCAATTTTCTGTCATCATCAAGAAGGAAGAACATTTAAATGATTTTAGAGCGTTAAAATCCAGTACGTTGTCGACGATCTTGGAAATACTAGTCGTTATTTGAATTGATTGCAACACAGACATTTATCGTTAGTCATGAACGACCATTGCATCTTAGGCAATTTTGTGAAAGATGAACATTAATTATGAATTATTGAATGCATTAAATTCGTGAAACTTGTGTTAGGTTTTTTCTCATATAGAGATTTATATAATGATGTTTGCATTCCCCAGTCTAATTGGATTATATTCGACTATTTTGCAGTTAGTCGCACTTTGTTTGATGATAGTATTTTTATACTACAATTCTTTGAAGATGTTAATCTTAAATTTTGATAGACCAGACAGGCGTATATAAGCGTATTCACTATTAAATTTGTTTGTGATTGGCAAATTTTTATTTCATTTCGATTCATGAATGAAATCCACGAAGTTTAAATGACAACAGTTTTGAAACAATTATTGATATAAGAATTTTTAAGTGGAACTATGAATGTATAATCGATAGTGCAGCGGACATGTTGAAAGTCGCTGATGTATAATGCCCTTAAATAAATGAAGGAGATTCCCACAGTAATTAATAATGATAAAGAATTATTTGTGGAAGTTTTGTAAGTTCGGTGGAAGTTTTAATGCCATATAGATTAATATATGATGAATTTTGGGATATTTTGAATGCAGTTTGTGCATTATTTTGTAAGCGAAGTATTTTCCGCTAGAGTGTATTGTCATAGTTCGTTGAAAATTAATCAAGTGAATTTACTGTTATAATTGACAAGAGTTGTGAAAGAATTTGAGATAAGATTTTGAATGAAGATTACCGTCACAAATAATTAAAATTATTACAACCTTTATTAAACCAGATTGTGACATGTACATGTATAACTAACCTTCATTGGTCGATTATATTAAACACGATTATGAATTTACCAACCGGATAAAACATGTGGTTCAATGTATTTCTTAAATTAATAATTTAAATAATTTAAATGTTGATATTGTAAATAATAAATGTAAATATCTTTGACAATAATGTGGAACGAAAGTAGTGTTAAAGGCGTGTTTAAAATTTTTGTAATTATTTTCGACAATATTATAAACAATTTCTAATTGTTATAAATAATTTATGTGATTTTGTTATAAACATTTAAGAGTGTGTTTTACACTCTAAACTATGCTTTTTAAACATTTGGATGATAACTTAACAAGTTTAAGGATAGTCAAAATAATTCAGTGGGATGTGAGTTAAGCATTTGAAAGATTTGCGTCAATATGTATGAGTTGTCTTGTAGACATTTAAAGATTTAAAAGGAGCTGAATTCTTACACAGTGTGGTGTGAGTAGGGAGCCCCATTTGACGGGCATGCGCCAGGTTGAGGAGTAGACCAGCTGGCTCGACATCTGGTTACAAGCGGGTGAGGTCGATACTCCGGCCTTGTGCCTATTAATACTAGTGTTATGTTTATTAAAAGAAACCAAATGCTCTATATATGTCGTACCCTGACTTCCTCATCCAACCCAAATGTGTTTTAAAATGTTACGTTATTTTGAGCTCATGGGAGCTAACATATTGTTTGATAACTTTGCAAGTCCTTTAGGAGGAACTAGTCAGATTGACATGGGCTACTGATAGCCACGTTTATTTTGTTGAGTTGTGAAAATCATACTCTTTATTTGAAAATAAAGCTTTTGTACAGTTCAAAGTTCTCGTCTTCGGTTTGGTTCATTTTTAAATGTCATGGTGAAGGTTATTGTGAGAGCATACTTTAATGATCCTGTTGTCAACCCAATCCCCGAGATATTTATAAGAGGTAAGTAAAAGTAAGTATGAAACCCCGTCTATTTTGGTGTGTTCCACAATAATTTTTCTTGGTAACTTCTGTGTTCAAACCTCGGTAGTATCTGTCAGTGCCATTTTCATTGATGTAGCTGAGCTGGTGCGATTGATTGTTGGCAATCCGATTGAGGGGGCGGATATCTGACAGCCTACTATCCGGGTAAACGGGGACAGTACCATCCCGGAATTTGTCCGAAGACGAACTGGGAAACCACGGAAAACCATTTCGAGGATAGCTGAGGTGGGAATCGAACCACCTCTACTAATCTGGACCACCCGAGGCTGCGTAGACCCCGTTGCAATCCTCATACCACTTTTTAAAATTTCGTGGTAGAGCCGGAAAGTGAACCTCGGACCTCCGGAGTTACAGCTAAGCACGCTGACCACTACACCACGGAGGCGACAGACTCACCCACAATACTTAGTTTTAATGCTAAGAAAGACGAATACGGAAATGTAAAAGAAAAGCATATCCGAAGTGGTATTCGAACTCCTTCCAGCGCTGCATAATAAATTCAGAATCTGCACCGCAACCGTTTACGCTGCGAAGACATCTGGGAGACCACGTCCTATTAAGCTATGTATCCACACAACTGCCAGTTCTCCTAAATATTTTGTTCATATCATTTTTAACATTTGCCACGAATAAGGTCTTCTGTACTTCCCTTCCTTTATAACAATGTTCCAGAAAATCTCAAAGAAGCATCGCAAACAACAATCGGTGCTAGACGCTTCGTGATCTTTCCACCATACTCTCCAAGATGAAACTGAGTCTACGCATTGCGGCATTAGTTGAGATAGTTCAACTCGTCAATAATTGTTAGTTATAGTCTATGTGATGTTTTAGACTAAGAAGTGTACATATTGTAAATATTTTCACCCATACTTTCAGACATAAACATTTTACAGCCTATAGAGTGTAATGGATCGGATGATGATCGCTTGACGATCGAAACTGGTCATCCAAGTGTATTTATTAATCTCATATAATTTTTTTCAGGTTTAGGGAATAACCCATCCCATTAGGGTACAATCGTGTTGACCTACTGAAAAGCATCAAACTTTCGTACAGTAATTTCTACAACATGCTGCGAAGGGAAATGGAGAAATTTGGACTTTCAATGAAAAATAAGAAAAACACTCAATGCTGCTAAAAGTCATCATGTTTTATTTAAAAACTTGTTAACGAAGAAAGTATAACAGTGAGAGCCATGATCACACTTGGCAAAAATTTAGTTATCAAAACTGGTCCTCCTAAAAGTTTGTGTTGTGGCATCTTCCGTTTTTCTTTCTTGCCAGGGTATAACAGTAGGCTATAGCACATGATAATTGACCTCTTCCCTCCTTGATGCCATGGCTGACACTGATGAACAGCAAATTCCTACAACACATGCAAGTTTGTATGTTGAAACAGTAAACTTAATAAACTGAGTAATGCATGAAATGGAGAACTTGAATTTGCTGATATGTGTTTGCCTGTACCTACTATGACTGCATTTTAAAAGAATCTCTTATTGTAGAATCATTGTTTTGTTGTTGATATTGTTGTATCCATGGGATACTACCTTCATCCCCTACTATTTCAACCCCAGACATCTATACAAATCTACAGCACATCTAAACGCTCAATACTTCAATAACCCCAAAGAACCCCACACTTGAACTGCATCGACCCGGGCCAGTGCCTCGACTCCTAAGGAATTTGCAATTACGCACACTCAACACCTTGAAAGGTATAAAGCAGTAGAGGAGAGGTCACTCCGGGTCAGTCTTCCTCAGTGATACCTAGTGCCTGGGTGCTGGACCGCTGCTGAGAGCCGTCACGACTATTGCCTGAGTGGTAAGTGTCCAACGAGTATATTTTCACACACAAACACTTACACATTCATCCCCTAGTGATTGTAAAGTAATAGCATGTGAATTATTAATAACTGCTCTGCAAAGTTCACTAGTACTTCACATTGGAAGTACTCATTATAACTAGACATCTCAAAGCTAACTGGTCATTTAGTTTATTTCACTCGCTGATAAGATCCTACCCTCTAACCCTCATCCCGGTAGGATCCTGATAATACTTGTTTAATTGTTCCGCGGCTCCCGCAGCCAGCCACTTGTTATACGTCACAGTGCTTGCATTCACGTAGCTCGCCAGTAGAGCGCCAGCTTGCCCACGTTAGCAATAATCCGAGTGGCAGCACAGCTGTTCAGATCCTCATTTACTTATTTACTAAACCGTCCTTCACTCCGCCATCATCCCCTCGAGCTACCCAAGCAAACTGAATAATTGCGAGTTCTCCTTTCGAGCTGCGTCCACGCCCCCGGACCACTCAACAACCTACACCTCTTACACTTGAGTTCCAAGCTTCCCCCCGGGTTCTCATATTTCATCCCCCAAAATACTACATTGTAGAGGGAACACACTCAGGTCCCCTACAATATTAATTCATTTAGGGCTGTTGATAACATATTCACTTAGCCCCGTATATTTGGAAGTGTGTAGGATTTGTATGATAATCTGTGTTATTTTGGTATCTGTAGTAGTGTGTGTACTTTTTGTTATTCAGGTGAGGACTGGAAGGGAGGTAGCCGTAGGCTTAAGGTAGAAATCATCCTAGCATTAGCCTGGAGTGGAAGTGGGAAACCGCGGAAAACCACTTCTTGGATGGCTAAGGTGAAAATCAAACCTACCTGTGTTCAATTCTGTCTCATGATGCTAAGTGTGCACCGTTCAAACCCTCAGACCAGAATTAAACTTCTTGATAGAGCTAGGAAAAGTCGCCTCCGTTGCGTAGTGGTCAGCGTGGTTAGCTGCCACCCCGGAGGTCATGGGTTCGATTCCCGGCTCTGCCACGAAATTTGCAAAGTGGTATGACGACTGGAACGTGGTCTACTCAGCCTCGGGTGGTTAAAATGAGTAGAGGGGATTCGATCCCCACTTCAGCCATCCTCGAAGTGGTTTTCCGTGGTTTCCCACTTCGTCTTCAGGCAAATGCCGGGATGGAACTGTACCCGTAAAAATCAAGGAGGTGCTCGCTGGGCATCCGAAGCGAAGCTGGATTTTTGAAAAGTGAACATCCCGGCTAAATACTGTCTCACAATTCCTCCAGAGAGTTCTCCAAGATTATACACAGCAAGCTGGAAACATGTTATGGATATAACTATCTTTGATACGCAAGTGTGCAAACCTACCAGCTTTTCTCTCGGGGCTATGTCGGATGGAAAAAAGACATCCTATCTATTTTAGGCTGTTCCATAACATGTCTCATTATATAAATAAAGGAACATCGAACCAACATAGAAAAATAGAAATGTATTAATAAAAACTAAATAACAATACCAAAACTACATAACACCCTAAATGTAATCTGCATATACGCCACTGACACACACACACAAAAACTCCCTACATTTATACATGTTAAACTGTTGAATTTACGAGACGCTCCGCCGTCTCTAAGTGTTAAAAATGAATAAAAACAATTTATACTACTGCACCTTGAAAGCGTGCATTCCGATTAAATAACAAACATATTTCTGGCTCGTGCCTGCGAATAACTGGACTTGTTATGTCATCGCCTTCTATAGTGGCCTACACAACACAGGTGTGAGAATGTCATTCATTCATCTCCCCGCACGACCCTCGCACAATAGCGGGTCTGCTTGGTCTACAGCTGTGGTAGCCAACACTGGGCTCTCAATGCTTGCAAATGAACTCGAAACGCAGCTCTAGCGTTTGACAAAATACACTCATACAAAAACTGTCATAACTCGACTAATTCTATCTGAAACTCATTCATACTTTAAACAATCATTCTTACAATCGCGATCGATGTTCATGACCACCGACGCTATCATTCACTCTATATTAACAATAAAAAGAATCAACCACTCGTTCGAAAAACATTCGCTCCTTCTAACTAAAACCTAAACTAAAAACATTTAACTATTATACTTATTCTTAAATATCAAAAACCCTTTATAATAATATTTATACAATATATACAGACGTATACCGCTCCTAAGATTAATTCTTGGGCGATTAGACGGCGTTATCTTCATTCTGAACGCTACTGCTCATAGTATAATTACTATGCCCTTCTCTTTAAAATGCTTGACCACATTTGTCATATCAAGTTTAAAAGTCAAAGTCGGTTTCTCAACGACCTATCAATTAAGATGAGTGCATTGTTGCGTCTAATTCAGTTTAATAAAATAAATAATTAATTTAGAGTACATGGACATTATATCCTTTCTTAATGGAGTTCCGCCAATAAAACGACATCTGTGGGGCAGATCTAATTGTGTGAAAAGTGTTCACTGACTTTCTTCAAATTACAACAACGCTACCTTTATACAATCCTTCAGTACAATATGACAATGAATACGGCAATTCCCTTCGTATAATAAACAATTAATTATGGCAAAAACCTCCATAACTCCACTATAAAACTCACAAGTCATTAACACTCTTGTTTCAACAATGGTTCTACTGTACTGGTATATAGCTTTCTTAGCTTTAGGTCTTATTGTTGCCTCAATGATACAACATATCAATAAACCGCGATATCTGTTCTACAATTACATTGGTTGTCTTCAAATGATGGTATTAATAGATCTTTCAATGGTTTACTAAACAAAATTACCCAGACATATGACACCATGTCTCCAAATATATAATAAAAATATACATGTTCTTTCTCACTGGTCATTACTAAAAGTGCACGGTTGAAAAACTACATTGACAAATAACGTAGCGTTACACGTGTGCCTAGATAACATTTCATGTTATCTTATCGCTCAATAAGGATCGATCATGACTGGAAAAAGTCTTTAATATACTTTCCTAAGATCGAATAATTTATCTTTCAAAAGATATGTCTCTAATCATTTATATTTAATGAATAGCAAAGTCTTTCTTCAATTTAATATATGTTTCTCGTTAACTGAATATAGCTTCATTCTACAAAAAAGAATGGTCATGTCCATTCACTTTCACATTGAATTCACGACGGATATAACTTGCTTGGATCGTCATATTATTTCTAATAATAGTCATATTTCACGTTATACCACTCGAATATTTCTTCTCCTAAATATATTTCTTCTTACAAAACGAACACCCAAGTTCATTTTAAATAAAATTAATTTAATTAATGTTCTAGACTAAAAGTCTGAAGTCTTGAATAAAAATCGAAATCTTGGAATAATGACTTCCTTAAACATTTTCCAATTGAAATTAAGTTTCACAAACAACTGACTTCAGTTCATAAACTGAATCTTGAAATATTTAAAAAGTATAGATAATAAACTGACTTTCATCTTAGACAGATTCGGAGAATAAAATTTACTAAACATCGAAGTGAAAATACATAACATAAGTATGGAGAATTGTTCCGAAATGCCCTTGACACACTCAAACAAGAATATTTTTGGAAAACATCTACCTTCATCTTGTAGCAATTGAAGTTCATTGTCGGGTATCAGAAAACACCAAACTGGATCGTCATCATCCAGGTATGATTTGTTCAAAACAAATCTCGTCCCCTCCATCGGATTCGAACTGCTTCCACGAGAATGGAAAGGATTCCTTCTCGGCAAATTCGTCTCCTCCTGGAATCGAACAGCGTTCTTCGGACTAGAGTTCCGTCTCGAACTATCATCGGGCTGATATCTTCTGTCTTCCATCAATACTTCTTCAATCGCCGACATCTCTAGAAGTTCCTCCACAATCATTGAGCAATATATTCTGGATAGCCTCATCGTTACAAAACGAACTCGAAAATTGAATGTCGGTTCACTATCGTAGATGGTAAAGTTCATTTGGTTGGTCAATGAAAGATTATATATGCTCATGGTCGAGAATGAAAGTACATGGAAATACATTAAATGTACTGGATGGAAATGTACTTAATGCATCCTGTTGTCTCGGCATTCAGTTTATCTAGATGTTATAGATCTTAACATTATTTCTCTGACGTTGTTCCATTGTTGCTCTAACGTTGTTCCATTGTTGCAATCACAACTCTGTCTTGATAAATCCCTGACGCGAAATAGTTCAATACATCATCACTAACATACTTAAAAATTCATGAACTATTTCTTCTTCATAATTGTTCGTAGCCATTATAGTGGTGATATACAATACAGTCACAATGTTTATGCAATATCACTTTACTTACTTCGTGCTGCTATGTGGACTTGCTTGGGTTGAAGTCACACCACACTAAAATGATTTTCCTTCTCTGAGTTGAGCAACTTTGTCTAACACCACAAAGTCTCAAATATCTCGAATAATTCTCGCTCGATTTTACTGAATCATTCTATTGTTATACTTTATCACTGGATAAGTAAACTGGAAACACTTCTATCTCGACTAAGTAAAACACTTGTCCGTTATTAAATCAATTGTCCGCCGCTCAACTTCACCTAAATCTGAAGTGGGGCTTTCAATAAATGTTGGCCGGTAACACCGCTGCCTATGGTCTCGAAGGACCTCGCACTCTAGATTGTCTACGGGAATGAATTTCCTCCGGACGAAACGTCTTATCGCTACCAAGTCTGTCGAGAGAAGAACCCTCTTGACTGTCGTCCCCCCTGCAACTCGCCTGAAAATTGCTTCATATTTAATACCGCGCAAATAATGGCGCTCACTTGTAATAATCCTTATTACGGTGAAAATCTTCCGATTGGCGTCATTCAAAGTAGTAGTAATATCTTATTTTAATTTTCTTTAAGTTTTCAATGGAGTAAAATTGTTACATAGGGCTTAAATGGCATAGTTAGTCACATTAACCAGGTAAAAATCCATGTCTGCTTCATAAAGCCTCCTCTCATTGGCTGAAAGCATATATCCAATGATATATTTTATAACAATTAATTGGTAATATTTCGCGCAATTTCCTTGTTGCTAGGCACATTTCAATTACCGAGAATATTCTAGGCGTCTATGATCACGTGATGGGTTTCTCCCATTGCTTGCGTTCGCTAACAAAACTCGCCTTGAGCCAACTTCCAAGATTTATATTCTAATGTTAAATTTTATCATGGGCTCGGATAATAACATCATTTTTATCCTAAATCATCCAAATTTCGGGTGCAGTACTCTACCGTTATTTTATAGCCCACGATTTACAATATTTGTGAGCACTTAACTGCCGCTCTGCGAGATGAGAGCCGGCAAGCAGTTGCTACGTCACCTGCCAGACGAGTATGTAGGGGAGGTTTGCCGATCCTCTTTGTCAAGTTCAAGGTCCCACCAGGGCCTTATTTCTAAATAGGCTAAGTAGGCTGCAGCCTAGAGCGGCACATTTTCAGGGGCGGCAGTTTGGAAATTCATTCAAAAGCTAAAATGAAGTATTTCAGTCATTAATGATATTTTCCGTATGAATGACATGTTACTTAAAACTATGTTTTAGTCCTTCTACGGGTTTTCCTGCCTTAGAAAAGTCAAGAACTATCTGCGAACTAGTATTTCTGAAACACGGTTAAACTCACTTCCATTACTTTTTATTGAGGCAAATACAAAAAAAAAAAAAAACACTTTCATATGAGGACATTATTTACAAGTTCACCATTAACAAATCTCGCAAGAAAGCTATGTAAATTTGAACATCAAGATTACGTGGGCTGAGTTGTTTTAGAGAAGTTTGTGTTATTTTTTCAATAAATAAACCAGTAACTAACTACATTTTGTGTAATTCATTTCACCGTGTAGGACAACTTAATTCAAACTGAACACAGTTCTTTAATTACGCAAAAGATTGTCATTAGCATTAAAATATAAAAATATGTGTAAAATAGTGATCACTGATCTCCAAGAACAAATCAATTAATTATGTTCGAAACCCATTTCATTTTTAATGAATCTTAAAAGAATTAAGAAAAAGATGACAAGTAGATAACTGTTGTTGTTGTTGTTGTTGTTGTTTGGGTCTTCAGTCTTTTGACTGGTTTGATGCAGATCTCCATGCCTCCCTGTCCTGAGATAATCGTTTCATCTCTACATAGCTACCACACCCTACATCCGAGGAAATCTGTTTAACATATTCTAACCTTGGTCTACCCCCTACAGTTCTTGTCCTCAACCCTTCATAGTGTGTGTCCTACCAACCTATCTCTTCTCTTCATTAGCAGTCGCCAGAAACATCTCTTCTCTCCCACTCGTCTCAATACCTCTTCGTTTGTAACTCTATCTACCCATCTGATCTTCATCATTCTCCTGTAACACCACATTTCAAACGCTTCAATTGTCCTCTTTTCTGCTGCACCAATAGTCCAAGTTTCACTTCCATATAGTGCCACGCTCCAGACAAAGACCTTCAAAAATGACTTCCTAATACCTAAATCTATATTCGATGTCAACAGATTCCTATTCTGTAGAAATGCTTTCCTTGCCTGAGCAAACCTACTTTTTATATCCTCTTTGCTTCGTCCATCACTGGTTATTTTGCTTCCTAAGTAACATAATTCTCCTACTTCCTTTAGCTTTTCACCTGCCAATTTGATGTCCATAGAGGTTTCTGATTTATTTCGGCTGCAATCCAATATTTTTGTTTTACATTTATTAATTTTCATCATGAATTGTTTCCTGAAGACGGAGTCCATACCATTCAAAAACTCATTCAAATCCTCAGGCTTGTCGGCCAAGATGACTAATTTCAGTGTAACATTTATTATGTAAGCCATTAAAATTTTAGTTTTATCTAAACTAAATGAACTTTATGTTTTAAAAAGACGAAAACGCCAATGAAATCTATCCTTTTTTGTATAGGCTAAAACAAATGTATTAAGCAAATATGAACTATAGAGGGGGCGGCACATGGACTTAAGCCTATTGGCGGTATACCCTTAAATCCGGCCCTGGGTCCCAGGGGGACGGACCCGAAGGGAAGGAAAGCTTGTAGCTCCGTGAGCACGCATCGATAATCAAACTATGTTAATCGAACTACGCACCTGAGAAATAATTACATTGATTACAACGAATTAAGAGCTGTTCACGCAGTGTATTATATAAAAGAAGTTGCCTTATTGTGGCAGGAGGCTTATACAAATGGATATTTGTTTAAACGAACGCTGAAAGTAAAATTAGATGCATATATCACAACCCATGTGCGAGAAACATCCAGTTTTGACGCGCTGGAGTGGAGTTAATGATGCCTACCTGTAATCTGCGATGACAGACAGAGAAACAGATCATGTCGTGACCCGGTCGGAATCACTTACTTCGGGAGTTAACTGTATAAAGTAAAAACGTGTGCCGGCAGTGAACAATCGCAAGTTTCATGTCCTAGAAACATAGAATATTTCTTAAGCTTGTGGATACTAAAGAAAATACGTCGAGATGGGACTTTAGTTTTTACAATCCGTTTTTTATATACCTGCGAGCGAACTGATAATATTCAGCCTCGTGAAACGCGCAGTGATACTTGGAATAAGCAACAGATGCTTACGACACGCAATTATGGACTTGCGTTTTTATTATTCATGCAATTAAGAGCAGATGTGAAACTCTATTCGAACACAGTCTGTTACGAAAGTACATTAACCATACAGTTAACTATTCATGAACAGTTCTCCAATATACGTCGTTTTGATGTTTAAAACATCGGGAGGGAAACAAATACAATGAGAATCGAATCAGTCACCATGTCAGGCTAGAGTATAATTTGAGCACTACGTGCAGGTCATGAACGTGAATATCTTGAAGGTGACTATATTTGTTCACGAAGAAGAGAAGCGCATTTTAAGCCGTTTAGAACTTCTCGAGTATGAACTGTAGAATCATCGTAACTATGAAGAGGATTGATTCGATTCACGGTTTTATGCGAATGCCTGCGTGTTAGTATAAACTGATGGACTTCAGTCGAGTGAACCGAGATCTACAACGCGATGTTGGAAGACATTACCGCCACGGTGTCGCAACTCAGTTCCGGGGTACGAGCTGCATGGACGTGAGAGTGTCCAGAGTACGAGTCCTGGGAAGCTGGAAGGGGCATACTGTATTACAGTTTGGTCTGGAGATTGTGACCTGGGCATGGTCATCCTTTATATGCCACTCCATGGATCGTCCATAGGTAGAGACACATCAGTCTATTAAATAGTAGCATTGCCAGGTATTCCAATGTAACCGTAGTTGCCATTATTACTTGATAATTAGCATGGTCGAACTGGGGTACGGGTTCGATGTCTTATTTCGTGGTTGACCTCACATTCAACCGGATTTTGGTTCGATTAACGAACGCATCCATTTTGTAGTATTGATTTTTGAATTTATTTGAAAATTAACTTTTCGCATTCAGAAATTTCATTTAATGAAATGCATAATTTCAGCGTTAGGAAGACAAGCATTAGGATGAAGAAACATATATTGCCGTGAATATTATTTTACTAAGTGATTAATTATTCTTATTATAGTACTAGTGTTAGGACGTTTATAGACTTTTTCGAGTGTTATCTAAACACTAAGGTACCGGTATTCATCTGCGTTGATGTTAAAAGGTTTCTTTTTGAAGAATTTCTACATGAATTCCATTCTCATATTTTTGGAATCGGGGTTCTGATATTTGAGCAGTTTTGATCTTTCTCTAGATATTTTTGAAATCATGCTTTACTCTTAGGGACGAGTGATATTAGCATTGGTTTCTAATGAATCACCTGGCGTCTAACTATATATACGTGTTTTACGTGAACGTATGATTTTATGCTGAAGAGTTAATAAAGCTCTATTTTTGGAACAGTTAAGGTAAGAAAGACCTGCCTATCTCGCTCGTGTTAAATCTTCAAATGTTTGGTACACTCTACTCAAAATCTTTTTGGGTTAGCCAAATGAAACTTCAGGGATTACTGTTTGGATCATTATCTGAAATAATAAGAAGGATTATTGACAAAAACGAAATACTTTTGCCAATATGAATTTTTGTTTAAGATGCTATATTTTAATCCAAAATTATTTCGAAAAATATCTATATTTCATTTTGTATATTATTTAAAGGGATATCCCGCCTTATTACTGTTCATTAGGATTTTACGCTGAAGAGGTAATAAAGCTCTATTTTTTGGAACAGTTAAGAGATATGAAAATTAGCATGACGAACATCCAGTTTATTAAACATAATTCCCAGGGAGGAATGTAAGAGCCGATAAGTATTCTTATTAACACATGATGTACAGTATATTTGAAAGGCAATGCATTTAGACATCGAAAGGAATTAATATATAATCCATAATTAAACAATTCAAGAAGTATGAACAATTTTGATCAGCACGATAACAGGTGCGATAGGGACATGAATCATTTAAAAAGGTTTATTAATCACCACGAGCGTGTCTATTGATTATTTATATATTTATTGGTGCCTTTATTGTGGCGAAGTTAGGGCTCTAGGCCCTCTCTTACACTTAACCACACACAGTGCAACTTACATGAATACTCACATATGTTATTCTTAACCTACCAAACTTAAATACTAGAAAAACCTTAAATACTAGAATAAAATAAAATAAAAATTAAATTAAATTAAATTGGCGACTGCGTGATATTAACTAAGCTATATAATTTAAATGACATACATTTTTAACAAAATTATACTATGGTCATTCACCCACTCATTCATACACAAATTGTTCTAGTTGGCCTACGAATTCAAGAGGAAATCTTTACATGCACGTTTGAAAGTTGTTAGGGATGTACAATTTCTGACGTCGCGAGGACAGTTATTCCAAATTCTAGTTCCCGACACGAGGAAAGAGTTACTGAAGGCAGTTGAATGATGTAGAGGAATTGCAATTATAGATCCAGATCGCGTGTGACGATCATGAAAGGAAGAAAGAAAACGAAAATTACAAGAGAGATAGTGAGGAGTACTTTCATTGAGAAGTCGATAGATGAGGGTACATATGTGCAGGTTTCTTAGTTGTTCTACTTTTAGCCAGGAGAGTAGATCATAAAAAGGAGACACGTGTGAGGAAAATTTCAAGGAGAAAATAAACCTAATGCAGGAATTTAAAGCTCTCTGAAGTTTCTTGTTTTGTTCACCGGTAGCATCTACTAATACAACATCACAGTAGTTAAATATAGGGAGTATCAAGGTTTGGACGAGTTTTATTTTCAAGTTACGGGGTAGAACGGACTGGTGAATCTTAAGTGGATGAAGTGACGAGTAAACTCTCCTGCATGTATTAGTAACGTGCCCATCCCAATTCAAAGTTTCATTTAGTGTGACTCCAAGACTTTTTACCGATTTAGAGTACGGGATAGCAACACCATTAAGTTGAATTAAAGATAGCGGTCTACTGTGTAAATGGAAAAGCAATTTAGTCTGCCCTATTATGATAGCTTGTGTTTTAATTGGGTTGTTGGCAAGAGAATTTTCAGTTGCATAGCGGCTGATCCTCTTTAGATTTAGATTCGTATTTTCAATTGCCGCATCTATGTCGTTTACTTTTATGTGGCAATATATCTGAAGGTCATCAGCATATAGATGGTAGTTGCAATTTTCCAGTCTCGAAGAGATGTCGTTCAGATATAGAATGAATATAAGGGGGCCGAGAATTGAACCCTGAGGTACTCCATTTATTTTGAACTTCCACTCAGTTCTGTTTTCATTAAGGAGTACACGTTGTCTTCGGTTATGAAGATAGGAGGCGAATAATTTGAGAGCAACGGGGCTAAGATGGAAGGATTGCAATTTAGCCATAAGTATGTCCGTGTTAATGGTGTCGAATGCACTGCTGAAGTCTAGAAGAATGAGTATAGTCACTTTACGCTCATCCATTGCTCGTCTTACGTCATCAGTGGTCTTAATGAGTGCAGTAGATGTGCTGTGTCCTTTCTTAAATCCAGATTGTAACGGACCAAGTAGTGAGTATTGCGTCAAGTACTGAAGAAGTTGTTCATGCATAAGTTTTTCTAGTATTTTGGAAATTGAGGAAAGTATGCTTACAGGTCGATAGCCGGATGGAGAATTTGCAAGAGAATTTTTCGGAACTCGTATAACTAAAGCATCTTTCCATATTGTTGGGAAGAAACCTTCTAAAAGACATGTGTTACAAATGTGCGTAATAATTGGCAGTAATACTTCTATCAGGTTAACGATAAAGGAAATTGGGATGTCATCTATTCCGACTGCTTGTGATTTGATAGATATTTTTTTTTCTTACGACAGTATCATCTATTTTACGAAACTTGAATAACGGTCGGTGAGGTAGTGGGACACATTGCAGTGAATTTATTGTTGTTTGTATTATTTGGGGATCAGTACTAATTATTTCTCGAGCTGGTGTATTCTTTGAATACACGGTACGAGAGATATAATGTCTATTGCTCTTTGCATGTTCATTTTTTCCTTCCTCCTTGCCAAACACCAACAGTGATCATCTGTTTTCTCCCTGTTGGGCATGTCTCTTATGTCTTCATAAGTATGTTTCAGATATATAACTTCTGTGATCCACCTAGCGCTATCTAGTAGCGAACCTCTGAAGCTACTCAATTCCTCATCGTGCAAGAGGACTTACTTATCCATTTGGCTACCAGATCTCGTTACCATCGTCAGCTATTTTCTCCTTGAGCAAGAGGACTACGTCTACTTCTTTGCTCACCATGCTGCGCTAGTATCATCTATCAACTCCTTGAAGACCAGCTCAGCAAAAGAAGATTATTTTCTTTCTGTAAAGTTGGCAATGTTTATATGTTCTCCTTTTGTTTCCTACCCCCACTCTTTCCCCTTCCGTGGTCTCTCCGTGCTCTGTTGAGCAGCACTCACTTCTCCGTCTGCAGTTGACTCGATCAGTCAAAGCTCCTCTCGAGCTAGCCTCAAACTAAGAGGCACACCCTCTTCTACGCCATGTTGGCTAGATAGTCTTCATAAGGAACTCCGACTTCAACATGAAATCGAGATAAGTACCATTTTTAAAAAGTTTTAACCTCATCTTCATGGTTTTAACTTTCAAGTGCTTTTAATTGTGGGCAGTGTGAAATTATTTACTTGGGGCAATAATCATTCTTCGTGGGTTTTGCCATGTTGAGCTTTTACTTGTATAAGCCAACCTTCCTATAAAAGAGCTTTCTTAAGCTTTAAACGAGAAACCCTCTCGCTACGTGGGATATTATCTAATACCCGCTGCCTATAATTTTGAAACTATTTCCTCCGTTGGATTTTTTCAAACCCCATTTTCTGCTAAGGTCGTTCTGGAACCTTCTAGAACTTGTTCTCTATCTGCGAGTTCTGCCATCATGTATTTCTCACGTACTTGGGAGAATCCTGTTTAAAACTAAATTACTACAATAGTGAATTTTCGTCCTCCGCTGGAACCTCTGGAAAATTCTACGGCGCATTTGATTGTAAATTACAGCTTTTCCAAGAAATAGACTTTCACCTACATAGTGCAATCAGTTATCTCCATAATTGCAATAACTTTTTTTTCTCATAAACTTCAGTGTTTCTCTAGTGAACTTTGCATCCATCTTTACAGACTATAGTGTTAATCAGTGCTTGCTCCACTTTTCTACCGCGTCGCGATCGTCCAGTTACATTAAATACGGCCATGAACATTGTTCCTATATCCCAATGATCTTTCCTTAACCTTCTACTAACAACCATTATTTATAAAAATGTAACTTTCTATAAGGTGTTACTTACGAAGTGCCCTTCCAACTTTGCCAGTTTAACATTAATTAAATTCTGCATAATTTCTTGTGTGATACAAGTTTTAAATTTACATTGTTCCTCCCTTCAAAAGCAGGGAAAACAATTCTCTCAACTCCTGAGTGAGTTATTTTTTGGTCTCGCTAAATGATAACTGCCTCATTTGACTGGCGAGTCTTATTCAACGTATAAGAGGTCTAGAACCTTCCTTCTGATTAACTTTTCAGGTTCACAGTAAGTGACCTGCTCTCTTTGTATAAATCTCACAAAGTAATTCTGTTTAAATATAAGAAGTTGTAGGAACTTCCTTTTTATTCCTTATGTTTTCCATTTTGTTATCTTCGAAGTTGTTATTCTCGTTAGAATGTTCTTTCAGAGGTTGCATATAGTACACTGCTTGTACTCCTGTAAATGTTAAAACTTTAATTATTCCATTTTGCCTATTTATGAAATCTTACCAAGATTTTAATACACGGTTTAAAAAACCTTAAAAATTGTCAATTGCCTGGAGCAACTGTTTGATGTTAAGAGGTCTGCGACCCTATTTGTTAAAAAGTTCAAATGAACCATGTTTATTAAAATTATATTTCATAATTGTTAATTTCCTCAAACTTCCTGCATTGTTAAATAAATTAAATATTTGTTTTTGGATTCATCATTTCTCTGATATAAAGTTTAGGCAGGATCCTGGCTTTCCTAGCTCTTCCTAGGTTTATGCCCTCGTTCATATACAATAAATCGTTTACTATTTGTCTGGCCAGACCATCACCCTTCCCTATAGTACTTTCATTCGTGCTTGGGAGGAAGCACACTAAAGCCTCTCTCTGGCAAACTGCCCAAGCCTTAACTGCTGTTCCCGTCAGCTTCGACCAAGCTCGTAGCCACTTTAGGTATCCGAGCACATATTTGCAGTGGCAACCACCTTTAAGTGTGTTTAACACTAAACTTATTACTTTTGTGGGACTCTCCTCCTATTTTTCTATCCTTCTCTTCCAATCCCAAATCTACTTCCTTCTCTTAATCATCTTCCCTTGGTGGGTGGGTTATTCCCTAACCTATAATCTACCCAAAATTTGGTGCCGAAACCCGGGAGAGTCCATCTTTTATTTCTATTGTTTGTCAAGTGTCATTTGACAATACTTTGCAAATTTTTAATATCTCCTTTTTTTTTTTCAGCTATATCTACGTCATGCAAAGCCTGTGAACGGGAAAGAGGCCGCTCCTGTCTCCTTTGGGGTGTCCTGTTCTTTCTACTCTTTCGCTGTTGCCAATTTGACAGCATCTTCAAGGTTCTACAGTTTCGTGAGTTGTATTTCAATTTATTCTCTTCATCATGGCTCCTACTGAAAAAGATGAAACTCTCATTGCTAGACGTTCTTCTTATAAAGGGCAACTCACTAGATTCCGAAATTTTATCAACAAGTTAAATCCCGCCGAGTGTGATTTAGGTATCTTAACACATCGCCTTAAGTTGTACGAACGGTCTTATGATTATTATGACCAAATTCAAACCGAGATTGAATCCGCTTGTCCAGACCTTCAATCGGATCGGGACGAGGTCGAACCCTTGTACTTTGAAGGAATTGCAAAGGCCCACCAACTGATTCGCAATATCTCAGAACCGGACACTAGGGTCATCAATCCGGCCCAGTTAGCACCCGCTTCAGTTCACAAGAACAAACCGAAACCGTTACTTCCCAAGATAAGCCTACCGCACTTCTCAGGCAAGGAAGGTGAATGGTATTCTTTTTACGAACTTTACTGCTCCCTAATTCATGAAAATATCGAGATCCCAGACATACATAAATTTTACTTCCTTCGTACGTCTTTGGAATCTGAGGCCTTGGCTTTGGTGGAATCACTGCCTTTAAGCGCAGACAACTACCACATCGCCTTTAATCTCCTTAAAGAGAGATATGGCAATTTACGGTTGAGTGTCGCTCGACACATCCGTTGTTTGTTCAACTTACCAGCCGTCAAACCTAATGACGTCACATCTTTAAGAGACCTCTTAGATTCTATGCAGTTAAATGTCAGAGCGTTATACCAACTAAAACAGCCTGTCCAAACATGGGACACCATACTTATTCACCTAGCTACATCAAGATTCGATTTTTCGACACTGAAGGCCTGGGAGATCGAACTCGCCTGCAACAAGGAACATTCGTTCGAACACCTTATCTCGTTTCTCAACAGTCGATGTCAATTCCTTACAGCACTCGCATTTCAGTGCGAAAAGGTCGAAACGAATCCTCAGTGTCAAATTTTTGAAAAAAAACTTGCTTCTTCAAAGGGACATCAGCCCCCATTTGTCGAAAACAAACAAACCCGTTCTTCTTTCAATCATTCAAGAGAAGATATCAGGCCGCTTAACAAATCGTTAAAATGCACGCTCTGTAAAAAGCCTCACACCTTGTATTTGTGCAAATCCTTTAAAGAATTGTCTGTCGAAGATCGAAGGAAGTTTGTGTTGAATAGCAAACATTGTTTCAATTGCTTGTCACCTAAGCATTCTTCTTCGAACTGTACGTCATCAAATCTCTGTTTCCATTGTAAAAAACCGCATCATTCTTTATTGCACGTTCACGATAAATCGAGGTCATCAGTACCTGCCTCTTCAAGCTCCATGCAGAGCAGCTCCGAACAAACTAATGCTTATTCCTGCATTTCTAATGCCGAATCTTCTCACAGTGCGCAAACCCTTTTGACCACTGTACAAGTTGAAATCCAAGATAGATTTGGAAATTGGTTCAAAACCCGTGGTCTGCTCGATTCCGCTTCAACGCACAACTTTGTTTCGCAATCGTTGATTAAAAAACTAGGTCTTTCGTCATCGCCTACTTCTATCAATGTGACCGGCATTGACAATTTGAAAACTCAAGTTTTGCAGTCTTCAAAATTGAAAATCAGAGACGTTTGTCAAAGAAACACCAATCTTAATTTAAACTGTCTCATTCTTACCAGTATTGGCAAAGACACTCCAAGTCACTCTATTAATACTTCCGATTTAAAGATTCCTTCGTACTTAAGGTTAGCCGATCCTCAGTTTAATGCTCAAGGTCCCATTGATGTGCTTTTCAGTGCCAATGTTTTTTGGAATTGCATTCGCAAACAAACACGCAAGTTATCTTCAACCGTGGTCGCTAGAGACACCGATTTTGGTTGGGTTATCACTGGTGAGATCAAACATACCAGTGTTCAAACCAAAGCACAATGTCATTTCGTCACAGCTGACATAAATCCCATTTCTGAAAAAGAGAACGCTCATGTTTCAAATCTCAATATTTTTGAAAACCACTTGTCGAAACGATGTCTTATCGTAAACAACTGCGCTAATCCTGTAAGTTGTTTAAATGGTTTTTCTTTCTTCCCGCACAAAATGGCAATTCAAGTTCGCCTTGCTTTGTGTTATTTCGTCTATCTTCTTATGTCATTTTTTACAGCAGTTAATTGCTTAAACTATTCCTCGAAAACTATCTTCCCCTTGTGTAAAACTATGGCTATCAGTCACCATCACTTCGCTGTACGCTATGTTTCACTTCTTTCGTTATGTAGAAGGATGGCCACGGCCGGCTCCTCCCCCCTTCCTCGCAATTGGAAGTCGCTCATGAAACCGATTGAAACTCTGAATTCTATAGCATCTAGAATAACTATTCTTATGCATAACCTTCTTCTCAATGTCCCAGCTTGTCTTCTTTGCTCGGAAGAATTAAGCTTCTTTTTGTTGAAAATTGTCCGATTTCGTGATTCTCTCAATTATGCGAAATTGATTTTCTACTTTATTTCATATAGCTTTAAATTG
This sequence comes from Meconema thalassinum, assembly GCA_946902985.2. Lineage (NCBI taxonomy): Eukaryota > Metazoa > Arthropoda > Insecta > Orthoptera > Tettigoniidae > Meconema > Meconema thalassinum. The sequence continues at coordinate 1,434,629,654 of OX336389.2, read as the reverse complement.
CTTTTTCACGTCCAAGTTACGATTGACTGCATGTCGTGTGACTCGTTCTGCTTTAAGTTACAGCTGATTCACCAAATGTTGTGTGTGTACTTCGAACTGCTTGGTTGTCAGACTTGTATGTATACACGCCTGAGGAATGCCAAGTTGTTTATTTCCTGTATGATTGCCAAAGTTCAAAGCAAGTTTCTCTTATCTCAACTCTGGCTGATTGCCAAGCATTGTCTGACGAGTTGCTACTTAAAGTACAGAAGCCGTTTGCCTACCTCCCAAAATAAACTTGTTCCGCTTAAGGACTCTGTCAGCTATTTATATGTCTTATCTTGTTGTACTATGTGTGTCAAGGCCGTGCTTATTTACGTCTTCCGCTTACTCATGCTCGTATTACATAACTGCTTTGATCCTCGTTCCAAAACTTCGTTGCGTATTTCTCACGCGCGTAGGTATTGCAATTTGCTTACATATTTTGCGATCTTAATGTTCATTGATGAACAAACTTGTTTTTTCTCGACGTCACATTCGATGTGTTTTTGTATTCATGCTTGTCCTGTCAAGTTTTTTGCTGACTTAAGTATTTTTCTGAGTAACCCCTTTGATACTCATTATAACTTGAGGTCATTGTTTATGGCTACTCGTTTGTTACCTATGGGGTTCTTGCTTTCTACTCGCATAGTTCCTTTGTTTATTTGGTATATTCTTGTCCTGAATAGATGTACTCGTTCCTATACGCTTTGTTTAAACTTGCCAATTCTTCTTTCTCATCGTATCGCAATCTTTACTAGTGCCTTATTTCCCTCAGCTTCTAGTTATTTCGTGATTGAAAGTGTCGTTAATTCTCACCTTTTAACTCCGCTTTCTAATGACCCTGATGACCTCCTTCCACTCACACCTGGTCACTGTCTTGCACGCCTTTCTCTCTCTGCCCCTTCTCCCCTTTCCATTTCTTTCAGGGATTCTAATCTACCTATTGTTTGGTGTAAACTTGAAGCCCTCCGTAATTCCTTTTGGAAGAGGTGGAACTTGGAATATTTAACTTCCTTGCAGGGGAGACAGAAGTGGTTTCTTTCCAGTCCCGACATCAAAGTGGGAGACTTGGTCTTAGTTAGGGATGTTTCACCCCCCCTAGTCTGGCCTTTTGGAAAGATGACTAAGTGTTACCCTGGAAGAGATAGGAGAGTCAGGGTATTCAGAGTCTTGACTACTAATGGTCAGATCATAAGACCACTTCTCTTCAATTACTGTATTACTCTTAAATGTGTAACTGCTTTCTTGCTCGCTGTTGGTGTCTGTCCCCCCAGTATGGTGTATTCTTTGAATACACGGTACGAGAGATATAATGTCTATTGCTCTTAGCATGTTCATTTTTTCCTTCCTCCTTGCCAAACACCAACAGTGATCATCTGTTTTCTCCCTGTTGGGCATGTCTCTTATGTCTTCATAAGTATGTTTCAGATATATAACTTCTGTGATCCACCTAGCGCTATCTAGTAGCGAACCTCTGAAGCTACTCAATTCCTCATCGTGCAAGAGGACTTACTTATCCATTTGGCTACCAGATCTCGTTACCATCGTCAGCTATTTTCTCCTTGAGCAAGAGGACTACGTCTACTTCTTTGCTCACCATGCTGCGCTAGTATCATCTATCAACTCCTTGAAGACCAGCTCAGCAAAAGAAGATTATTTTCTTTCTGTAAAGTTGGCAATGTTTATATGTTCTCCTTTTGTTTCCTACCCCCACTCTTTCCCCTTCCGTGGTCTCTCCGTGCTCTGTTGAGCAGCACTCACTTCTCCGTCTGCAGTTGACTCGATCAGTCAAAGCTCCTCTCGAGCTAGCCTCAAACTAAGAGGCACACCCTCTTCTACGCCATGTTGGCTAGATAGTCTTCATAAGGAACTCCGACTTCAACATGAAATCGAGATAAGTACCATTTTTAAAAAGTTTTAACCTCATCTTCATGGTTTTAACTTTCAAGTGCTTTTAATTGTGGGCAGTGTGAAATTATTTACTTGGGGCAATAATCATTCTTCGTGGGTTTTGCCATGTTGAGCTTTTACTTGTATAAGCCAACCTTCCTATAAAAGAGCTTTCTTAAGCTTTAAACGAGAAACCCTCTCGCTACGTGGGATATTATCTAATACCCGCTGCCTATAATTTTGAAACTATTTCCTCCGTTGGATTTTTTCAAACCCCATTTTCTGCTAAGGTCGTTCTGGAACCTTCTAGAACTTGTTCTCTATCTGCGAGTTCTGCCATCATGTATTTCTCACGTACTTGGGAGAATCCTGTTTAAAACTAAATTACTACAATAGTGAATTTTCGTCCTCCGCTGGAACCTCTGGAAAATTCTACGGCGCATTTGATTGTAAATTACAGCTTTTCCAAGAAATAGACTTTCACCTACATAGTGCAATCAGTTATCTCCATAATTGCAATAACTTTTTTTTCTCATAAACTTCAGTGTTTCTCTAGTGAACTTTGCATCCATCTTTACAGACTATAGTGTTAATCAGTGCTTGCTCCACTTTTCTACCGCGTCGCGATCGTCCAGTTACATTAAATACGGCCATGAACATTGTTCCTATATCCCAATGATCTTTCCTTAACCTTCTACTAACAACCATTATTTATAAAAATGTAACTTTCTATAAGGTGTTACTTACGAAGTGCCCTTCCAACTTTGCCAGTTTAACATTAATTAAATTCTGCATAATTTCTTGTGTGATACAAGTTTTAAATTTACATTGTTCCTCCCTTCAAAAGCAGGGAAAACAATTCTCTCAACTCCTGAGTGAGTTATTTTTTGGTCTCGCTAAATGATAACTGCCTCATTTGACTGGCGAGTCTTATTCAACGTATAAGAGGTCTAGAACCTTCCTTCTGATTAACTTTTCAGGTTCACAGTAAGTGACCTGCTCTCTTTGTATAAATCTCACAAAGTAATTCTGTTTAAATATAAGAAGTTGTAGGAACTTCCTTTTTATTCCTTATGTTTTCCATTTTGTTATCTTCGAAGTTGTTATTCTCGTTAGAATGTTCTTTCAGAGGTTGCATATAGTACACTGCTTGTACTCCTGTAAATGTTAAAACTTTAATTATTCCATTTTGCCTATTTATGAAATCTTACCAAGATTTTAATACACGGTTTAAAAAACCTTAAAAATTGTCAATTGCCTGGAGCAACTGTTTGATGTTAAGAGGTCTGCGACCCTATTTGTTAAAAAGTTCAAATGAACCATGTTTATTAAAATTATATTTCATAATTGTTAATTTCCTCAAACTTCCTGCATTGTTAAATAAATTAAATATTTGTTTTTGGATTCATCATTTCTCTGATATAAAGTTTAGGCAGGATCCTGGCTTTCCTAGCTCTTCCTAGGTTTATGCCCTCGTTCATATACAATAAATCGTTTACTATTTGTCTGGCCAGACCATCACCCTTCCCTATAGTACTTTCATTCGTGCTTGGGAGGAAGCACACTAAAGCCTCTCTCTGGCAAACTGCCCAAGCCTTAACTGCTGTTCCCGTCAGCTTCGACCAAGCTCGTAGCCACTTTAGGTATCCGAGCACATATTTGCAGTGGCAACCACCTTTAAGTGTGTTTAACACTAAACTTATTACTTTTGTGGGACTCTCCTCCTATTTTTCTATCCTTCTCTTCCAATCCCAAATCTACTTCCTTCTCTTAATCATCTTCCCTTGGTGGGTGGGTTATTCCCTAACCTATAATCTACCCACGAGCAAAGTGAGCATTTAATTCATTGGGATTAATATCCTGCTTATTGGTGTTTTTAGTGCGTCTCCCAATACCTACCGACCTGAGTTGCTGCCAGGTGCTCCTAGCATTCAAGTTGCCGGCTAGCTGTTGGAAGTAGGCATACTTTTTATTTCGAATCATTTGTTTAACTCGATTTCTAAGCACACGATATTTTTCAAAATCGTCACTTGATAACGTCTGCTTATAACGTCTGTGAAGTGCGTCACGTTCGGCCATTGCGGATTTAATGTCACTTGATAGCCAGGGGGCAGCTTTACGAGTGATTTTAGCTGTTCGTTTAGGTGCATGTTTTTCATATAGTTCCAGCAGTATTGAGTTAAATCTGCTCACCTTTTCATCAACGTCAGTCAAGTGTAGTATATCGTTCCATGGACAGAGAATTGCGTCTTGTGTTAGTTCTTGAAGGTTCAATCTTTTCATGTCTCTATATGTTATGTATTTAGGTGCAGATTTTGGAGTTTTTAGAGAATAAGCTAAATAAAGCAGGTCGTGTAAAGATATGCCAGGTACTGAAATCTGTCCGTGTTTTAGTATTTTCTGTGGGTTATTTGTGATAATTAAATCAATTAGAGTGCGTGAAGACCCTTGGGGGGTGTGTACGTGGTGGGTAGGACCGAGTGGTAATATTGTCATGTTACAAGAGGTAAACATATTCCGTAAACGATTTGCGTCAGTGGAGTCTATTAATATGTTTGTGTTAAAGTCACCAAATATATGTACGTGTTCGTAGGTAGGTAACAGTCTTAGTAGAGTTTCTTCAAAATCCATGAAGTTCCCTTCTTTAGGTGGTTTATATACTACACCAATAAGCACTTTAGTCACGTCAACAGTGATCTCAACAAACATATATTCGGTCAAGGGGTCAGTAGATAGGTTCGATGTTTTTATAATCTTTGCCGTCAAATTGTTTTTATAGAATAAAGCTACTCCTCCTCCTCGACGCTTCAGTCTGTTGTGAAAGAGCGAATTGTACCCTACTAGACTTATCATGTTTAAAGGGACAGAGTCTTTCATCCAGCTTTCACTAATTGCTACAACGTTTACCATGCTTCCTTCAAAAATAGCTTGGAGCTCAGCGTGATGCGCTATTAAGGACTGGGCATTGACATGTGCACACAGCAGTGAACGGGGAAAGGCGGAAAATTCTCTTTCCAGATGATTGCGGGTGGGGGAAGACGGAGACAGGGGTTGGGGAGGGCTGGGAGGCTCATTGTCAAGGTGAAGGTCATTATCTCTGTCGGGACTGAATGTAACGGTACCAACTACACTGGCCATAAAACAGAAGAGAGCATGCAACTTACCATTGTTTCCTCATGTATGCACAAGCCACTAGAAGCAATTAAACAACCACTCTCACTGAATTTAAAATTAAACCCCCTATCACTTACACTAAAATAATATATTAAACACACACTCACAATTACACACATTAACCTGTTCACTTAACTTCCGATACCTGCCCTTTCATTAAGCAGGCAAGTTCTGCTGGAGTGTTAACATAATGTTTTTTACCGTCAGAATCCACGATCACTATCCGCCCATCCAGAGTGAAGGTGTTCCTTGCTCCAAAGTGATCCCTGGCCTTGTTGAGCATGTCCTTGCGTGATGCTGTGAGGGACTCAGTTATGAGGATCGAAGTTCCTTTGAGAAGCCTCTTGGCGCGACAGACACGTTCCCTCTCGTGGTAGCGGGTGAACTTAACAATTATTGGTCTTTTACCGGTAACCACCACATCAGCAGACGATCTCTTTGGTTTTCCCAATCGATGACACCGATCGATGCTCATCATAGTCAGTTCTATGTTAAGCTTGTCCTTAAGTACCTCCGTTACTCTAGCGTATACGTCTTCGTTGGGAGTTTCACTTACCCCATGTAGCAGTAGGCAGTTCCGGCGGCTGTATTGTTCTGCCTCATCAATTCGAAGTTCTTGCTTCACAATCTGGTCATTCAAATCCTTTTTTAAGTCAGTTAGCTCCGTTATGACTTCGAGGCGAAAAGTCTCGAACTCCGAACCTAGGGTTTCCACTTTCACGGAGTTGAGGTTGGTAGAAGTGCTCGTTCCAGCTGTGGTGGCTCCCTCTAGGCGAGTTTGAAATACTTTGAGCTTTTCTTCAAACGCTGAAATTCTTTGATTGACGGCTTTTAGTGTCATGACTGTTGACTGAATATTCACTAAGTTGTATATAGTTAATAATACACACCCTAGCAGACTCTATTTGTGAGTTATGTTGCGGTTTCGGCAGGTATTCTACGGAGCACTTTTACGCACGATGCATCTCAGTCGCCATGACACTCTACGCATATCAGTCGATATTGCTTCTTATATGAAGATTCTCAGTGAAATATTATTAAAATGTTTATAATATTTAATCCATGTGTGGATGAAAAGGTGAATGTCTAAGATGACATTCGAAATTATTGCAACGTATCAGGGTAAATCTACGTGATAATATATTGATTCTGAAAAATGTTATTCAGAGCACATATTGAACCAATTGAATGGATAATTATTTATTGAAACCTAATTGAAGTTTTATCATCGATGCCAGCAGGATACTTAAATCATTCTCATTAATTATTGCATAGTGAATTTCAACAAATACTTCTTTTTAGCTTCAGTGCTTGGCAGATTTAAAATGAAAATGTCTATAATGAATGCAACAAATTTAACACGGGATTATTTGCAAACCTGGATGGTGATAGCAATTAAGTCGATGAAAATTACACTTACGGGTGTACAACAAATGTTGCAAATTATGGAAATATACTACTTCATATTAATTTATGGTGAATTATACCATGGGACGATTAAAATTACTAGGATATCTATGTAAATTATCCATTAACATTTCTCTTTGGGATCATTCCTGCTGTACATATGTTGTGGTTTTGACATTTGAGTGATATACTGGTTTGGGCACCAGATGTTCCTATGGAACTGCGTGTTACTTTGATCAATCGAATTTATCGATTCTGTAAGTTAGGTTTTTCTTTTTCGTCGAAAATATTGCTTTTGTATGTAATGTCGATTTTTGAATAAATTTCTGTTTCTTGATTTTAATTCTTTATGCGTGATGCTATATAGAGGTGATGGAAAGTTGCGTTAAGAAGACCATTGTTGGGTGTTTATGGAGTTTCCCACACTCGTGAGAATTTTATTTGATGGAATCTTGTGGTCTCTGAGCTACTGTTTATTTTATTCGCTATGGTTTTTCTTAATGCCACCTTGTTAGGAATGATTTTCCCTATTATTCCTTCTACTTGTTGGTAGGATCTGGGTTTTTCTAGCCGGGGATTCTCAGGTTCTACTATCCAGCTGCCATCGTGGGATTTCAACAGATATTGGTAGGTAGGTTTTTTTTATCGTTTGGCCTCCTAAGAGGCCGAGTGCAGGTCTTTCTAGTCGACGCCCGTGGGCGACCTGCGCGTCGGGATGAGAGATGGAATGGATGAAGATGAATAAAATTGGGCACGGATGTGGAAGGAAGCGGCCGTGGCCTATCAGAAGGTGCCTGGCGTTGAAAATGGGAAACCACGGAAAACCATTTCAAGGACGGCCGACGGTGGAGCTCGAACCCACGCGTCTACCGAGTCAGCAGAGAGCTTGGCCCCATGACCTAAAGCTGCGCTTTAGCCAGCGTAGTCACTGCTGTCGGTGGTAGGTAGGTAATACGGGCACATTTATATGGCGACCCTGCAACATGGGGCAGGAACAGGGACATCGTGTCTTTGTGGTGGTGTACCAGACTAGTTAGATGACGCTATACCAAGGGGGCATAGAATAGAGACATCGAGCACTCTGGTGGTGTTACAGACTAGTCAATTCTGATGTCATTACAGCGATCAATTGCGAATTCGTTGAATCAACGTCGGAAGATAATGGTAAACCCATATTTTTGGCACAAAATTTTGGAATTCATTTTTGAACAATGCAATTACGAGGGTACTCGATCCACGTGGTATACTTATAGAATTGCGACCATTATTAGTCTTTTTATTGTGTTTAAGTGGTGCCACACGCTTCCATAAATCATTAAAAATTCTGGCATGTTCGGTGAAAGGTATTCATCGGAATCTTCATCGACGAGTTCAGTCGATTGGGGCACTTAACGTAGTTCACGTTAGAGCTACATATAAGTTGTCTGTTCCATTAGCTACCGGCTGATGATAATTTCAGATATCATCATTAATTTAGAAGCATTTTTTATTCAACTTAGAGTGTGTTGTGTTAGTATTTACAAATCCTCACCGATATAAATCATCACGTTTTTGAAGTTAGGGAATCCCATGGTAGAAATTGGGTAGTTTATACTTAGATTTCAGTCGATTGGGGCACTTAACATAGTTCACGTTAGAGCTACATATAAGTTGTCTGTTCCATTAGCTACCGGCTGATGATAATTTCAGATATCATCATTAATATACAGGGTCTTTCATTTAAAGTAAGAACGACGAGCGGCGGATTTGTTATCCGCTGCTCAAGTGGCTTTGGCCGAGCTTATGGCGCGCTACGGCCCCCTGCTGTAGTATTGAAAGCATGCGCATAGTATATACTTGACCTTGCAATAAGCATGCAGGTGTTCAGTCGCCAGTCTGAACCTCAGATGCTAACATGGTGAGACACTTATCATTACAACATCGTATATTTGTATGAAAATAGTACATTATGCAACGAGCCTATAATGGCAATAATTAAGACACGAGTATGTTTATAAAACGAGCGTATGCGAGTTTTATAATTTCCATACGAGTGTCTTAATTACCATTATAGGCGAGTTGCATACGACTGTTTATGTTCGACGATAATTATTATAACTATTTTATGTTCGAACATAAATATTCATAAATATATGTCGAGATTTCGCCAGTTTTATGTACCGAACAGTACACATGAGACGCAGAGAATGCCTTGTATTTGACCATGGCCTCCTCGATTACCCTACTATGACACTAGGCCAGGCAGTGAAATTTAAATTAGAAGGCCGTGGGACTCAGCGCATCTAATTATCTAATTGGTCAAACAACTGTTTCTTGAGCTCTGATTGGTGGGAGAAACTGTTTCATAATGAAAAATAGTGTTATAATGAGCCTCATTATAGTACAGTTTTCTGACATATAATAGTCAGGGTCGAACATAAACTTCTTTTACGTACGAGTCGGTTCGGCGCGCAGGTAATGCACTTGTTCAGCGATTTCCTAATGAAGTTTGACACTACTGGTGGTGTATTCTTGGAATACACGGTACGAGAGAATATAAAGTTTAATGCTCTTTGCTTGTTCATTCCTTCCTCTTTATCAAACACCAATAGTGATCTTCTATTTTCTCTTTGATGGTCATATCTCTTATGTCATGTGAGTCTGTTCTAGATATATATCTTCCATGACCCACCTAGCGTCATCTGGCAGCGAATCTCTGAAGCTCCTCAATTCTTCCTGGTGCAAGAGGACTTCCTTTTCCATCTGGCCATCAGATCTCGTTACCATCGCCAGCTATTATCTCCATGAGCAAGAGAACTTCGTTTACTTTTTCACTCACCATGCTGTGTTAGTATCGCCTGCTATCAATTCTTTGAAGACCATTCATCCAGAAGAACATTTATTTTTGATAAGTTGTCTATTCTGATATGTATTCCTTTTGTTTCCTACCCCCACTCTTTTCCCTTCCTTGGACCCTCCGCGCTTCGCTGAGCGGGTCTCACTTGCAAGTCGGCAGTTGACTCGATCAGTCAAGGCTCAACTAGGGCCAGTCTCCTCAAACCAAGAGACACTCTCTACATTCTACGCCATGTTGGCACATTAAGTATCTGTGAAAGGGAACTTCACCTTCGTCATGCAACAAAGATAAGTACCTACTTCAAGTTTTAACTTCATCTTCATCTGTTTTAACTTCTACATGCTTTTAACGATTTTTTATAGACAGCGTGAGATTACTTATTTGGGGCAAAACTCATTCTTCGCGGGATTTGCCATGTTGAGCTTTTGTCTGTCTAAGCCAACCTTAATAGAAAGTAGCTTTTCTTAAGCTAATTAAATGAGAAATCTTCTCAACACGTGGGATATTATCTAATACCCGCTGTCTATAAATCACCAAGCTAGTTCCTCCGCTGGATTAACTTTGGCCCCATTCTTCTATTAGGACTGTTCTGGAACCTTCCAGATTCTGTACTCTATCTACAAGTCTTGCCGTCATGTATTTTTCACTCACTTGTGGGAATGCTATTTAAAATGAGGAATCTTCCTTATAAATTACTGCAATAGCGAATTTTCTTCCACCGTTGGAATGTTCTATGGCGCATTTAATTGTAATTCCCAACCTTCTCAAGAAATAAACTCTCGCCTACCTAGTGCAACCAGTTATTTTCATCATTGCAATAACTTTCTTTCCCATAAACTTTCGTGTTTCTACAGTGAACTTTCCATCTATTTAACAGACTATAGTGAAAACTAGTGCTTGTTCAACTTTTCTACCGCGTCGCGATCGTCCGTTTACATTAAATAAGGCCATGAACATTTATCCTCAATCCCAATTGATCTTTCCTAAACCTTCTACTAACAAACCATATTAATAAAATTGTAACTCTGGATCGTTTCCAATAAGGTGTCACTCTAACGAAGTGCCCTTCCATCTTGCTTGTTTATCATTAATTAATTTCTGTATAACTACGTGTTTTATACACGGTTCAAGCTTACATTGTTTCTACCTTATAATCAGGGAAAACAATTCTTTCAACTCTTGAGTGAGTTATTTCTAGGTCTCACGAAATGGAAACTGCCCCATTTGGCTCGTGATTCCTATTTAAACATAGGAGGTCGAGAACCTTCCTTTTGATTTTCTCTTCAGGTTTCACAGTAAGTGACCTGCCCTTATTTGTATAATAACCAAAAGTAATTCAGCTTAAATATAAGAAGTTGTAGGAACTTCTATCTTATTCTTCATGTTTTTCTTATTGTTATTTTCGAAGTTGTCACTCTTTCTAGAATATTCTCTCAGGAGTTTCTTAAAGTACACACCTTGTACTCTATTTATTGTTAAATTTTAATTACTTCATTTGGTTTTTTTTTCTTACAAAGATTTTAGAAAATATATAAGGTTCGAAATCTCATAAATTGTTAATTGCCTGGCGCAAACGTTTAATGCTTTCTGAGGTCTGTGACCCCAAAATTGTTAACCAAATTGAAAATATATTTGTTAAAGTTTTCAACTTCTTTTGCCTTGTTAAATAAATTAAATATTTGTTTTTGGATTTATCATTTCGCAAATACTACAGTTAGGCAAGATCCTGGCTTTCCTAACTCTTCCTCAGTTTATGCCATCGTTAATACAGAATAAATCTGTTACTATTTGTCTTGCCAGACTATCACCCTTCCCCATAGTAGTCTTATGCATGCTTGAGAGGGAATACACTAAAGCCTTTCTCTGGCAAACCGCCCAAGTCTTAGCTGCGGTTCCTGTCAGCTTCGACCAGGTCCCTACTCACTTTAGGTATCGGAGAGCTGATTTGCAGTGGCAACCGCCTTTAAGTGTATTTAAAGTTAAATTTATAACTTTTGTGGGACTCGCATCCTATTTTTCTATCCTTTTTCCCCAGTCCGAAACCCACCTCATTTTATTTATGATCTTCCCTTGGTGGTTAGGTTATTCCTCAGCCAATAATCTACCCAACTGGCTCAGTGCTGAATAAAAGACATAAAATAAAAGATCAGAAACATTACAGTGGCAGAACTGACTCGCGTCAGACAGAATATGGTTACCAGATACAATGCCTGTATAACTCAGGAAGGACGATACTTCCAGCATCTTTTATCAGGTAATGTTTCATATAGGATTGTACACACGCTTAAATCAGAGGGCCACGGCGCGCCAAAAGCTCGGCCAGCGTCACCACAGCAGCGGATAACAAAACAGCCGCTTGGCGTTCTTACTTTATATGAAAGACCCTGTAGAAGCATTTTTATTCAACTTAGAGTGTGTTATGTTAGTATTTACAAATCCTCACCGATATAAATCATCACGTTTTTGAAGTTACGGAATCCCATGGTAGAAATTGGGTAGTTTATACTTAGATTTAAGAACAGCATAAGATTAAAGCTAAACGTTGAAAATATGCATGTTAAAGGCAAATATGGTTACTTTGGGATATTCTTGCTTTGCTGTGCATTGTAGTGTTCTTGTTTTTGTGTATTTTTATAAATTATATCAGGTGACGAGGCTTTCACCATAGGTGATGTCCGTAAGATGTCCGAAATGATCCAGTCTTAAATGGACCAGATTTATTAGGATATGAACAATATAAGGTCTTATGCAAAGACCAGTTTCGACAATATTCACGAGACTGTAAATCAGAATAAGGGTCTAATAAAGGATGCAATTGCAGAAAGCATCCGTGGGGAAATTGATGCTATTCATGGCTCTTTATAGAATCTCCAGGATACTTCGAAAAGGGTCGAAACCAAAGTCAATAATGTAGAGTTGAATGTTGAAGACATTCAGGATGTAAAACACACTTCGATGTTAACAGTGTTGAAGCTAAAGTAAATAATGTTCAGACTGACGTTAGGCAAATTGAAGCTCAAGTAAATAATGTTCAGACTGACCCTAGGCAAATTGAAGCTGATGTAAACGATGCTCAGGCTGATGTAAATCGTATAGAAGCTATTAAAAATCAAATTGAAGCTAAAGTAAACGATGTTCAGGCTGATGTAAATCGTATAGAAGCTACTCAAAACAAAATAGAATCTGATGTTAGCAAAATAAATTCTAGTCAAAATCAAATGGAGAGTAATCAAAATTCCATGCAATCTAAATTAATTGAATTGGAAAAATCCAATAAGGATTTTCAACATGAGATTATATTAAAATTAGAAAATAATAAGAAAGAGAATAAAGGTAGTTTAGAAGCTTTACAGCTGCAATTCTTGAATGACACCTTCAAACGCAAACCACTCTTGAGCAATTAAAAGGTGACATGAGTATATTGCAATCTCAGGTCAAGGACAACACAAAATTGTTGAGGGAAGGCTTTTATATATATAGGTCTAAAGGCTATAATAAAAGATAATGTTGTAATTCTCAGACAAGACATGATTAAAATCAATGAGGATTGTTTTAAAGGTGTCAAACGAGAATTAGAAAAAAAAAGCTTGCCACTAGCGAATTAAAAGCTAGCAAAGAAATATCAGATGTTAGGGATGATGTGAACAAAAGTATGGATGCTCTTCAGACTTCACAGGTAGACAACATATTATCAGTTTTAGAAAAACGAATCCAGGGTATAGAAGTAAAAATTGATCGGGGTATGGCTGAATTAATGGAAGTATGGGAAAAGAAGACATCAGAAATAAATGAAGTATGAAAGAAACTCGATAGCATCAACCTAGCTGATCACGTTAACATAGATAGTTTAAAGGAGCAATTAAGGGTGCAGTGGAATGCTGACTTTAAATCCTAAGATACAGGACAGAAGGAAGCTAGGGTATCAGGACTCTCCCAACATTGAAGGTACTTCCCAAGCCAACGCAACAGATAACGCGACAGAGCAGTTGAATGTGACTCAACAGCCACAGGAGGAATGCAGTTCTCCACTTCCCAACACAGTCATAAGAGGTTACGCAACAGGATCGACTGATGGGACGTCTAATATGACACTCATTAGGAACTTTGAGGATAAGCCTAGAAAGTTGAATAACTTGGATGGCACCACCCCAATAGAGTTCATGCGTGGCTTGCATGACTACTTTATTGAGAGTCACGTGCCACGAGAACGAGAACTTCGAGTTGTGGAGAGGTTTATGTCGGATGCGCCTCTTCAGTGGTACCGCGCCTTCCGGTACACGTTTGACAACTTTGACGAGTTATCAGACGCATTCATCAAAAGGTTTTGGTCAGTCGAGGCGCAACGGAATATTAAATCTGAAATATATTCAAGAAGATACTCCAGTACAGGTCCTACAAGTTACGCCGAAATCTTATCTTGTCAGCTTGCAAAACTGCGTTTCTTGCAGCCATTATTGACTCAGGATGAGCTCATCGAATATATATCACGACAACTCCCAGTCGAGGTTAGACGATATACAATTTTCTCAGACATCACCAACCTTACACAGATGAACGACTTACTGCGCCGTTTGGACCCCACGAGTTCAATCACGACGCTTACAATTGCTAGAAATGCCAAACAAGAATCCAGAGTAGTCAATACCATAGTGATGGATAGAACGCAACATACAGATAGGTCAGATCAAAGAAACAATGGAAGAACAGGACAGATAAGGAACCACTACCAAACAGATAGGAGGTTCGAAAACCAGTATAGAGAGTACAGGGACAGGCCGTGGCAACGTCGCTACGAGGAGAGAAACTTTTATCGTAGGGATTACGCTGCATTTTTATTATTCATGCAATTAAGAGCAGATGTGAAACTCTATTCGAACACAGTCTGTTACAAAAGTACATTAACCATACAGTTAACTATTCATGAACAGTTCCCCAATACACGTCATGTTGATGTTTAATACATCGGAGGGAAACAAATACAATGGGAATCGAATCAGGCGCCATGTCAGGCCAGAATATAATTTGAACACTACGTGCAGGGCATAAGCCTGAATATCTTGTTTGTTCACGAAGAAGAGAAGCACATTTTAAGCCGTTTAGAACTTCTCGAGTATGAACTGTAGAATCATCGTAACTATGAAGAAGATGGATTCAATTCACGGTTTTATGCGTATTATTGCGTGTTACTATAAACTGATGGACTTCAGTCTAGTGAACCGGAGATCTACAACGCGATGTTGGAAGACATTACCGCTACGGAGTCGCAACTCAGTTCCGGGGTAGGAGCTGCAAGGACGTGAGAGGTTCCAGAATTCAAGTACTGGGAAGCTGGAAGGGGCATACTGTATTAGAGTTTGGTCTGGAGATTGTGACATGGGCATGTTCATACTTTATATGCCACTCCATGGATCATCCATAGATAGAGACACATCAGTCTATTAAATAGTAGCATTGCTACGTATTCCAATGTAACCTTAGTTGCCATTATTTCTCTATGTTTAGCATGGTTGAACTGGGGAATAGGTCCGATGTCTTGTTTCGTGGCTGACCTCAACTTCAATCGGATTTTGGTTCGATTAACAAACGCATTCATTTTGTAGTATTGATTTTTGAATTTATTTGATAATTATCTTTTCGCATTTAGAAATTCCATTTAATGAAATGCATAATTTCAGCGTTAGGAAGACAAGCGTTAGGATGAAGAAACATATATTACCGTGAAGAATATTTTACTAAGTGATTAATTATTCTTATTATAATAATAGTGTTAGGACGTTTATAGACTTTTTCGAGTGTTATCCAGACACTAAGGTACCGGTAGTCATCTGCGTTGATGTTAAAAGGTTTCTTTCTGTAGAATTTATACATGAATTCTATTCTCATATATTTTGGAATAGGGGTTCTGATATTTGAGAAGTTTTCATCTTTCCCTAGATATTTTTGAGATCATGCCTTACTCTTAGGGGCGAGTTATATTAGCATTGGTTTCTAATGGATCATCAGGCGTCTAACTATATATGTTACCTAGATCCATGGTGTAGGAGTCATTGTTAATATTCACGAGTTCATATGTGTGGAGTGGAGAGTCTCATTTAGATTGATCAATTTCCACTTCTCTTTCACGCCACGTATTTTACGTGAACGTAAGATTTTTTGATGAAGAGTTAATAAAGCTCCATTTTTTGGAACAGTTAAGATATATGAAAATATGCATGATGAACATCCAGTTTATTGAACATTATTCCCAGGGAGGTAGGTAAGAGCCAATAAGTATTCTTATTAACACATGGTGTACAGTATATTTGTAAGGCAATGCTTTTAGACTTCGAAAGGAATTAACATATGATCCACAATTAAACAATTCAAGCAGTGTGTAATAGTAATAACCATTTTGATCAGCACGATAACAGGTACGATAGTGATATTGATACATGAAACATTTAAAAAGGTTTATTAATCACCATGAACGTGTCTATTGATTACGCATATCAGTGGATATTGCTAAGATGACATTCAAAATTATTGCAACGTATCAGTGTAAATCTACGTGATAATATATTGATTCTGAAAAATGTTATTCAGAGCACATATTGAATGAATTGGAAGGATGATTATTTATTGAAACCTAAATGTTGTTTTATCAACGATGCCAACAGGATACTTAAATCATTCTTATTAATTATTTCACAATGAATTTCGACAAATACTTCTTCTTAGCTTCAGTGCTTGGCAGATTTAAACTAAAAATGACTATAATGAATGTAACAAATTTAACACGGGATTATTTGCAAACCCGGATGGTGATAGCAATTTACTCGATGAAAATTACACTTAAGGGTGTACAACAAATGATGTAAATTATGGAAATATACTACTTCTAATTAATTTATGGTGAATTATACCATGGAAAGATTAAAATGACTAGGATATCTATGCAAACGATCCATTAACATTTTCTTTTGGGATCATTCCTGCTGTACATATTTTGTTGTTTTGACATTTGAGTGATATACTGATTTGAGCACTAGAGGTTCCCATGGAACTGCGTGCTACTTTGATCAATCGAATTTATCGATTCTGCAAGATAGGATATTTCGTTTTCGTCGAAGACATTGCTTTTTATTTAATGTCGATTTTTGAATAAATGTCTGTTTCTTGATTTTAATTCTTTCTGCGTGATTCTTTATAGATGAGACGGAAGATCGTGTTAAGAAGTCCATTGTTGGGTGTTTATGGAGTTTCCCACACTCCTGAGAATTTTATTTGATGGAATCTTGTGTTCTCTGAGCTACTGTTTATTTTATTCGCTATGGTCTTCCTAAATGCCACCTTGTTAGGAATGATTTTTGCCCTATTATCCCTTCTACTTGTTTGTAGAATCTGGGTTCTTTTTCTAGCCGAGGATTTTCAGCTTTACGATCCAGCTGCCATCGTGGGATTTCAAAAGGTATTGGTAGGTACTACGGGTACAGTACCTATTGTAAGGCCACGGCCGCCTCCTTACCTCTTCCTTGCCTATCCCTCCTAATCATCGCCTCCCTTTCCTCCCCCATGAGGCCCCTGTTCGCTTTACAGGTGAGGCTGCCTGGGCGAGGTGCTGATCCACCTCCCCAGTTGTATCTCCCATCCAGATGTTCCTAGTTCCAGGACACTGCCCGTAGTGGCGGTAATGGTGGGATCCCCTGCTGCGTTCGTGGGAAAACCAACCTGGAGGGTAAAATCGTCAAAAAAGAAAAGATAGAGCCCAGGGCTTCAGGAGTGGCAGCCACCACACGACAAGGTAGTCTTATTACAGAATCATTGAAGAAAAATGCCTCCATGTACGGTTAGACAATTGCACCCTAGGTGTTGACAAATATTGTAGGCCTAAGTAATGTGTGGGAATAATATACTAGCTATATCAACCATTATATTTGCATAGAATGAACAAATTATATTTGTTTTGTATGTATCCCGCTGTTACAGAAAATCATCGACAGCACATAGCACTTATTTCCAAGAGTATAGAGAAATTGGCAGAGAAGGGTGGGGTTCTCGGGCATTTGGTACCATGGTTTTATTGGTAGGCTACATCACGAGTTTCAGAGCAGAGAGAAATGGGGCACTATTGCAGTAACCTATTCTGAATTGAGAGCCTCAAACAAGACCTATACATGAAATAAACAACAGGATGCTCACAACCAGGAAGAACAGCTGGGTGACAAAATTAATTTCGATCCTTCCTGTGTGAGATTTTCGTCATTAGGCGTAGCATTCCATTACTGTCAGCAAATGGCATCAAACTAGATAATTTTGGGTCATTCACTCACGAGAATACTTGTCTTTGAACTAAATTCACCACTTTAAACTCTGCGGCGATTATTTCTTCGATAGTCAAGTTACCATGGAATCTGCCTTGTTCTTTTATTCGACAGTTCTTCACAAAACGACATATCCAACCAAATAAACGTACACTTTTCTTGAAATTAGAAGCCCGGGCATAAAACCAATCAGATTCAACCGAAGCTGCGAGCATGGAGGAAAGAACACGTTTCTTTTACCACTAGTTATCTCTTCTTCATCAAACTTCACATCTACGCAGGACTATGAGTCTGATGATTCTTGCAGCCAGTCAGGTCCCTCCCACCATCTTGATTCTAACAATTTCTTAGCAGTAGTGCCATGGGATGGGAGGTCTGCAGGATTCCTAGTGCCGGGAACATATCGCCATTCCTGACTTTCGGTCAGTTTCCTGATTTATTTCACTCTGTTGGATACGAACATATCCTACTGGTCTCCTCTTTGAATACAAGCTAAAACAGTTGTTGCGTCACTCCAAAAAAATCATCTTAACACCAGGGATGTTGTAATCATGGACAATATGAGAATACATCCTAGAACCAATTTTTGCGGCCAACAATCCCAACCTCGAGATTGTCATTTTTTTGTTGGACTTACTGATTGGAGAGACTCTTGCTTTAGCGAGAATAAGCTGGACACGAACATGATTCGGTTGTTCCACACGTAAGTAGGCCACAGCAGCATAATCAAGTTGGTTTGCATTACAAAAATATGAACCGACCAGTTTTCTTGACAGTCTGTCCCAGGTAGCCACCTAGGAATTTTGATTTCGCCTAAGTACAGCAATTCCCCCACCCAGGCCAAGAACTGAGGTTTAATATCATAATGTACTTCCTGATCCCAACGTATGTCTGATTCCCAGGTTTGCTATAAAAGTAGTTTAGGAAGTAAAGTGACACTGCAAGCTATTCCAATAGGATCAAATATCCGATGATCTGCCGAGAGAATAACCTTCTTGGTTATTTGCTCCAGATAAAGGGTATTTAGATTTTCTGTGTTAATTCTCAAAGTATCTTCAGATTTATCCCAGAGCAGTCCCAAAACATTGACAGTTTTTCCGGGGGTTAAAAGGGGGTTGGTGTACTCCCACCCTCGAAGCTCCAACTTTATCTCTCCCATGATGGAATTTGCTTCATCAATGAAATGGTGCAACTGTTTTACATCATGTACACTGGTTAAACAGTTGCCAACATAAAAACTACGAGATAGCAAATCTACCAAATCTTGAGAATGTGACGATTTACCCTCCTTGCACTGACTCAGGACAGTCTCTATGTGGTACTTGATTACTGCTCCTAGTAGGTATGGACTACACGACACTCCAAAAACAACTCGACAATGCTGATAAATCTTTAAGGTACCCTGTCGGT
The DNA here is from genome assembly GCA_946902985.2 of Meconema thalassinum. Classification (NCBI taxonomy): domain Eukaryota; kingdom Metazoa; phylum Arthropoda; class Insecta; order Orthoptera; family Tettigoniidae; genus Meconema; species Meconema thalassinum. The sequence goes on along the minus strand of OX336389.2, from coordinate 1,434,610,616 downwards.
CAATCTACAAGAATCTCAAAAATGGTCGGTCCCCTTTAGAGAGACTGATCTGTAAGAATGCACGGCGGATGTCAGCCATCACTCCAATTTCTTTCAACCAGAAGTGAACCAATACAGAAGGAAGTAGTTCAATATGAGTTGGTCCCTTTTCAATGCAATTGTTTAGACTGGGATTGTTATTTTCACATGCCGACGCTTCGAACACTGGGCGAATACGTGTGGTACTGTTCTGCTTCACGGCATGACGATGTGGTAAATAGTGGCAAGGAGAACTCATTATTTCAGCCGTTACCTCCTTTATTACACCTTCTTGTAACCACTCATCCAAAACAGACTGATATTCATGATAATAACCTTCAGACTGTAATCTTTTGATTATAGAATGCACTCTTTTCATATCCATATTATAGTTGTTAGGAAGTGGAGGATAGTTTTCTACCAATGGCAGGCAGCACTCAAAATCTATCATCTTCATTGATCCTTACTGTATGCAAGAAATGCTGATGGACCGCCTCTCGCTATTGTAGCTTACTATTCTTCTCATTAGGGCCCAGTATGCCAAGTGCATCCAAAGTCTACAAATCTGTAATGGTTGCTTCCTTGGTCCGCATGCTTGACACTACAATGGCTAGACTCTCATTACTGGGCAAGATACCTGGAACTTTCCCTGACAGTGTCCAACCAAATATTGTCTCCATCGCTACTAGTCCCGAACTAAGTTGAACTCTTCTACCAGTCGAAAATTTAGCAGCATAATCAGCTGCGACCAAAATTTCAATATCTGCTCTAGAGCCAACATAACTTAATTCAATGTCATGCGAAACAAGTTCCTGTATCCAAGTGCCATCAACAACAGAAGAAATATGCCCACAAATCTTCTGTTGACCAAGTACATCAAAATACAATGGTATGACTTGCCCAATTTAGAATGTTAAAGTGTGAATACATCATGTTGCACCACTCCACTTGTTGTTCCTCCAAAAAGTGCATGCTGAATTAATTCCTGCGAGCGTGGAACATACCCCATTTCAGCAGCACTACTAGCCAATATATATGAACGGTGAGACGCTGAGTCAATCAAAAGTCTCGCCTTACGTATTCGTTCATTTTTTCCCTTCACATAGCCTACCAGCGTTTGCATCAGGACATTGCAATGATTTCCTACTGCTGCAAGGGCCTCGTCTTTACAAGAATTACCCGGTAACTTGTTTTGGCTAACTGGTTGATGAACTTCAGTCCTTTTCCTATGTCGCTCTGTCTGTAACTCTCCGCACATTAATGCAAAACGCCCTTTTCCACAGACGATACACTTGGGACGATTCCTACATTTCTTAGCAGGGTGACCAACTTGCAGACATCAGAAACAGGCCCTACTTTTCTCTACCGTTTGTTTTCTTTCTAGTAAAGACACGTCCTGAGCTTTAATACAGTCCTGAGGATTGTGACTAGAAGAGCAAAATGTACATTTCTTACTATCTTTAGAGGCGGTGAACAACCCTGTGGCAATAGGGATTTCATTTCAGACAGACGTGGGTTGATTCCCTCCAACTTCTTGCTTCATGCAAAAGATTTATCTGCATCTCTAAGACCAAAACCTGACATTGCCATAGAAATTCTTTGTTCACTTTCGACCTCAGATTTTAAAAATTCCATGAGTTGTGTTAGGCGAGCCTTTCCCATGTCTCCATTGGCCTCTCGTGCATGTGAAGCTAGAGATCTTTGCCATGCTCTTACAAGTTATACTGGCAAACAAGATCCCATAAGCGGAAAAAGCATTGCTTCACACTTAACAGTGGTAACCTTTAAAGATTCCAGAGCTCTTAAATAACTTTTATGTCGATCATACAATGAGCATAAAGTCTTACCAAAAGAAGGATTACTAGCTTGCAGTACGAGCCTAAGTAATTCTCTTACATATACTTCAACTAGTATATTCTGTCTACCAAAACGAGACTTTAATGCTTCCACGGCATTGGGGTAGTTTTCAGAAGTAGCAGGATAACTACTGACTACTTCTCTGGCACGAGAACCTTCAGTAGTGGCTTGAAGAAGATACTGATATTTATCCGAGGGATCTAAACTGTTATCTTCATCAATTTTACCAAACTGAGCCCAAAATTGTAGCCATTCTTTTGGATTACCACTGAATTTCGTAAGTTCGAGCAATGGAAGCTTATACTTTTAGATGAGATTAGATTTTTATTCAATCCATTTCATCAATTACATGTATACAATACATTTTTGATATACGACAGGTCAGAATTCACATCTATAAAATAAAAGAACTAACAGGTATATATTACTAATAGTATAACTATTTATAACTTATTATAATAACAGATCTTAAGAGATACAATCTTATTGGACAACTATTTACACCTTACTCTATTATCATAATATGAAAACTTAATTCTGTAAATACAACAACCTACAGCTAGGTATTACAATTAAAATAGAAAAGTAAAATATAATTATAAATTTCATCGCTCCTATATGCTAAGATATTCAACTACAGAGTAATAACAATGGCACTGCAGATAAGCTTTCAACATTCTATCGAAGGCTTTTATTTTTGGGGCAGTTTTAATATACTGGGGTAGTTTATTGTATAATTTAACTCCTGTGTGAAAAGTTCCTTTTTGATATATGCTTGTGTGTGTGTGAAATATGAATGTTTTGATTTTGTCTTGTGTTATGACTATGGACATCATTGTTTGTTTTAAGAAAAACATCCTTATTCATTTAATTCTTAAAAAAAAAACATAATACTTTCAAAGATATATATGCAGGGCAGTGGAAGAATGTTTAAATCTTTAAACAGAGGTCTACATGATTCTCTAGTGTTTACATTTGTCATAATTCTAATCGCCCTCTTTTGTATCCTAAACGTGCTTAGTACATCTGGCGACATACCCCATATCTCAAGTATGAATGAAAATAAGCAAAATAAGTATTTCTTAATGTGTGCATGCTAGTGCAGGTTTTCAAAATACGTATCGAAAAGCACATCGAGTTCAGTTTAGTATTCAGATATTGTATATGTTTATTCCATTTCAAGTCATGTTGTATCCATAGTCCTAAAAACTTTGTTTCTGATTTATTTTCTATTTGATGACCATTTAATGTTATATTGGGCATCGCAGGATTCCTATTCTGTATAGTGTGGAAATTTAGACATACTGTTTTTATAGTTTATTATGAGGTGATTATCTTGTGACCATTTGGTTAACTCTTTTGTAACAGTCTTGTTAAGTAAGACTCTATCCATTTATTAGCTAGACCTCTAATACCATATTGATTTAGTTTTGTAAGGAGGATTTTATGGTCAACAACATCAAATGCTTTCGATAAATCCAAGAATACGCCAGTTACATGTTCCTTATTGTCAATTAATTTCAGTATACTATTACTATATTCATAAATTGCTGTCTGTGTAGATTTTTCCGTTCTGAATCCATGTTGTGAGTTTGATAGTATTTTTTTTATAAACCTTTTCAGTCTCTTATACATGATTTTACCACAATTTTTGCAATACCAGTTGGTAAGGTAATAGGACGATAGTTATCTAATTCATCTTTTGAACCGTTTTTGTGCACTGGAATTACTTTTGATAACTTCAAAATATCCGGGTAAGTTCCTGAGAGAATTGAACTCTTTATTAAGTGCGTAAGTGGATTTATTATATTTTCTGCACATTTCTTTAAAATTGCATCAGGGATGCCATCAATACCAGCACAGAATTTATTTCTTAGCTCTTTTATAGCTATTCTTACCTCTTCACTTGTGACATGATTTATAAATAAAGAATCACAGCATTTATTTATTTATTTTATTATTAGAATTTAGTGTTGAACCCTTATTGATTTGCCGATCAATAAGTCTTCTTGATTTTTATTATTATTATTATTATTACTTATATCCAGGCAGTGCCTGTTGAAGTAGACAACGGGAGGCAGGTAGTGTGTCGCAACGCTTGTAACAGAGGTGGCGCTATAGTTATTTCTGGGGACGACCTGCTAAGCCAAGTTCAAGGACAAATTCTGAGTGAACGCGCATACAATTTGGCGTCATTATGGGCGTGCCAGAGGTGAATTTCCAACCGATACCCGATTGAATCAGCGAATCAGAAGAGAGGACGCCTGGACCACGAAGCGAGGTGTGTGCCATAAAAAGACGCTAAAAACACGTGTATGAAGAACCGCCGATCGGATGGAATTCCGCATAAGTGCATTGAGACGTTTAGATAAAAGAAGAAGTTTGATACTAGTCCCAAGTACGTGAGTTGTAAATTACAGATTATTTTCTCAGATTGCCCCTACTCCACCCCATTCTGCTAGTTTCTCATAAATTGATCGGTGATGAGTAGTTTGGGACACAATTTGATCAGGCGCCGAAAGGCTTAGTTCACGCCAGTTTTAGAAACAATCCAATGTGCTCTTGGGAGCAGAGTTCATGCCAAGCGGAGGGGAGATCTCTAGTTCAGATAAGCGACTCGGCATAAGTAATTTGAGATACTTTTAAATGCCAGCTACGTGGCTGACCAGACTGTAATATTTTCTGTAATATTTTTGTGTTATATTTTGTTATGTATATGTGCGTGTGAATCAAGCAAATGCTTAGATAGGGCCAGTTCGACGTGGAATAATCGCCCAGGACTCTTGAGTGAAAGTCAGTAGCTCATACCGATTTCAGCCGGGTAGAGTTTTAATTTTGAACATTTCTTTTTAAGATGCCACGCCAAGATGTCTACTGCAAAGTCGATTGGTGGGATGATGTGCTACGCCTCTACCAGAATGTCGACGATGACGGAGTAATTTTCCCGTGGGGAATGCTCTGGGATGGAGGTTGATTTTCTGCAAGCTGGACGGTGATGTACTAACCATTGATTTATTCAATATGTAGCTAGATTAGACGCGGGAACGTGTAAATAATTTTATTCATGGTTCTTCTTGTGTTCTTTTTATATTTCGTGCGCCGAAACTCTTTTCTGTTAAATGTACTTTGGCATCTGGCCAAAATTTTGTGTGATTGTATATTTTTCTTATGAAACATTATTAGTATGCGCGGCGCGTGCATTTGGATTTTATTCATGCGAATGCTGAGTTCGTCATGGTCGATAAATGGTGCTGTATTCAAATTCATTTTAGTAGGAGAAGGGGGTAAAAGTTGTTAGATGTTTTACGAACAGGTTTTCATTCATACTAGGGTTGCCGAGCGCAACACGTTAAGATGTCACTGTAGAACATCTTAGTTCTATATTTTTGAGTTTTTTATATCCCTTTTCAGGTTCTTCAGTCACGGACTAGACTGGGAACGCAAGTCGGTGGAAATATTTATGTCTTTTATTTCAGGTTTCTGTCAAACCCATACGTGTGATTCTGGTGTGTGTATTGTGTCAAGGTGTGTGTATTTGATTCTTCGTGATGAGGGGTAGAATGTGTCTACTGCCCTCAAATTTTGATGGTATTTTATGGAAAGGCGGAGCGCTCTTAGAGGCTACTTTACCTTGTCCTGTGCTGATTCTTGGATTTCCTTGGGAAATGCTAAGATATTTTTATTTGACACACACACGTATATTATGTGCTATTGGGAGCACGCTTCTTGGAGACTCGAGCCATTGCTACGGCAGGTCGAGGTATATTTACACGTGGGTTGACAGATGTGCAGATTCCACCTTGCGCCCGTCTATGTCTGGTGATTCATCGTTTAGGCAGTCCAGCTGACCGACTGACCCCTGTAAGCTATCTTTAGCAAACCTGCTCTTGTAATGATCTTTGTATCATATATTAAATTGGGAGTTCGCCATGTCCGTTACGGATTACCGCATATCGCATGAAATGAAATATTTGTTTTATGATGTAAATGTTGGCTTTGAGCCTAGTAATTTCTGTGACTCATTTCATTTGCTTATATGTTAGATTGTTGTTTGTTGTGACACCGTTGGGTGTATTTCGTACTTTCATGTAAAAATGGAAAGCGGCCATGTGTGTATTTTTCTTGATTGGTCACGTGTTGATTTACTTGTGTTGATTTAGAAAGTCCTAATTTTAGGCGTTAGTGTGGATTGCTATGGCAATTCTTTGATTCCAATTTCATGCGGAAATTATTTTGTCTTATTCAGTGTAGGAAGCATCGGATTTAGTTTAATTAGTGTTTAGTTGGTTCCTCGTGTCTGTCTAGCTCTAAGACAATGCAGATTCGTCCCCTGAAGATTTACTGCATGGTAACAGATCTCGCATTAAATTGTACACATCGTACCGCATGTAGGAAAGCCGCACACACACATGTCATTGCAGTAATTTGGGACATTTGGTCCAGATGTTTACGATCTCTCCTGAGATCAGGCCTAGTTTGGAATTTTTATTAATTCAAGAGGGTGTCATTTGGGAGTCCTTGTGTTTTTGCTGTAAATAGTGTAAATTTGTTGATCTGTTTATCAAATTCATATGTTTTAATCCTGGTATTCACTTTTTCCTGCATGTTATTTTGTTATATGTTACCCTGCATGTTATAAGAAGTGCTTAACAACAACTTTACGAAATGGACTGTTACACCCCATGAAATTGAGTCACAAATGCTTCTTTGCAAGGGTTCATATATCAAAAATGGCTGCCCAAGTGGGGCTTGTTGTTGTTGTTGTTGTTGTTTTGTTGACCTCATACTTATTTCGCTGAGAAATGATGCCAGGTTAGGAGGACAAAAGTAAATTCAGTAAATTTAGGCGAAGTTATACCGCCATGTGTATCAGTAAAATCACTGAGTTCTTAAAGTTAGAAATGTTGAACAAGTTAGAAGTTGATATTGTGTTTGATGATAACTTGCTCTGGCGCCCGGCTTAAAATTAGAAAATTGGCATATTTAGTGAACTCAGTCAAAAGCAGTCAGGTGTTGCCTTACTTTACATTTAATTAACTTCGGTTAATTGAGGTGTTTTCGTAAATTCTGTTAGTTAGGAATTTTAAAGCAGATCACAAGGGAGTTATTTGTTGTTTGGAAATGCATGACCCTATTTTCTCAGAGTATATTCGTGTGTTTTGAGATGGCTAGCATCGAGGAGATTAAAGTGTTGATGGAGCAGATGTCCGCGCAGTTGACTGTGCAATTGTCTGCAAAGACGGAGGAACAGTTAAAAAGCATGAGTGAACAGAGTGATAAACAATTACACGAGTTGCGTGAACACAGTGATAAACAATTACAGTACGTGAACAGTAACATTACGGTGCAATTGCAAATCCAGAAATTGGATAGCGATAAAAAATTACACGAGTTGCGTGAACAGAATGATAAACAATTAAATAACATAAATACTCAATTACGTGAACAGAGTGATGATAATAATAAACAGTTAGTTGAACTAAACCACAAGTCATCGAAGCAGGCAACTTTACAAACAGTTCAGTTAGAGAGGATAACCCTTGAAATAAATCAAAGTACTAAAATAGAACTAGAGAAACTGGAGGGGGAGGTGGCAGAAAATAATTCAAGACAATTAGGCGAAATCAAGAAACTAGAATCCAAATTTGACGACAAACTAGTACAGTTAGATGAAATGGTAGCCGCCAAACTGAAACAAATCGAGACAGCATGTGTGAACAATACGGCAGGGATTATAAGCACGCAGGACGAATTACAGGGGCAATTCAACAGAATAGAGGCGAAGAATATAAATATACAAGAGCAGATTAATTCAGTCGACAACAATGTGTTAGGATTGATAAAGGAACTTGACAAACTGGAGATAAAAACGGAGAAGGAAAGGAGGCACTTGCGCGAAAACCTGGAAGACCATTTAAGTAAAAATAAAGAGCAAATACAAGAAGAAATGGGAGAACAGTTAATTAAGAATCAGAAAGAGATAGGAGAACAATTAATTAAAACTCAGAAGCAGATACAAGATCAAATAGGGGAACAGCTTGAGAAGAAACAGGAGAACAGCGAAGAAAAAATTAACAATTTGAAGAGTAGAATCCGGAAAGATTGGGAACAGCAGGTGAATGAGACTAAAGGGGATAGGCTGACTATATTAAAGAGGCTAGGGGAGAATAACTCTAGAATACAGGCTCTGGAAGAAAGTATAAAGTCCAAGTTTCAAGAACACGCGGACCTCATCGCTAAGAATGAGATAAGATCTTTAGAGAATGCCACTTTATTCTCTTCAGAAAATGCAGTAGGGACGCACGGAAGTATTGGAAGTCCGGAGGGGTCGAAGCTAGCTGAGGATACGAGCCGAGATCAGAGTCCGAAGACAACTTGCAACACATTCCACAATTACAGTGGGGAGACGTCAACTCCACAACCTGGTGTGACACCTGCACAAGTCATACAAGTCACTAGGGGAAATGATTTTAAACCAGACAAATTCAGGATCTACTCCAAAAGCATTCTTGCGTCAGCTGGAGGATTATTTTAATGACCAATACGTCAGTCCCGCAAATCAGCTTCGTTTAGTGGAGAAGGTTTTAGATGGCTCAAGTTTAATCTGGTTTCCAAGCTTCAAATATACGTTGAATGACATGGCCCTGTTTAAAGAAGCATTCTTGAGGAAGTTTTGGAGTCCTTCACTGCAGCAGGGGTTGAGGATGGACTTATATACCAGAAAATACCATAGTACACACACTACAAGGTTTACTGAGTTTTTTAGTCAGCAGCTAGTAAAATATCGTGATTTTGACGAACCTCCGTCAGAGGAAAACATGGTATTAACTATCGGCAAGCAGCTTCCCATGAACATACAGAAAAGTTAAGTGGCAGGAAATATCAAAACCGCAGTTCAGGCCGAGGAGATACTCCGCCTCTTGGACGAAACGAGTATGATTAGTCCACAGACCGGGAGACGAAATATGGAATGCGTGAAAACCGCAGAAATAGTTCAGGGGCATCAAAACGGTCAAAGTCAGAACAATCAGACGAAGACACAGTCTACTAGCACACAATTTACGCCCAGACGGCAGGAATTCGACGGTCGAAACCAATACAACAATAAAAATAATAATAGGAACTTCCAAAATCGCAGTGATAACTACAACAATCAGAACAACAATCTTAATCAGAGGACATACCAGCGAGAATGCACTAACTGGAGAGGAAACCAAAGGCAGGATAGAGCATATCAGAGGAACGGGGACGGTAGATGGAATAATCAGAGGAATTATCGGCAAGAAACCCAGGGAGATTACCGTAACGATTTGAACGAGCGTTACGCTGAGTCGCAAAAATATCTGGATGAATTAAATTATTATTATTATTATTTATTAAATCGTTACAAATACACACATTTTACAAAATTCGTAATATCTGTACACATTTTATGAATTTCCTTACACTTCCTACTCATAGTTTAACCTGTAAATTTACAATTATTAAATTATATTGTTACAATATGATAAAGACAGGTCGAAATAGGATATCAAATTCATACAGAGCAGGAAGAGATTACCACTAAAAGGTGCAACCTTGTGTGTGGCATGCATATCGTTGATTACTATTTCTAAAAATTGTATAATGGCTTAGCCGAATAACACGTTCTATGTAAATGATGTATACACAAAAAAATAATGAATAAGAAGGAAAATTAAATTTGTGTTTTATAAACTTGTAGGCTCAACTAATTATATTTTCAATTTTAATTTTGTTTTCTCTGAGAAAATGTATTATTTGCATCTTCAGGTTTGCATGATTTCCTTTGAATTCTTTTAATTTAATTGGGAGAATGTTATATAATTTTGGTGAGAAATACAGAAAGTTACGTTTGGCTATACCTAACTTAGGTTGATATAAAATAGAGTGATTCTCTGTAATACTTCTGGTTTCATACCCGTGGCTAACAACTTGAATTCTATTTCTATCTTTAAAAATGTATTTATATATTTCAAAAGCATACAATTGTTTAATGTTGAAGACCCTTGTCTCAGCATACAGTCTCATAGTCGGATATAATCTATCTTTCTTCAACATTATTCGTAATATGAGATTCTGCACTATCTGAACACTTTTTAGTACATTTTCATAGGCGCCTCCCCAGGCAAGAATACCATATGTAAGAACTGACTGGAATAGAGCATGGTAGATGTCTCTTATTAATTTGTAATTGACAATATGTTTTAAATTGTGAAATATATAGATTGTTCTTCTTATTTTACTTGTAAGGTGTTTGCATTGGCTTTTCCATTTCATGTCACTATCTATAAATAATCCCAGATATTTAACTGTATCCACTTTAGCTATTTTAGGACAGTCACAGTTCTGATTACAGTTCAAAGTGTGTATTTTTAGTTCATTAAAATTATCTTCAACTGCTTTTAAACTGAATCTTACGAACTTTGATTTGTTTATATTTAAAAATAGTTCGTTACCATCTAACCATACCTTTAACAATTTCAATGCCGCAGCTGCAATTTGTTTTACATTTCCCCATGTTCTACCTTCAACACAAACTACCGTATCATCTGCGAATGATATGACATTAACATTTTCAATTCCATGTATAGATGATTCAATATCGTTGATACAAATCAAAAATAATAATGGACCCAGCACTGTGCCTTGTGGTATTCCTCTTTTCACTCTTAAAGGTAGACTTGTAGTTCCATTTATTCTAACGTATTGAATCCTTTCAGTCAAATAGCATTCTATCAATTTCAGTGCTATGCCTCTGATGCCATATCTTTCCATCTTCTGAAGGAGAATATGGTGAGGTTGTAACGTGTTTTTCGAGGGGTTTATATGCCACTGGCATAAGTCAGTAGGAAGCCATTCTATATTTATTTACGCGGCAAATTGTTCAGCCAAGAGAATTTTTCATGTTAATTTATTATTATTATTAATTTATTATAATAATTATTAAGATATTTTCGGAGCATTTTATAAAAACTATAAGCATACAGATAGGTTTTCTATGTCTTGGAAAACGCTATCAAGCAAAGTATTACGAACGACAATATCATAGAAAATTATGTGATTACGGAATTTTACGGAGTTTCGTCAGTTAGGATATTATGAGAGACATGACTCACTGGAAATTCAGATACGGGCTGATTCTTGTCAAGAAGTATTACGCAAGCGGGGTTGCAGCGTCAAGAAAAGGCAGATAGTTGGAACGGAACCCTCCCGCCGAGTGTAATGAGCCAGAGAAGGGGAAGTAGCGGGGTGGCAGAGCCAATCAGTGGAGACCACGTAAGCTAGAAGTCGGGACTGGAGTTGGGATGTGGCGGGTGCATATATCGTTCAGCGCGCCGTGGAACAAGGACAATCTGTGAAAGACTTGACTAGTTCGGTTGCAAGTGTGTGTCGCTCCGATGTTCCGTGGAGTAGAGAACTATCTGTTTACAACTTAACCAGTGTGGTTATACGTGTTGGTTCCGAGGTTCGGACCATAAATCTTCAAATCTACCAGTATATCATCAAACATCGACGAGATGACGACGTCCAGGAGACTGTGGGAAGCACACAGCATCATCCAGTACGAGGGAAATGCTTTGGCAATTTCCAGTGGTAAGCGCGAATGACGCAGAAATAGGCAATCTCTCATTTCTCTTTGTTTTATATTTCATATTTCAGTAACTTCATAGCTTGGGAATAAGAGTAAAATCAATAATTTATCAGACTCCGTTTTCACGTAATTTTCTATCGGTAATATTAAAATCGCAACGCTCCAATTTAAATTTTAAACTTATTATTATTATTATTAATTTTGCTATTCTTGTTTTATATAATAAATTCATTTCTTTTACAATGCAATCTTTGCTTTCAGTAGGTAACATTAGATATAGACCAATTCCTTCTCCTGATACAATTGTTTGTTGGGTTAATGATCAAATCATACCACGATCTGAGTGAATTAGATTCTTGAAGGTGTTCTACCAGAGCTAGACGTTGTTAAATACAAATTTAGATTTCAACATTGCGTTGAGGTCTTGGCGCCTATTAAAACAACATAGCTTAGGCAAAGGTAAACAGTTACATTTATTACCCAACAGTTAGGGCCAGTCAAACTGCTACACTTGTCGCTACCAACATGGGGCATTAATTAACATTACACTTGTACGCTCAACGTGGAGCAAAGTGAAAACGTTACAATTGTCGCCGACAACTTGGGGCTAAAAACCTAATAACATTTGTGGAAGGAGAAGGGTATATATTTCTGTGCCTGTATTTTGGGCGTTATTTGTCTGTATCAGTGTATATCATTATGGGGGATGAGAAAGAAAGACAGATGAGGTTACGTAGTGGTCATCAACGGGAGAGTGATGATACGAGCAGTATGTCGAGTGATGGTAGTACCGGGGTAGCGGAGGTAAATCCCGATACTGAAACAGGGAGTGTATTCGGCCAACCAGAATTAAAAACTTTACTTCTCGAGTTTATGTTTCAGAACAAAGTTAGTAGTGATGCCTTAAATGCAAAATTAGAACAGAATAATGCAAAATTAGAACAGAATAATGCAAAATTAGAACAAAACAGTAGGGAAAATAAAGAAAGTACAGATGCCTTAAATGCTAAATTAGAACAAAACAGTAGGGAAAATAGAGAGAGTAATGAAACTTTAAACGCCAGATTAGAACAAAACAGTAAGGAAAATAGAGAGAGTACTGAAACTTTAAATGCTAAATTAGAACAAAACAGTAGGGAAATGAGTGACAAATTCGAACTGATTAGAGGTGAGATCAGGGGGGTGATGGAAGAAAAGGCTAAAGAGATTATTGCAGATGTAGACAGAAAATTAGGAAAAGTACAGGTGGAGTTGGAAATTAGAATCAGTACACAGGCTGAAAATTTAAAAGAACTAGTGCAACTGGAAACACAGCAGGTCAAAAAGCAATTGAGGGGAGAAATTGACAAGATTCAAGTATCAACTAAAGAGGTTAAGGAACAGCTGGGGGGTAGAATTGAGAAAGTCCACTCGCAAATAGTTGCAGAAGTAAATGATTTAAGAGAGAGTAATAGAGAGAGCATTAGCAAGATTGAGGAGAAACAAGCAAAGCTATATGATAAAGTAGAAGAATCAGAAGGAAACATTAAATTAATAGTAAACAGTATTGAGAGGAAGGCTGAGGAGAAAATCGCAGAGTTAGAATTGAAATTAAAAGCTAGGATCAGGCAAGAGATTGGTCAGGATAGGCCAGTTTTTGTGAATAGCACACACATGGAGGTAGAACTGGGTAAGTTCAGCAATCGACAGGGGTGCCCAATGGAGTTCATGAACACTATAGAAAATAAATTCGGGGAGAGGTTGGAAAATGGTAGTATTGAGTGGTGCCAGGTAGTTGAAATTTTAGAACAAGTGTTTGTGGGGGAAACGAGGAATTGGTTTGCTGTCTACAGAGACAAGTTTAATGATATTAATGATTTTAAAATGAAATTCTGTGAAAAGTTCTGGAATGAGGTTATTCAGTCGCAGCATCGTGACGGAGTAGTGTGTGGTAAATATAACCCTAAAGGAAGCTCCACCAGGACCGAATACTTTTTAGGGCAGGTATTAGTGTGTAAATATCTGGATGGCTTGAAGGAGGAAAGTGATGTGGTAAGGTTGCTACTTAGGCACTTTCCCTATAGGATCAAGGAGGCTGCGTGTATCCAGAATGTAAAGACTATATCACAAGTAGAAAATTTGTTAAGCACATTTGATGCACTAGGGAGAGGGGGTTATGAGGACAATTTCAATCGGAACCAGGGTAATAATAATAATAGACCTAATGAAGACAGGCATCAAGAAGTTCAAGGGAACGGTGGCGAAGGGGCCAACGCTCAAAATAGAAATAATAATAATCAGCTAAATCAGAACAGAGGAAATGGCTATGGTAATCAGTATCAAGGGAGGAACAATGATTTCAGGGGAAATCAAGGGAGGAACAATGATTACAGGGGAAATCAAGGGAGAAACAATGATTTCAGGGGAAATCAAGGGAGGAATTATAATGACAATAATTACAACCAGAATAGGGGTCAAGGAAGAGGACAGCCTAGTGGTAGTAATATACAGCCAAACAATGACAACACAGCCCAGAACAACCAGACCAGTTCAGTAGTTAGTAGTACTACGGCCAGCTGTAGCGGTTCTTTAAACGCGAACCAGGCTGCGAAGTAAGGTCAGAATCTCAGTCTGTTGCATGCCCTGTCCATACAATTATACAGGAACCCTATGACCTAAATGTAAGAAATGAATTATTACATGAACTAAATGATGAAGGTATTATTCAGGAAGTGGTTAGTAAGAGCCCCATAGTTAAATTTAACGTGTCCGAGGCGTACACATATGTTTTAATTGATAGTGGTTGTATGAAGAGTTGCATAAGTAGTGCATTTTATGATAAAATGAAAGGAACTGGAGTAAATTTTGAGGAGATGCCAATTAAAAGCACTTTTGTTATCACAGCTGTTGGGAAGAGGTCTAAAGTAATTTCTAAGCAAGTTTTAGTAGACATTAAAATTAATAATCATGTAGAGAAGCAGATTTGCCTTGTAATTCCAAATTTAGTATTCAGTGTTATCTTGGGTTCAGAGTGGCAAAGTAGAGTGTCTGGTAACTTATGTTATGATGTAGGGAGTTTGAAATTTAAATGGGGAGATTCTGAAGTAGAAGTAGCGTTCAATGACCATATTCAGAGGAGTAGTGTTGTAGGGGTGATTTGTACTTTAAATGAGATATCGCCAGCCGTAGAGCGGGGATCTCCATGTTTTGTGGGCAGTATGATTACGAACGGAAGTCTAGAGGACTCGTTACGTGATGCTGCATTTCAGGGAAATATAGAGGATGAACAGTGTGTTCGGCTCTATGATGTGTTATTGTGTAATAGGAGAGTTTTTGAGGATCGCATTGGTATGGCCAATTGCTATACACATTCATTGAACGTTATTGATAGGTCAGTATTCACAGGACATAGATATCCTGTACCTTTCGCTTATCAGAGTGCAGTTGAGGCACAAATTAATCAGATGCTTGAAGATGGGATTATTGAGCACTCTAACAGTCCGTATGTTAATTCTTTGATCACGGTACCCAAGACCGACGGCACAGTTCGTATTTGTTTAGACGCTCGTTTGGTTAACAGTAGAATTAGTTCAGATCAGCTGAAATCTATGTCAATAGAGGAATTAATGCAAACATTTGAGGGGAAGAAGTATTTCACTTGTGTAGATTTGAGTTCCAGTTTTTGGCAAGTGCCACTTATGTACGAAGATAGACCATTTACAGCTTTTAGTCATAAATATAACCTTTATCAATTTTGTAGAACACCTTATGGGTTAAAGAGTAGTTCAGCAGCTTTAATTAGGGCTTTAAACATCGCATTAGGGGATGACACAGGAGAGTTTGTAACCATTTACATAGATGATATGGTAATTAGTTCACGCAGTTTTGAGGAGCATCTACGTCATTTAGATATAGTTTTTCAGAAGTTAGATCAGGCAGGGTTCACTTTGAAGCTGTCTAAGTCGTCATTCTGTCAGTCAGAAGTGACATTTTTAGGTCATAGAGTGTCGAGTAGAGGTGTTACACCAGAGGAAAGTAGGGTTAGCATGTGTGGACAGTAGCAACAGGGCATCGATACAGACACTGAGAAATATGCTAGTGGAGCAAAGTGATGACGTTCATTTAAGGGAGCCACTTGCAAGGTTGGAAGCAGGTGACGCAGAAACATTTATAGTTTCCAAACGTATTGGGAAAACAGCATATGTGCTGGAGAATAGTGAGGGAAACAGATTATACGGGACTTATAATATACACAGTCTCCGAAAGTATGTGTCATAAAGTGAGGATGTTTAGCAGGCGAGCCAGCCTATCAAATGAGTAAGTGTGGTATTTGGTGCGTGGGAGGAGATGGTCTTCCAGGCAGGCGTATCAGAAGTCACACAGGGGGGTAGTATGTAAGTAAATGAGAGTTTTTAAGGTACAGGGAAATATGACGGGATTGTCGGATGCTCTTGAGCACTAAAATGTCTCGATACACCAAGGCCAGAATTTGGTAGCGCTGGTGAATTCCCATTTGTCCCCAAGACATGGGTGAGCGCTTGGACAGGGTATTTTTGCTTAAGGCGTCCACGGGACAAAAGATGGGCCATCAGAATGCGAGACAGTCCTTCATGAAACTCATACATAACAGCACACGTGATTTCTGTTTACGGCCTCGCCATGTAAGATTTCTAAGTGAGTAATTTAAGATAATTTGTACAATGGTTTAATTTGTGTGAGGAGAACTGGTCTGTGTTGAGAACTAGTATTAAGTAGAATATGGTCTACGGGAACTTAACAAGACAGGGCGATTACGGCACAGAAATATTTGGTGTTATATGTAATGCGCATTTACTGTTTTTTTTTTCAGAAGTCAATATTAATTTCATCTTTTATAAAGAGAGATCAAGTATTATGGTCATGAGGCGCTGCCACAATAGTGTGATCGTGTGCTCAGTGATAAGTGACATTACATTTCACCATAAGGGGGGGACCTCCAGTGAAATTAGGAAGTTCTATGGTGATATAAATATATCAGAACACCTTCAATGCGTGTGATATGACATCATAAATACATAGTGCTCACACATTAATTATGTCTATTTCTCCAACATAGAGGAATTTGAGAGGCGGAAATATCCGTGGAACACTATTTTATATGAGAAACATTGGACTGGTTGCAAAGTGCAATCCATAGTGACAGCAAACTTTGACGCAAAGTGCGTGAAGAAAAATTATGAGTGTATCTATCTGTAATTTAGGGTGATTTCATTTATGTAATATGTATTTTGGATGGGGTTTATTAACGTGTCTGGGATAATCGGATAATGGACCGTCGTCACGGTAAATCATCCGATGATCCGAGGCGAATATGTAACGTGTTTCTCGAGGGTTTTTTATGCCACTGGCATAAGTCAGTAGGAAGCCATTCTATATTTATTTACGCGGCAAATTGTTCAGCCAAGAGAATTTTTCATGTTAATTTATTATTATTATTAATTTATTATAATTATTATTAAGATATTTTCGGAGCATTTTATAAAAATTATAAGCATACAGATAGGTTTTCTGTGTCTTAGAAAACGCTATCAAGCAAAGTATTACGAACGACAATATCATAGAAAATTATGTGATTACGGAATTTTACGGAGTTTCGTCAGTTAGGATATTATGAGAGTCATGACTCACTGGAAATTCAGATACGGGCTGATTCTTGTCAAGAAGTATTACGCAAGCGGGGTTGCAGCGTCAAGAAAAGGCGGATAGTTGGAACGGAACCCTCCCGCCGAGTGTAATGAGCCAGAGAAGGGGAAGTAGCGGGGTGGCAGAGCCAATCAGTGGAGACCACGTAAGCTAGAAGTCGGGACTGGAGTGGGGATGCGGCGGGTGCATATATCGTTCAGCGCGCCGTGGAACGGGGACAATCTGTGAAAGACTTGACTAGTTCGGTTGCAAGTGTGTGTCGCTCCGATGTTCCGTGGAGTGGAGAACTATCTGTTTACAACTTAACCAGTGTGGTTATACGTGTTGGTTCCGAGGTTCGGACCATAAATCTTCAAATCTACCAGTATATCATCAAACATCGACGAGATGACGACGTCCAGGAGACTGTGGGAAGCACACAGCATCATCCAGTACGAGGGAAATGCTTTGGCAATTTCCAGTGGTAAGAGCGAATGACGCAGAAATACGCAATCTCTCATTTCTCTTTGTTTTATATTTCATATTTCAGTAACTTCATAGCTTGGGATTAAGAGTAAAATCAATAATTTATGAGACTCCGTTTTCACGTAATTTTCTATCGGTAATATTAAAATCGCAACGCTCCAATTTAAATTTTAAACTTATTATTATTGTTACGTGCAAGAGCCCGTCCCAAAGTTTTCAAACATGTATCTACACCTGGATGTAACTTCATGACATTTTGAAACGACCGCATCGTCGCTTGGTTCTTTTTGTGAACACGAGATGGTAGCTGCTGTCGGACTTTGGCGTTCTTCACGTGGTTCCTTCTTCTCCGCTAGAATGCGTTGGTTGTGCCTTATAAAACTCTTCCTATTCGTGGCATAATTGAAGGCAATTATATTCTACGTCATAAACAAAAGCCTATATATACTTCATGCCGCCAAAACATTTTGGTGGTGTCGTGTGAATATTATTTGGTTTTCACATTGTCGTAATATGTGGCTAAATTTAATTGGTCCAATTTAAATAAACCTGGTGCATGCTGGGTGGTCTTCGTGGCTTTCGTCATCCATCTTGTGAATAATTTGTTGTGACTGATCGCTGGGTGAAGAAAGACGCATATTGTGAATCTCGCCAGGGCGAGGGCTCTGCCCTCGTCCAAGCTAACTTGGGAATATATCCCAGTGTTTAATGATACATGAAGTATTAGTGTGCAACTATCATCTATGAAAATCGTGTAAATAGTTTCTTCGGCCTTAATATGGAAAGGCGATCTTGGGTGTGCATCTCTTCGACAGCGACTGGCAGCCATCTGCTATTTTGTTTATTTTTGATGGTATAAATCCTTTAAGGATATCTAAGTAGTGTTTAAAAAAATTAGTGTTTCCCCTAAAGGTATGTTTTGTATTTTTATTATTTTAAATTATTGGAGCTCCATATTTTGCATGGTGTACTGAGTGTTTGTTTTGGTTCTGAAAGGTTGACCTTGGAATAGATACGTCACCTATGAAAATGTAAATTTTTGTTAAACTATATTTGTCCGGGGAACACTACTGTTTTTCTTCTTATTTTATTATTTGGCATCTGGCTAAGGCATTTTCTTCTTATAATATTATGGTACTGGCCAGACGAATCTATTAACACTAGGCCTAAATTGGTTCATTAGTCGGTCGGTTTTAGTCTGATCCGTTGCCTTTAAAAACTATTTGATCTCGTAATGTCTAGAGTTTGTTTATATCTAGCTGTTTTCTCACTGGAGAAGATTTAATTTAAAAATGTAAATTACGCGTTTCACTTAAATACGTACTGATGTACCTCATAATAAACTATAAAAAGACAGTATGTCTAAATTTCCACACTATACAGAATAGGAATCCTGCGATGCCCAATATAACATTAAATGGTCATCAAATAGAAAATAAATCAGAAACAAAGTTTTTAGGACTATGGATACAACAAGACTTGAAATGGAATAAACATATACAATATCTGAATACTAAACTGAACTCGATGTGCTTTGCGTTACGTATTTTGAAAACCTGCACTAGCATGCACACATTAAGAAATACTTATTTTGCTTATTTCCATTCATACTTAAGATATGGGATCATATTTTGGGGTATGTCGCCAGATGTACTAAGCACGTTTAGGATACAAAAGAGAGCGATTAGAATTATGGCAAATGTAAACTCGAGAGAATCATGTAGACCTCTGTTTAAAGATTTAAACATTCTCCCACTGCCCTGCATATATATCTTTGAAAGTATTATGTTTTTTAAAAAGAATTTAATGAATAAAGATGTTTTTCTTAAAACAAACAATGATGTTCATAGGCATAACACAAGACAAAATCAAAACATTCATATTTCACACACACACACAAGCATATATCAAAAAGGAACTTTTCACACTGGAGTTAAATTATACAATAAACTACCCCAGTATATAAAACTGGCCCCAAAAATAAAAACCTTTGATAGAATGTTGAAAGCTTATCTGCAGTGCCATTGTTTTTACTCAGTAGTTGAATATTTTAGCGTATAGGAGTGATGGAATCTATAACTATATTTTACTTTTTTAATTTAATTTTAATACCTAGCTGTATGTTGTTGTATTTATAGAATTAAGTTTTCATATTATGATAATAGAGTGAGGTGTAAATAGTTGTGCAATAAGATTGTATCTATTAAGATTTGCTATTATAATAAGTTATAAATAGTTATAATCTTAGTAATATATACCTGTTAGTTCTTTTATTTTATGCATGTAAATTCTGACGTGTCCTATATCAAAAATGTATTGAATGCATGTATTTGATCAAATGGAATTAATAAAAATCTATCTATCTATCTATCTACTGTTCTTGGTCGCCATGGTAACTTGTTGACAGAAGTGCATTGTGGGTTTTGTTGTCTGGCGTGTTTTGAAGTGCACTTTCTTGGATCATGGTGATGTTGGTTAACCTTTTGTTTTAAATTTTCCTTTGGTTTTCCTTTTTTGGAGTTTTCTTGGTACTCCTACGTTATTCTTTCGTTACCTTGTTTATGGTAATAATTTTGCACTAGTTTTATTTTGATTCTCCAAGGCACTCATGGTCCAGTTTGGGAATATGTCTGGTGCTTATTTAGTGTTTTTTTGGTTTGTAGCTTTTTATGCTCTTACCTCAAGTAATTGTTTTTTTTATATCGGCCTTAAATATTTATTATTTCTACAGTGAGAATTCTAGCTGAGGTTTTGTTTTATTTTGTAATTTATGATGCATGTTCTGTTTTCTGGTGGAGGTGTTTTCTTTTTAAATTTTAACATTAAATTTTTATTTTAAATTTTTAAACAACTGTTGTGGCATTATTTCGTCGACGACAATTCCATTAGTTATTGGGGGGTGTCTGTAGAATAGCCTGTGCGTTGTCCCCTTGCCCACCTTCCTTGTACCCCTTTGGAGTTCTTCTGTTGGGGCATGTCTTCTGGAGGTGATTGGTTGCTGAAGCGAGGCGGACCTCTAAATAAGGTAAGTTGGCCCATCCACGCTGGCCATCCACGGGTCATTCTGGTAGCAGACCGCGCTCGAGTTCGCTTCCATAACTATCCCCTCCCCAGTGCCCGCAGGCTTGTTTTATGGACCCTTCTAGTGCTGATGGGGCGGTTGTTGGTGGGATCTCGTCATGGCAGTACACTTAATGTTATGTTTTGCTAATCCTTGTCGTTTGTTTTATTTCATGTTTGCCTCTGAATATCCATGTGGTACGCTGTAAGTGACCTGTTAAGAAGCGAGGCGATTGCTGCTGTATGTTATCCTGTTTGTAATACAACATCCCCTATGAAAAAGACGTTGGTAAGTGACTGGCATGTGTTCTTGGCATGGGAAATGTGGATTTGGTAATATTCTGATAGCCTACATGCTACGAGTGAAGACATCCTGGAGTCCTGTCTGTAGCTGTTCGCCATGGGTTTTGTGCAAATGTTTGTAATTTAGCTTCCTGTTCTCGAGCCAAGCTGGCGATGACTGCTGCAGTCCTGGGCTACGTTGTGCATGATGTTTTTGTCGAAATTTCAGGTGTCGAGGCAGTGTTGGTGTTTAAGAAGACTGTTGTGTTCCTGTAAGTTTCTTTGCATGAAATTCTGTTGTAATTTGCTGCCCTCGTGATATATTTATTATGCTACTATCACGCCTAATGGTGTTGTGGCGAAGTGTAGTCCGATTAAAAGGGCTAACCTATGGAAATCTGCCAGCACCTATGTCCCTATTGTGGTGCCAGAAGGCACATTTAACATGCATGTCACTATTATTTGGCTAGAAATTCTTCCCAAATTCATTCAAGGTAAGTGTTTGTTTTGAAGTGTTTTTATTGCAGTGTGCGATTTGTAATTTTTGGTTCATAAACTTACATTCTACTGCAATCGTTCTGGGATAGGTGTGTATCGTGTGCAAATCGTGTCTGGATGTATGTGTTAACGTTAGATTTTGATTTAGATTTATAGGGTGGGGTAATTCAGGGTTTGTTGTGCTTGCAAAAGTAAGCCTGGGATCGTTTTTTATTAGTTGCTTTCATTGTAATGTTGAACTAAGTATAATATGTAGGTCTGTTTTACGTGGAGATATCTACTGTCTGGGGTTAGCTAGGATTAGAAGTATGGGATTCCTTCTTGGTTTGATCCCTGGGCAGGTTGTAAATAGGACTTGCACGATCCGAACTGGCCTGGTATGGGACTGGTCTGTTCGATGACATGCAAGTATGTGTCATGTAACTTAATGTAATTGTAAGGGTATTGTGTTTTAATTGTATTTGTTTGTGTTATGATGTCTCTACGACTACATAACTTGCATATTTGAGTATTAATGGGAATTATTTTTGTGGGTGGTAAAAATTATGTATCGCTGTTATTTGAGTATGTGTGCGATGAATACGTTGTTGTGAATATGAGGTCTCAGTTCGTGAACAGCCATAATGTAATGTGCTTTCCTGCTTAATTAATATATATAGGGTCTTCTAAATTTACTGGGGTTAAATTTCTGTTGATAATTATGGTCATCAGCTGCTGGAAGTCAGCTTTTTTTGCATTTAAAGCCAGTAATCTGTTGTTGCTGGAAATCTGGGTCATCAGTTGCCTCATGCTAACTGTAAATGACATAGGCCTACTGTTTAGTTCATGCTATGGCAATCACGGTCATCAGCCACTATAATTTAAGTAAAATTTTCTGATTTTGACTGGTAATTCTTTTTTTCTGATTAAATCGTTTGGAATGGTACGTTAGTGTTCCCTGTTAGCCTCGTCTTTCGACAAGAGCGGCTTGTTTCTCATCTAACCGTATTTCCGGGCCATGTTAGGCATCCTTTGGTTGTACGTGTTCGTGTCTTAAACCTGAACGAGGAAACCTCATTTGTACTTCGTGTACTGTTGAACTTAGTTCTTTTTATGTTGGATTTTTCTCACCCAGGCGGATTTCGACTGTATTCTCATCTGGTGTCGAACCTCAATTTCGTTCCTTGTGTTAGTGTGTTGGTGTTTTGTTTTCTGCGCTGCCATTTCCTCTTCGTTTTGGTCGCTTCTGTAACTGCGTTTGAATTCCTCATTGTCCCCGTGCCAAGCAATGTGTGCCATCACGAACCAACAATGTAGAGGCATACATGTCAGATTAATTAATTTTCCTTTTCGAACCCTTAAGGCCAACTAAACAAAATTTCCAGAAAACATCTGTCGCACATTAAACGAGGTGGAGAGGTTTCTAATGAGGAAATGCTACCATAAATTTTGTAAACTGATTTTGTATAATGTAGAGTATCCCTAACCTTCATTGATGCCTTCAGGCATCTGTTCCTTCTGGAATTTTGAACTGGATATGAAAACTCTGCTGGGATACAAACTGTAACTGTTGGGTAATTCCCATTTAGTGGTAAAATGTTAACATCGGGTAAAAGCCTAACCTTGTAAACTTGAAACTAATTTTGATGTTTTCATAAAAGATGCTAGCATGTAAGTTGGACTCGGTGGGAGACATAACTCATGGTAAAATTTATATACAGGATTCCTTGGGAATTTAAGTGGTCATTCCTCTACCGTAGTTCCTTCTAAATGTATAGTCGCTTAACTCATGTAATCTTGAAAGGTACTTCTAGTCTTTAAAAAGGTAATCTTGTTATTTAATGAAATTTTGAAGGCACGGATCTAGGGCATGGTCAGAAATATTCTCTTCATTTAAATTCAACCTTGTTTCTCTTTTGTAAAATGTAGTAAGAAATTTTAAATTCTGTAAACCTTTTTTGAAATAAGATTTACTTCTGTTTTGTAAATGGCTGGCCACGCGTCGCATAATATCTTGCACATTGCTTCCACCTACTTCGTCTATAGCGAACTACATTGGACTTATTGAAAAATTTACCTAACGTGTCTCGGACTATGAAAGCACTGCTGGTGCTGGTGTTCTGCGTTTCTGAAGACTTATGAACACAGTGAAGCTGTTAACTAAGTGGTTTGCGAGGTGATCAATTATCCCTTCACTGATAATCTGACCCTGCACTCTTCCTAACCAAAACGATGCGGTTTCGTCCATCAATTGGAGTTAACTGGTGAACATTATCTTCGGGAAACATGCTTGGTGAATCGACTAGTTAAGGAGTACTGCCTATGCCTAGGCATATTCGTGAACGGTGTTCACGCTTAAGGGAGGGAGACTGTTACGTGCAAGAGCCCGTCCCTAAGTTTTCAAACATGTATCTACACCTGGATGTAACTTCATGACATTTTGAAACGACCGCATCGTCGCTTGGTTCCGTTTGTGAACACGAGATGGTAGCTGCTGTCGGACTTTGGCGTTCTTCACGTGGTTCCTTCTTCTCCGCTAGAATGCGTTGGTTGTGCCTTATAAAACTCTTCCTATTCGTGGCATAATTGAAGGCAATTATATTCTACGTCATAAACAAAAGCCTATATATACTTCATGCCGCCAAAACATTTTAGTGGTGTCGTGTGAATATTATTTGGTTTTCACATTGTCGTAATATGTGGCTAAATTTAATTGGTCCAATTTAAATAAACCTGGTGCATGCTGGGTGGTCTTCGTGGCTTTCGTCATCCATCTTGTGAATAATTTGTTGTGACTGATCGCTGGGTGAAGAAAGACGCATATTGTGAATCTCGCCAGCTAACTTGGGAATATATCCCAGTGTTTAATGATACATGAAGTATTAGTGTGCAACTATCATCTATGAAAATCGTGTAAATAGTTTCTTCGGCCTTAATATGGAAAGGCGATCTTGGGTGTGCATCTCTTCGACAGCGACTGGCAGCCATCTGCTATTTTGTTTATTTTTGATGGTATAAATCCTTTAAGGATATCTAAGTAGTGTTTAAAAAAATTAGTGTTTCCCCTAAAGGTATGTTTTGTATTTTTATTATTTTAAATTATTGGAGTTCCATATTTTGCATGGTGTACTGAGTGTTTGTTTTGGTTCTGAAAGGTTGACCTTGGAATAGATACGTCACCTATGAAAATGTAAATTTTTTGTTAAACTATATTTGTCCGGGGAACACTACTGTTTTTCTTCTTATTTTATTATTTGGCATCTGGCTAAGGCATTTTCTTCTTATAATATTATGGTACTGGCCAGACGAATCTATTAACACTAGGCCTAAATTGGTTCATTAGTCGGTCGGTTTTAGTCTGATCCGTTGCCTTTAAAAACTATTTGATCTCGTAATGTCTAGAGTTTGTTTATATCTAGCTGTTTTCTCACTGGAGAAGATTTAATTTAAAAATGTAAATTACGCGTTTCACTTAAATACGTACTGATGTACCTTCTACTGTTCTTGGTCGCCATGGTAACTTGTTGACAGAAGTGCATTGTGGGTTTTGTTGTCTGGCGTGTTTTGAAGTGCACGTTCTTGGATCATGGTGATGTTGGTTAACCTTTTGTTGTAAATTTTCCTTTGGTTTTCCTTTTTTGGAGTTTTCTTGGTACTCCTACGTTATTCTTTCGTTACCTTGTTTATGGTAATAATTTTGCACTAGTTTTTTTTATTCTCCAAGGCCCTCATGGTCCAGTTTGGGAATATGTCTGGTGCTTATTTAGTGTTTTTTTGGTTTGTAGCTTTTTATGCTCTTACCTCAAGTAATTGTTTTTTTTATATCGGCCTTAAATATTTATTATTTCTACAGTGAGAATTCTAGCTGAGGTTTTGTTTTATTTTGTAATTTATGATGCATGTTCTGTTTTCTGGTGGAGGTGTTTTCTTTTTAAATTTTAACATTAAATTTTTATTTTAAATTTTTAAACAACTGTTGTGGCATTATTTCGTCGACGACAATTCCATTAGTTATCTGTAGGGTGTCTGTAGAATAGCCTGTGCGTTGTCCCCTTGTCCACCTTCCTTCTACCCCTTTGGAGTTCTTCTGTTGGGCCATGTCTTCTGGAGGTGATTGGTTGCTGAAGCGAGGTGGACCTCTAAATAAGGTAAGTTGGCCCATCCACGCTGGCCATCCACGGGTCAATTATTATTAATTTTGCTATTCTTGTTTTATATAATAAATTCATTTCTTTTACAATGCAATCTTTGCTTTCAGTAGGTAGCATTAGATATAGACCAATTTCTTCTCCTGATACAATTGTTTGTTGGGTTAATGATCAAATCATACCACGATCTGAGTGAATTAGATTCTTGAAGGTGTTCTACCAGAGCCAGACGTTGTTAAATACAAATTTAGATTTCAACATTGCGTTGAGGTCTTGGCGCCCATTAAAACAACATAGCTTAGGCAAAGGTAAACAGTTACATTTATTACCCAACAGTTAGGGCCAGTCAAACTGCTACACTTGTCGCTACCAACATGGGGCATTAATTAACATTACACTTGTACGCTCAACGTGGAGCAAAGTGAAAACGTTACAAGGTATGGTGTCAAAAGCCTTCTCTAAGTCGAGAAATATGCCCAAGGTCGGTTTCATACTGTTCATATTTTCATAAATTCGCCTAGTTAATTCCCCAATAGCATCAGTGGTGCTGACATTTTTTATAAAGCCAAATTGTCTAGTTGATAGTAGATTGTGTTTCTTCAAAAACTGATACATATGATTTTTTATACATTTCTCAAATAATTTTGATATGACTGTCGTTAACGATATCGGTCGATAGTTCTTTAGTTCTGAAGGATTGCCTGCTTTATGTAGCAGTTTTACAATTGTAATTTTTAATTGCTTTGGGAAGTATCCAACTGGAAGTGACTCGTTTATTATTGTTAGTAAAGGACTCTTTAAAGAATTAAAATTCTGCTTAATAATTTGAGCTGAGATGTTATCTATTCCCATTGCTTTAGTGTCGCTTATTTCGTGTAGGTACTTATGTAAATCCGCTTTGGAAATCGGAATAAAAAAAACAGGAATATGTGTTTCTGTTGATTTTCAAGGAAAAATCTGGATTGTTCTTAATATTTTTAGACATGTCAGTAGTTTTGTTAATAAAATAATCATTGAATGTATTAGCTATAGTGAAATCATCATCGTATACATGATTTTGAGATCTTATTTTTGTTATTTTTTCTTTATGACTTATTCTTCGTGTTATTTCATTGACAATGCCCCATACTTTTCCTGGATTATTAGAATTGGAATTTATTAATTGTTTATAGTGGTCAGTTTTAGCTTTATTAAGCAATTCGTTTAATTTATTTCTATACCGCTTATATTTCTCCTTCATGGCTCTTTATTTGCTATATATTCCTGATACAACCTATCTCTGGTGTGAATGGACTTAATTAGCGCGTGCGTGATCCACTCCTTTCTCTTTCGTTGCTTTGAATTTAATTGTATTGAAGAATTTTTTATGCAATTTTGGATAGTTTGTATAAATTTATCTACTTTAGAATCCAAGTGGTTGTTCTCTAATACTGTGTCCCAATTAATATTGCTCAATTTATTTTTAAGTATCTCACTATCTAACTTAAATCTATGTTCACGTGTGTTACACTGAGCTGCTTCTAAGTCACGGCCATTTTCAAGATTTATACTAACTAATATAGGATAGTGATCTGTAATTCTGCTCTGTGATATAATGGGTAAGATGTTATCATTAGAAATACCGCTACGAATAAGTGCATGATCAATACAGGTTTTGCTCGTTGAAGTTTCTCTAGTGGTGCCATATATCAACGATCTAAAATTATGCTCATGCAGTAAGTTTAAATATTCATTAGAGTCGTACTCATCAAATAGATCTATGTTAGTGTCCCCTAGAATCACCTCGGTTTCTAGTGTACATTTTTGCTGGACATAATCATGGAGATTATTAATAAATAGTTGTTTATTGTATTTTGACGAACGGTATATGCCTGTCAATGCAATTCTATTGTTCCCATAATTTATTTTGAGCCTAAGGAGTTTGAAATCATTGTAAGTCACAGTTTCTACCTCATGGTCAATAGAATTCTTCACCATAAAAACAACTCCATCACATTTATTAAAGCATCCTTCGTTATAGTATGTTTTATAGTTGGAATGCTTGCATATATTAAAGTTACCTAATTTCCAAGTTTCTGTGAGTATAACGACATCAAATATATGGTTATATGCTTCTAACTCGGCATCTAAATTTATTTTATTTTTAGATAGACTTCTAATATTTGTGTGAAATATGCTTAAGTTATTTACCTTCTTAAATTTAAGTATTTGAGACACACATTGATCAATACCTCTACCTACTTCTGTATGAATTTGATATCTTACAAAGTCATCATTAAATAAAGTCATACACAGAAATATTTGACAGGAAGAGGACATTTACAATTAGTCAGCTGTTGAGATCTGTTAGTAAGGTATACTAATTACTGTATTGGATGTTTCCTCAGAAGTGAAAGGGCGAGGTAGTAGTTAGGGGTGATCGCTTTGGGGCAGTAACAGGGGAGCAGTAAGTGGGAGGGGAGGGGTTAGTGACCTGGTGTTTCCAAATGACAAAGGAAGCTGAAGTGCGTACCAACTTATACGTCTTAAAGTCTTTAGCAGCTGATGTTAACCTATACTCTAAACTAACTCGAAGGATTCGAATGAATCATGCAATAAATTAATGAAGGAAGTGAAATTAATAAAATATAATGCGTATTAAATTAATGAGTTTAATTAAATTAAAAATTAAATTGAAAAGGAAATTAAAAATGTAATGTTTTTATTATAATGAGATGGACTCCAGGAATTAAAAAGTGTCAATTACTCATCTGGTTTCCTACTGGGCTGGTAACTCCTTCATTTTCGTCACTCGGACCTTTCTTCCGTCGGTGTTTCTTACAAAAATGACACCATCTTGACTCCAAACGTTCTTCAATTGAAATCGAGACACAGCAGTCTTCAGAACAGCAAGTCGATTTGCGGTGAGGCCTTCCCTTATAGTTGTTCTCGTTCCCTTGAGATGCCTTTTCTTCTTGAAGAACTCACTCCTAGCTCTATATGAGGTAAACCTCACTATAATTGGTCGCGGCATGTTTGTTGACTTCATTCCCACTCGGTGGCTCCTATCAATGTCATTCTTGTTGACGTCTGCATTAATGTTCCTTGCAACTTGGAGCACAAGGTCGTCCGTGTCCTCTGCATCATTCTCATTAATGCCAAATAGTCTGACATTGAGCCTACGTCCATACTGTTCTATTTCGTCCAGTCTGTAATTCATAGTCTAATTCAGTTCGTCAAGTTCACGCTTTCTTAATTCTAATTTCCTCTCTAGATCGTGGCATAGTTCATTATTGAACTTCACGGACTGCTCCAGCTCTTTTATCACACACTCCGTGATTTTGTCCACAATATTGCTGGCAATTAGGTTTATGAATTCCTTAGACTGAAGTGATTCCATAAGTACCTTCCTTACGGTCTCCTCAATTGAGTTGGCACTACTGGGACTGCTGGGCTGCCCCGCGCCTTGCTGCTTTTTCTTGCTCGAACCGCCCATAGCGAAAATTCAATTTTTAGGAGAAACTGTCGCACTTAAGATAATGTTTCTTTTTGCAAATAGTTCCCTGCCACTAATAAAAACTTTTAAAAATAGATTGCCACAATCACCTGTATTTAACACCTCCGATTATACAGTTATTCCTGGAGAGAACTCACTCACGTGTCACTCGCACTGCGCCATTAATAAACAGAGGAAACAGAGAAAGAGAAGTGGGGACGAGCCATGAAAAACAGAAGAAATCCCGACAATCACAGTAACGAGGATGCAGAAAAGGTGACAAGACAGGAGGAGACGCGGAAAAATAGCAGAAGAAATTCGCGGGACGAAGTTACAGGCAAGGGTCTGGAAATATGGTGAAGAAGACGGTAGCAGAAGAAGAGGAAGGTAGCGAAAACAGAAGATGGGAGCAGAAGAAGAAGGGAACCATTTGATGAGTAATCGGGATAAGGAATGCAGAATCATCATTGCAAAAATTAATTTGAGAGCCCACACTCAAATGTACGTGGCTACGTGGTACCTGGGAGGAGCGAGCTCTTGTTTGTAAACAAGACGGCAGGTCTGGCCAAAGTTGTAATTGTGTGAGTGAGAGAGGGGACGTCTAGCGAGACGGGTGAATGACATCTCAGAGGGTAACACAGCAGCGAGAAGTGCGCACGTTAATTGGGACTGTGGAATGCACATTCAGGCAAACGAGTGAGGTACATAAGTGATGTTATCTATACTACAGTGGATATGTTTTTAAAATCCAAATCAATCACTTGCTTCGAATTTCAAAACCTTGCTGAGGATAAATGAACCCTTATTGATTTGCCGATCAATAAGTCTTCTTGATTTTTATTATTATTATTACTCATATCCAGGCAGTGCCTGTAGAAGTAGACAACGGGAGGCAGGTAGTGTGTCACAACGCTTGCAACAGAGGTGGCGTGATCGTTATTTCTGGGGACGACCTGCTAAGCCAAGTTCAAGGACAAATTCTGAGTGAACGCGCATACAATTTGGCGTCATTATGGGCGTGCCAGAAGTGAATTTCCAACCGATACCCGATTGAATCAGCGAATCAGAAGAGAGGACGCCTGGACCACGCAGCGAGGTGCGTGCCATAAAAACGACGCTGAAAACACGTGTATGAAGAACCGCCGATCGGATGGAATTCCGCATAAGTGCATTGAGACGTTTAGATAAAAAGAAGAAGTTTGATACTAGTCCCAAGTCTGTGAGTTGTAAATTACAGATTATTTTCTCAGATTGCCCCTACTCCACCCCATTCTGCCAGTTTCTCATAAATTGATCGGTGATGAGTAGTTTGGGACACAAATTGATCAGGCGCCGAAGGCTTAGTTCACGCCAGTTTGAGAAGCATTCTATTGTGCTCTTGGGAGCAGAGTTCATGCCAAGCGTAGGGGAGATCTCTAATTCAGATAAGCGACTCGGCATAAGTAATTTGAGAGACTTTTAAATGCCAGCTACGTGGCTGGCCAGACTGTAATATTTTTCTGTAATATTTTTGTGTTACATTTTGTGATGTATATGTGCGTGTGAATCAAGCAAATGCTTAGATAGGGCCAACTAGATAGGGCCAGTTCGACCGCTCGAACTTTAATTAACTTATCCATTGCTATCATATATATACATTAAGTCCTGTCACCGGTCGCCAAATGTGGGAATACAAAAAACAATTACTTCACGTGAAGACTCTTTCTAAGGAGACATTGAACCACGATTTATTCACATACAACAACATTACATTATAAACTTCAACCATGTTCCATGCTTCAACTATGGTTGTTCAAAAACATAACGAACATATCAATACCACCATATACATAATCGATAAATGTCAGTTCGAGATATTCTAGTCTTTCTCTCACACAACCAATCATAAATACTTCGCATTGCTCTTATTAGAACCACGAAACACTTGTAATCTACGAAGTGATAAACTCGTAGCGTGAGCCCATGGTTTTAGTAATCATTTGTTTTAGCACTAAAGATATTTCGCATGATTATTACTATCCACAAGGTAAATAGATAAAAGCCAACTATATCACGTACGTCTTACTACCAAAATTCGCATTCTCAAGTGGCTGTTCTGCCGCGTAACTGAAACTAAAGCACGTGTGATATGAACGTAAACAAACCACCGCTTGTAATGTGTAATTGAGCGTTATGCCCAAGCATCTCTCTGTTTATGAAAATTATAGACAATAAAAAGAAAACTAACAGATGTTGTACAATTCCGTCGAGTTTTCTAAAACTGAAAAGTGATATTTAGCCTTATCTTTTTTCTTAATGTAAGACATAACAAAAGAATGAGGTCGAGTGCATCATGCCACTCGACCGATTTCAAAGAAAGACGCAGATCGATTTACATAGGATGATTACTTTTTCCAGACCAGTGAGTATTCTTTTGTACCTGTGACGTAAATAATACACTGTCTAACCAACCTAGTACAAATACTTATGAATTTTTTAAATCTATTATTGTTGAGGCTACCCTTAAAGAGGGGAAATTAGCTTTCTTATATTCAATAACTGGCGTTATTGTTAATGTTATTGCTTTATTGGTGAACTGCTTTAACCTTCACCCCTTGTACTTGACTGCGAGTGAAATTTATCTAATAAACTGTGTGGTGTCAGTAGGCCAATATGTATAAGTTATGTTATTTTAGAGTACCGTAGTTTTGAGATGAGTGCCCCGGTACATAAAATATTGTACCAACGTGGCATACCTCTGAAGGTAATATTGAAATTATCACACACAGGATGGCTGCTGTCAGCGTCGGCAATCAAATTTCGAATATTCAGGTAACCAGTCCTCAGCGTGGAGCGTAAATTAAGGTACTCAGCTACACAAGCATAGGGATCACAATAATACGCTGTCCTTTCTTACAATGCATGCCACGAATGGATTTACGTCGATTTTGGAGATATTTTGGCTAAAATGCATATCTATGGTATTCAGGTCCTCCGGATTTGTGATAGGAGCCTGGAAAAGTATAGCGCTACTAACGCAGCCGCAAAACTTAAAACGTACATGTTTTATCCTTCATTTAAAAGTTTCTTTTTTAATACTATTTCCCAGAATTATCAGGCTAAGGCACAGACTATGCCTAAATATGCAAGTCATGATTTTTATGGTTACTGATGATCGGATATGTAGTTTGAATTTGTTGAAATACCGTACCCATTTAAAATTGCTGGTTGTTACGATTAAGCATAAAGTCGAGCTTAATCCTTATTCTGTGAAGCTAATCCGCTCATAAGTACTGGTACATGTTGCGCATCCAAAATTGCCTGCCTTGCAAGTGGGTTTCATTGGAATCATATACAGGGTCTTTCACTCAAAGAGGGGCAGGCCGGCCCAGCGCTCCAGGTAGAACGTGGAGCTAACGATCAGACGAGTATATCGCAACGCGCTGCTGTGACAGCAAATGTCATAAGATAAGGAAAGAAGTGCTGTTGGATTGATTAAATTAATGCTGCAGAGCTGCGCAGGACTTCGCGATGGTGGGACAGTTGCGACGCAGTATTTGCCGAGTGAAGTTGACTTTGTTATTTCGTTTATAGCCTTTTTTAAGTTTCCTTAACATATGGGACTATTTCTTCATCTCTGTGTGTATGTAACTATGCGTGGCACTCTATGGAAGTGAAACTTGAATATTCGGTGCAGCAGAAAAGATGAGGATTGAAGCGTTTGAAATGTGGTGTTACAGGAGAATGATGATCAGATGAGTAGATAGAGCAGCAAATGCAGAGGTATTAAGGCGAGTGGGAGGGGAGCGATGTTTCTGGCGACTGCTAATGATGAGAAGAGATAGGTTAGTAGGACACATACTAAGACAAGCAGGAATAGCAAAGTTAGTTATGGAAGGATGGGTCGAGGATAAGAACGAGTTAATTCTTATCTCGTATTCGTCATTCGCGGGGCGAAACTACTTCCACCTTTCAGTAGCTGCCTCTATCTGCAGGACATTCAAGTCCATATCACCTAGGGTGTTAATGACCCTCCTACACATTTGCTGTTGTTGAAGAAGTGATCTGCGCCTGATCGTGCACCATTACGTAATATGCAGTGAATGAATTTGTGTATTCACTATTGTACCAAAACTGTCCTCCAGCAAATATTGTATTCTTTTAAAATTCCGATTTCTGAGGTGTGCCAGACAGGCTTAATGCGCCCACTGCCACTATATTTAATATTGCGCCATACAAAAAGTTATTATCTGAACTATTTATATTTAGCAAAATATTAATATTATAATGAGCACTTTTGCAAAAAACGTTTGTTCTCAGTCTGATTTTCATATCGTTTTACTTTTACGTTTCGTGGGTGGGGGCGCCACTGCTGTCCACAGTGTCGGGTCCCTACCAACACGGGCATTGAAATCTCCGAGGAGAATGATTTTTATAAGAATGTGGTGTATTTTTCAATAACTCGTCGTGTTGGTTTTCTTCAGATGTAAGCGTTGGAGCATATGCGCTTAATATAGTAGTTCTTAGATTGTTACTGAGCTTGAGTTGTAGGGTCATAAGCCTTTCATTTACATCAAATGTGAGCTCATGTTTTTGGGAACACAAGTATGACCACTTTATAAGATGATTCTCTAATCAAGCCGCTAGGCATTGATTTCTGTGCTGGGCCAACTCAATACGTACTAAAATCACTTGATGGAGTTCGTACCCAAACAAAGAATAACTCTCGCCACGAGGTAATCTAAGATTCCCGCCCCTGCTGTACCCCTTAGCGTCCCGCAAATCCCATTGTTGTGTGGCAATGCTTCCGCTGCCACTGGCGAAGCCACGTTCAGCGGGACGCGTATCTTGAAAGGCTAATAACAATATAATGAACTTATTTCGATACGATATTCCTCACAAATGGATCAAGTACAGCAATACCGTACTATTTTATATCTGCTGTACTGTACCCGTTTGACCGAAGACGCCCGAACACACATGCATGAATTTTGAAATCAGCATTTATCACGAGTTCTGGGTCTCAGAGTCTATCTGGGCAAACAAAAATATTAACTGGCTAGCTGACGTATTCCAAAATGCATGCATCAGTAGGGAAGAAGAGGAAATAAAGAAATGTCACAAATAACACAGTTTAAAATGATATTTACAATTTATTTTACCTTCTCAGACACCCTAACTAAAATAAATTCCTCCCAGGACGAAACCAAAACTAAAGCACTCACCTGTAAAAAAGAAACACCCTACCTTCCTGGGTTCCCATCTAATATTTAAAAACATTAATGCTAAACCCTATTAAAATTTGAAAATATATCGAAGCTAACATTGATGTTGCAGTGAACAGAAATTGTTAGTCCATCGGTCACTAAACTATAAGCGATTAGATGCCATGTTTAAATCCAGTTCTATTAGACATCTATGTAAACAGTTCATGTTTAATAATAGTTCAAACACCTCCATCACATTTTCACAAACCATTTCCAAAAATTTATCCAAATAATATTCGTCCCAAAATAGCCTGTACAATCTAAGTTCAAAATGTGGGTATGGGGAAATATTTCAAATCTGTCTTCCAAAAAATGCATGGGTTCTTCAAATTATCTCGTGGGTGATAACAATAATAAAGTGGGCCTCATGGGGTCCAATAAGTGGTGCTTATCTAACAATAACAATGTCACTTGTTCATTCCAATATTTTACCTATTAGAAATGATCTCATATGGATGATGTAAAGCTATTTCTCACAATTAATAATCAGACGTGCTACTAATCTGAATCATCATTTTCATTTATCCCCCATCATTGAATATTTATAAGGCTGACACAACTAATGGGATTTTATCAACCCCCCGTTTGGTTTACTCTGAGCGTCACAAATAGTAAATGAACAGCTGAGCCTTGAATTTAGAAATATACAGACGACAAGATGGGTTCATAAATGGGTTAATCACATATCCCTTCTTTTCTACATAATTACACATGCATATATGCAATGGGGCCATCAACGTCTAACCCTTCTTTTATATTCATAGGTTATAGGGATCATCAGTATTCCCTTAACACTTACATAGATCTAACATATATTTTTATAACTCACAAGAGTATTATTAGCTGCAACTATTGAGCCATGTCAGCACATGCTACTAAATCTGAAATATATTTTATTTATTCAAACCATCTGTCCTATTGTTATTCTCTTATTATTATTTCTCTCAATATTAAGGCTCGTGACTGGTCAACCACTCATAATTTCTCACTCAATTTATACAAAACATGTATCACAACAGGAAAAGCCTTCCACTCAGTTCATGTTTTTCATGATCAGGACGTCATTAACTCATCTTATTTTACACAAATTTACTGATTATTATTATTATTTTCCAAGATCATTCTAATACATAAACCGTGACGTTTCTTACTAGTTATTTCATATATTACCACTCCTGATCTTATATAGAAATCATTGAAACTTTATTAATATTATTTCCGTTTCATCATAATTATTATCACACCAATTATCACATTCTTAATATATCTCTTTTGTTTAATACACTCGCAACATCAAAAAATAATCGCAATTTATCACCATTCTTAAAGTCATTGTCATAAATTATAATTAATTACAATTAATCATGACTAACCATCATTGATCACCATCAAGTCTCCATAGACCTGTCATTACCATCATCACTAACCGATATTCACCTTAAAAAGTGTACGAATTTATTTCACTCATCGTTGATTAACATTAATCATCGTTAATATATTTTAATGATTCTCAAATTATAGTTCAACGTTCATTTTTATATCACAAAAAATATGTATTTATTAAACATTTCAACCTAATCATGGCAAATTATTATTATTTACAGTCATCATTATTCCTTAGGTTATTGAAAATGAAAATCCACAGCCTGCTTCCAGTCTCCGACCAGGTCAGGAATGGAATGAATGAAGCCCCCATCTAGCGGCGAGGATATGAACTGTGCCGGCAGCCGAGGCCTGACGCACTCCTCTGGGGCAATGATTAAATGAATGACAAATGAAATGATAGTGGAGAGTGTTGCTGGAATGAAATGTTGACCGGAGTACCCGGAGAAAAACCCGTCTGCCTCCGTTTTGTTCAGCACAGGTCTCACATGGAGTGACCGGGATTGGAATCACGGACCCAGCGGTGAGAGGCCGGCGTGCTGCCGCCTAAACCACGGAGGCTTCCTTAGGTTATTATTGTTCAAAATTATAATAATTACAGAAGTTACTATTTTTAAGTTTTTTTGTAGGCTGATTTACGGTTATTATTATGATTATTCAATATATTATAATTACCAAAATTATTATTATGATTATCATAGAAAAATCTGATTCGATAAACCTGGATTTTTTAATTGTTATTAATACCAATCTAAATTTCAACTATTTAGTAATCAAACAAATAACTCAAATGCAACCACAACCAGTGTTAAATGGTCCAAAATCCCTAACATAAAAATGTAGCGACTCCATAAACGCGTCGTTCAAAACAAAAGTAGCAGCTGTCTCGATTTATTTCGTAAGTCACTCATGGGCTAGAATACGGTGTCCTCCACCATAAATACCATACAATTTAACCATCAAATTTCTTCATGATCTGAAGTAGGACAAAAGGTGGATTCTGGTCCTGACTTATGTAAAAACGTTGGCTGATTAGTCGTGCAGAAGAGGGTAAATAAGCAATATGCAGGAAAGATCCTTTCAAAAAAAGGAGCTACATACTGTACCACAATAAGCTTCCAAACCACTTAAAATCTTTGACTGGAACTGGGTTCAGAAAGTCTCTCAAGATATACCTAGCCCAGAAAGTGTTGTATTCTTTAAGTGAATTTTAAAGAAACATGTAACTGTTTAATTATGTAAAAAAGTTGTAAATATGTAAATGTAACTGTGAGTATGTTGTGTGACGTATCTAATTCTGTATGATGCAGGTTCTGGAAATAAAGAGTTTTGTATAGTATTGTATAGAAAACGTGTGTTAAAAAAAATGCGGAGAAAATGTGTGCTGAGAAGGGGTTGAATAAAAGGTCTTGCAAAGTTCATGACAACAAGAAAGATTAATGTAACGTTCTAGCTTACATTTTCAGATGACGGTATCCGGTTGATATGGCGGCGAATCCATTTTCCGTGCAGATGGTAAAATCACTCCTGGCCTGCAATAATATGTACCCGGATAGGCACACACATGGACACAGCACCACGCCCAACCAGTCCGGTCCAGCGTTGCCAAACATCGGCCTCCATCTCCCCCTGGTCATTGAATGCTCCATCAGTCGATTCATATTGTCCTTCGTGGATTTCATACGGTTACGACTAACATATATATCCATAATGATAAATTTCGAACACGTCACACTCAAGGCTTCTGCCATTCGCGGGCCCGACAACGAACTTTCCGCGTTCTCTCGACAGTCACTCAGGTTTTCAATATAAAATGACACAAAACAGTTCATCAATATTACTGTGTGTTAGCATGTACTGCATATGATTGACTTATACTGCAGCGATCTTATCATTCATGAGCATTTCCTATTCTGCTATCCACTAATCTATTTTTCTCGTGGCCTTCTGTGGACAAGGAGTATTCCTCAACAATGCCGGATAAATCGACACGCCTCACATCGTTGGCTAATTCTGGACTATGGGTAACGAGTATTCCTCAACAATGCCGACTAAATCGACACGCCCCATCTGACATGATCCTAACGTTGGGTAATGAGTACTCCTCAATAATGCCGACTAAACCAACA
The DNA here is from genome assembly GCA_946902985.2 of Meconema thalassinum. Classification (NCBI taxonomy): domain Eukaryota; kingdom Metazoa; phylum Arthropoda; class Insecta; order Orthoptera; family Tettigoniidae; genus Meconema; species Meconema thalassinum. The sequence goes on along the minus strand of OX336389.2, from coordinate 1,434,572,802 downwards.
CGCCCCAACATCGTAGGCTAAATATCGTCGATTGCTCTTGGATAGACCCCGAGTGAGTACAATCATGCATACAATTGCAATAATGTCTGTATTTATGTAAACCAAATATCACGCTTAGCGTGTCAAGTGTACCAAACACACTTGGACTGAGTTGCTTACCACTCGCAATGTCATTGAGTTTGACTCATCACTCACGACTTGAGCTTTCACTGACCTCGACTCGAAAACAAGTAAGTTCACACACTCCTCCACTGCACTGCACGCTGCTCAACTTTATCAGACTTCCTTCTCGAGTGTGATTCACTTGCTCAACTAAGACTGAACCAAGGAGGATATATGGGTAGAGCTGCAACTTAATGCAAAATTTTGACACCAACCTATTGCTCGGCGCAAGTAGGTCCAACTGACAATATGAGATGGCGCGACGATGCACTTTCGAGCGCGATCCGTCCCCGACCTGGCCCACAGATTACCTACTACTACAGATAGCCGACAGCCATCCTAATTCTTGGCACCTAAGACTTCAGCGCTGTCTGGTGTTTGACCGCGGTACTAGTTGACGTGTAGCACGGCCGTGCGGGTAGCCTACCCCACCCCTTCCCCTCGTTCCGCTAAATATTCTCGTCATAAATGCTCTGCCCACTTCATTGTTCCGAAAATCACAATCTTCCCAATACTTATAGCACGTTTTTAAGTGTGGAGATAATCATATGATCAACAAGAAATAAATCACAATCAAAATACCAATAACATTTTTTTTAAATAATACCTAAGTGGGAAATTGTGAATTCCTGAACTCTGAAATGAACAATCACAGCATTTAGGACATGTTAGTTCGTTATTGTTGTTTTAAGGGGCGGAACTACGACGCCATCTGCCCCTATTTTAGGACATGACCTCATCAATAATTTACATGTTTACATTTCTTTCAGTTGCAATTGGAGCATATTGCATTGGTGACAAGAATTAGGCTACTAAAAGGCCTGCAGCATATTACTACTCACCTTAAAAATATGGCCCCTTCCAATTAACCACATTAGGCCTAATTAGGCCTATAACCAATCAGTTATTAGAATAAACTGCAAAGGAAAAGTACTGGGAAGGGAGAATATTTATATCTTAAAGTGCTTGATGCTGTTAACAATAAAAGTAAAATGTTAAGAGAGAATGCTAAGTAAACAGGTGGTGTAACCAGATCACACTAAAATTGTTAGTGCACTTAGTGCCAAATTCATTGGGAGACTGAAATTTCAGAAAAATAATTAGATATTACAAAATGTCTATACAGTAGTTCATTTCATATTCCCTTTTAAAATATATCCAGTTACCAATTTTTACAGGGTGAAATACAGTAAGTACATGAAAAAATCATCGCACACTAATACAGTAAATTCTATGACATCCTGTGAAGGGGAAAGGAGAAATAGGACTTTCGATGAAAAACAAGAAAAACCTCAATACTGCTAGAAATCATCATGTTTTATTTAAAAAGTTGTCAACGAAGAAAAATAACAGCGAGAGCCAAGATCACACTTAGCAAAAATACAGAAATCAAATCTGGTCCTCCTAAAAGTACGTGTTGAGGCATGTTCCTTTCTTCTTTCTTGCCAAGGCATAACAGTAGGCTATAGCACAGGATAATGAACCTCTTCCCTCCTTTATGCCATGGCTAACACTGATGAACAGCAAATTCCTACAACACATGCAAGTTTGTATGTTGAAGCAGTAAACTTAATAAAATATGTAATGCTTCAAATGGAGAACTTGAATTTGCTGATATGTGTATGGTTGCACCTACTATAACTACATTTTAAAAGAATCACTTATTGTAGAATCATTGTGTTGTTGATATTAATTCATTTAGACCCATGTATTTGGAAGTATGTAGGATTTGTATGATAATCTGTGTTATTGTAGTATCTGTAGAATTGTGTACTGCTCGGGTCTAAGCTGCGTGAACCTCAGAGAAATGTGCATCGCAGTGGTGTTGACGAGTGCTGAGGTTCCTTGGTCCGTGCATAGTACAGAACCAAATACATTGGTCGGTGACTCACTCACTCATTCGTAACACCACAGTGGTTTGAGCAACAGCCCTAAGTTAGCATTATTGGAATAGAAAGGAATACCAGATATCACGGCGGGCAGTTGACAGGCCCTTCTCTTCTCGCCTGACCCTCCCCTGCTCTTTCTCCTCACCCCGCAAGTTCACAGAACATGGAAAATGGACCCGAGCAGTATAGCCTACTTTTTGTAATTCAGGTGACGAGTGGAAAGGAGGCAGCCATTGCCTAAGTTAGGATCAATCCCAGCGTTAGCCTGGAGTGGAAGTGGGGAAGCCACGGAAAACCACTTCTTGAATGGCCGAGGTGAGAATCGAACCTAGCTCTTCTCAGTTCTGGCTCACGAAGCTGATTGTGAGTCGTTCCAACCCTCAGACCAGAATTAAATTACTTGGAAACTAGCCCATGACCTTAGGAGTGGCAGCTACCACACCACAAGGTGGTATTATGGTAGCACTGAATGAAAGTAGAACGAGTGATAACATTCTCCATAAGGGGCAGATGACCTCGTAGTTCCGCCCCTTGAAAGAACAATAACTCACTACCTATAGGTGTATTTTCCAGAGTTGGAATCTGACAATTCAGCATCACTGGGCAAAAACAGCTGACGACTAGATCGTTCGCATGGCTTGTTGCCATGGAAACTATACAGCGCTGCCAATTTGAATGAAGCTTTTTCACCACGTGCTTGTCGCCGTTCAGTCGCTTGTTTGGTTGCCTCCAGTGCACACTCGCCTTGCTGCGTTTCATAATCTGTTGTTTTAATGAGTTGTAATTGTTTGATTTAATTCGTTAATTGCTTTTTCATGTAGGATTTATACTTATTTATACTTTATACTTATATTTATACTTATAACTCATTAGAGACCGTTATTTATGTTTGTAGCAGTGTTAGTGTCAGTTCTGAGCATCAGGCGAACCATTAATTCCATTCAGTCGCGCGCAGGAGCGTAGGCTACCGCCTCTGCTCTTGTAATTAGTAAGACTACTGTGATTAGCTTCTGTCTTCTAAAGGGTGACTTAATAGTCTACACAATGAGCCTATATTTTGTAATACAATTGTGTGTTACTTGTGACTTGAAATCTATTCTACAGGAAATATAAATAACTAAAAATCACGGAAACAATCAAGTGTTGTCGTTTCGCTTTGATCATTTTTGCTTTATGATAGTATTCGTAATATTGTTATTGCTATTCATTACAATAATTTAGGCCTCTCCTCAATTTGACGGGCTAATATTTTGTTTTACAGTTTGCACCGAACAGATTTAAGCATTGGTTTGTTTAAGATTTTTGAAAACCATCTGAATAAAAATGTAATAAATGTAATAACGGTGCTAATGATGTTACAGCATGAGGAAAAGAGTGGAAGGATGGAAGTATGCGCGTGGTGGCCAGCAGCATTCGTGGCACCGCTGCCTTTAGTTCAACAGTTCTCCGCCGAACTGTCAGATCCCAACTCGGGATAATACACCTATAACATTCTGTATAGTACATAAATTAGCCAAAATACCTTATGAAACGACGAGAAATAAATCAGGGAATGAAGTTTAAATAGATGTTTCCTCCTCCGCTCTCTGTGACCCACCCAACCATCCCAAAAAGAATCACGACTTACATAGGCAAAATTACAGCTGTGGCTGCCATTGTTCACATCAACTATCATCAAATCAGTACTACCAACCTCGCCAACTCCTGACCATTCTAACCTTCGTTTCGTCCATTCCAATGGTTTTTGACAATGGTTACAGCCTAACGCGTCCAGATCAATGATTATTTTATCAACAGTGATTTTGTATGCCACTTTTTTTTTATCAACAGTGATTTTGTATCCCACATGTTGGCAACAAGTTGTGCACCTCAGTGTGTGCCGCTAGAGTGGACCTTGTTGACAGTTGAATGAGATGCAAGCGCTGTCGGAACATGGCAGCCGTTTTTAAAAGATCAAAATATAGAAACACATATTTACATACTGGGCGCCAGGGAATGTTGTCCGCAGTGCCTACAAGCTGCTGCGAGAGATTACGTCACCAGTTACGTTGGCAGCACGGCTGTCGCTTGTACCATAACAAACAGTAAACTTTATACTCACCCAGCCATTCATAACATATTGTTGCACTCTTCCAATAATCTAACTATACACACTGACGATTTCGACAGCTCACAGCCCACACATGTGGCCTTCGCCCTATCAGGGACACCGTGCTGCGAACTAAACTGATGACGCAACCTCTCGCATCTGCAGAGAACATTTCCTGGCACCCTGCACTTTAGCACATATATATGATGTGCAGTAGTGACCAGGGTTCCTAATTTCAATAGGCCTAGGTAATATCGCCCAGAAGATGAAACAAGGAGACAAGGTATGTAAAAGTCGCATTCATGTCTGATGCAAGTGTATAAGCTGCGTTCTACTTTCATTCAGAATTAATACCTAGGTAAAGTAACATGTGGGAATAAATATACTAGTTAGCCTATATCAACCATTACATTGGCATACAATAAACCAATTATATTTGTCTTGTATCCATCTCACTGTTACAGAAAATCATCGACACAAATTACCAAGAATATAATCGGCCCCTTATAGAGAATGTTATCGCTTGTTCTACTTTCATTCAGTGCTACCTTAATTCTGAATGTAAGTGGAATGCGGATTATACACTTGCAGCAGACATGAATGTAACTTTTACATACCTTGTGTCCTTGTTTCATCTTCTGAGCGATATTACATATTGAAATTAGGAACCCTGGTCACTACCGAACCTCATGATGTGCTAAAGTACGTAAATATGTTTTTCTATTTATTGATATTTTAAAAACGGCTGCCATGTTTCGACAGCGCTTGCATCTCGTTCAACTGTCATCATCGCTCACTCTAGCGGCACGCACCAAGGCGCACACATTGCTGCCAACATGCGAGATACAAAATCACTGTTGATAAAAAGAACTGGGGTACAAAATCACTGTTGATCAAAAAAAAAGAAGTTCATCGGGATGCGTTAGGCTGTAACCATTATCAAAACCAATGTTGTACGAAAAAATTATACATATTTATTACAGCGGAGCGATATACTGCATAATAATTACAGAGCATATAACAAAAATAACTCATTTCAGCCGTGGGAAAAAATCATTACAGAGAAGTGAAAATATTGCACACACTAGCCTAATTAAGAGCAGTGAAGCGAGTGCTGCGCACTAGAGACTAAACTGGGCACTTCTTTGTTTGGCAGTACTGTTATGCTACTGTTTTGAAGATGATTGATTTGAACAATGGCACCCACAGCTGTAATTTTCGCTAGCCTATAGCCTATATCCTGTGATCCTATTTGGGTTGGCTGGGTGGGTCACTGACGGCAGAGGAGGAAACATCTATTAAAACATCGCTCCCTGATTTATTTCTCATCGTTTCATAAGGTATTTTGGCTAATTCATCTATTATAGAGAATGTTATCGCTCGTTCTAAGTTCATTTAGTGCTACCTTTATTTTAGTAAAACACAGAAGCTATTTATTAATGTAATGGACATCTATGATTGATCCAACCCATAGGACTGCCTCCCTCACCTTTCAATAAATAACTAAAATTTTAATCCTGTGATTAATGTAACTAATCCACATGTGAGTCCACATGGGTCACTAGTACCCAAAATTCCTCCAGCTTGATATTTGGGGAGTGAGTGTAGGTGGGAGGTATACCTCACCCCACACAAAAAACAAAATTGAACCACATATTAGGCCTACACACATCATCCAATAAAAATAACTAGCTTCATTAAGTCATGGTTTTGGATCAAGTGATCTTACTTTTAAAAAATACTTAAAACATGGCAGTTGTCAGATTGGCCGAGTGAGTAGACCTAATTAGACAGTAATTACAAGTTTCGAACACTTCAAGTCGCTTACAAATTGATCAGGTTATGTTAGTCGCATCGTAGTCATTGTAGGCCTACATGTTACAGCCCACATGCTGTACGATTAATTCAAGTGTACAAAATTAATGAATGAATTAATAAAACAGTGCATTCTACTCCGGGAGGTGAAGGTCACACTTCACCCATCTAGGGCTGAGATGTAGAACTACAGTAGTTACAATTACTGCTAGTGACAGCGAGACAGAGGTTATCGAGAGGGCGCGCAAGGTAGTCCCAAATACTATTTTACAAAACAATTAATTTTCTTTTTAAACAGTTACAGCTGAGAGCTGACTGTAGGATGATCACAGCATTGCTGACTGTTTCTGAACACACAATAGCGGTATAGTGCTCAGAGCGAGGGGCAGAACAAGATGCGTCACATTTTCAAGCATTAGCACGCTTCCTTTTCAAGGTCGAATCGTTTATGGAGTTTTCATGTGGACACTGCCGTGAGTATAGAAATGTGGGAACTCTAAACCAAGATAAAAACTGGGAGCATAGCGCCCCCAATTGGGGGCTGCAGCAACTCTGGAGGTTGGAGATTTGATTCCCGGCACTGACAGAAGCTGTCTTGAGCGTTGTTTTTCCATACTCCCTCCCAGTGGCGATTACTCCATGTAGGACGTGAGGATCATCACTTTAAATTTAATTTAAAAAGTGCCATCAAAGGAATCTGACTAAATAATTACAGAATAGCCTAATTATTGATACATACCTTGAGTCATCAACTGAGAAGCGATGAAAGGAGCGTATCTCCAACCTCAACTTTTGCAGCCAAGAACACAAGATTCTGAGAGATGTTTTCCCATAACCTACATACAAAATATACAGAATGAGGTACATAAACCATGAAATACAAAATCTAACAAAAAATAATTAAATTAAAGTCATTAAATCTAGCTTTCTACGACTACGGAAGTCTACAAATAATAATGCATGGCTCTCATAAGAATCCTACCGATAATATCAGCACTCTCTTAAGAAATCAATTAAATAATGCATAATGCATTATCGGTACTTACAACAGAAATGGAAATACCGGAACTGGTTTACAGGTTACATCCAATTGAAAACGCCAAGATTACGGCACTCCTTTCTCACAGAACATCAAGAAACACATGTATTTAAGGCGATTGGTATTGATAATTGTTGCTGTAAGGGGCCTAACATCTAGGTTATCGGCCCCTATTTAAGGGGAAATCAATCTAAAACTCTGGGGAAGAAATATTGCTGTAATGTACAGAAAATGTAAATACACCGCCATGTTTGAACAGAACAGAAGTAGTGTGCAGGAAGGCAATGCCGCCAACCGACAAAAATAAAGTTTATTTAATGATAAGTGCCGTAATTATCGTCTGTGAGCAAGATGATTGCAAGGAAATGTCAATTAAGAATTATGTGTATATTTATTGACTAAATATAGGGATATGTTTGCAATTTAATTACAACGTGTATCATGCATATGTTGGCAAGACGATATACAGCGCTCCATACGACTGGCCGCGCTACTACACCGATGGTGCCAAATAATCCCAATCTGGTTGACACCACCTGACCTGGCCTACTGGCCCCTCTCCCCTCCCGGCCCGTGCCTACTCTACCCTTTCCCCTATTCTATCCCCCCCCCACCTCTACTTTATATTCCTTCCTTTCTTCCTTTCCCCTGTCTTATAATGGTCATATTTTAGTAATTGGTCTAATAATAGGCGATTTCTTCCCCCTGTGATATCAGGTAGAGAAGAAAACATAGGCTTTTCCAGAATAGTTGTGGATGTTTCAAGGTTATCAGCCCATGTTTCAACAAAGCACATAGCATGACATAGGCCTACCCCACTGATATGTACAAATAGAAAGAGTAGGCTACTATACTACAATATTAAAAATTAATTGTAAGACAAAATTACAGCTGCACTTATCACACACCAGTATTATTTAATTGTCAATGCGGTACTTCCTATCAATCGAATTAAGAAATATCAAGTTTGAATTACGGGAAGCGTTGGAACAACCAGCTCTTATTTTGAATTATATCGATAGTATCTGATATCATTTTCGAGCGCAGTATATCGACTAAAATCGATGTGTGATTCAATATAATTCAATTTCTTCGTATAATATTGTTCGAAACCGATTAAATTCTTTTCTAAGCACTGCAATATGTATTTACTATTGATTTATATTCAAATATTAATTAAATATACAACATTAACAAGAATACTCACCAATTTTCTGATTTTGCTGCCATCTACAGAAGTACAACTCAACTACATCGTCGTACGCGATGACTGCTAGCGTTTTTAACGTTGTCAGCAGGTACTACTACAAGGCAAGCTAGCGTTGGCTCCACAGATTACCTACTACTACAGATAGCCGACAGCCATGCTAATTCTTGGCACCTAAGACTTCAGCGCTGTCTGGTGTTTGACCGCGGTACTAGTTGACGTGTAGCACGGCCGTGCGGGTAGCCTACCCCACCCCTTCCTCTCGTTCCGCTAAATATTCTCGTCCTAACTGCTCTGCCCACTTCAATGTTCCGAAAATCACAATCTTCCCAATACTTATAGCACACGTTTTTAAGTGTGGAGATAATAATACTGTATGATCTACACGAAATAAATCACATTCAAAATAGCAATAACAGTTTTTTTTAATAATACCAAAGTGGGAAATTGTGAATTCCGGAACTCTGAAATGAGCAATCACAGCATTTAGGACATGACCTCATCAATAATTTACATGTTTACATTTCTTTCAGTTGCAATTGGAGCATATTGCATTGACAAGAATTAGGCTACTATAAGGTCTGCAGCATATTATTACTCAATTTAAAAAAAATGGTCCCTTCCAATTAACCACTGTAGGCCCAATTATAACCGATTAGTTCCGAGATTAAACTAGAAAGGAAAAGTACTGGGAAGGGAGAATATTCATATCTTAAAATGCTTGATGCTGTTCGCAATAACAGGAAAATTTTAAGAGAGAATACTAAGGAAATAGGTGGTGTACAGTAACCTGATCCTCATCACACTAAAATTGTTAGTGTAATTAATGCCAAATTCATTAGTTTCAGAAAAATAATTGGATATCACAAAATTTATATACAGTACGGTAGTTCATTTGATATTCCCTTTAAAATATATCCTGTCCACCAATTTTGGAGGGTGAAATACAGTAAGTACATGTACATAAACAAATTTCATGGCACACTAATACAGTAACTTCTATGACATGCTGTGAAGGGGAAAGGAGAAATAGGACTTTCAATGAAAAACAAGAAACACACTCAATACTGCTAGAAATCATCATTTTTTATTTAAAAAGTTTGTCAACGAAGAAAAAATAACAGGGAGAGCCAAAATCAAACTTAGCAAAAATACAGTAATCAAATCTGGTCCTTTTAAAAGTATGTGTTGAGGCATGTTCTTCTTTCTTGCCAAGGTATAACGGTAGGCTACAGCACATGATAATGGACCTATTACCTCCTTGACGCCATGGCTGACACCGATGAACCGCTAATTCCTACAACACATGCATGTTTGTATGTTGAAACAGTTAACTTAATAAATGTGTAATGCTTGAAATGTAGAACTTGAATTTGCTGTTATGTGTATGTTTGCACCTACTATAACTATATTTTAAAAGAATCTCTTATTGTAGAATCATTGTGTTTTTGATATTAATTTTCGGGATTTTGATAACATATTCATTTAGCCCCATATATTTGGAAGTGTATAGGATTTATATGATAATCTCTGTTATTGTGGTATCTGTAGTAGTGTGTAGGCTATACTTTCTGTAATTCAGATGAGGACTGGAAAGGTGGCAGCCATAGTTAGGGACATTTATTTTTAAGAATTTTTAATAATATGTATTAAAATGAAATTGAAATACCTACAGGAACAGTTACAAATTCCCTGTCCACTCAGCCAAGATATTCTGCAGATCTCTCCTGTGGGCCTCAACATTATTTTATTTTATTCCTTTCCTGATGGAAATCCGGTAGTACCTTATTTCAACTCCTGGGGCACCTCCCCAAGCCTGTCCCTTATAAAGCTGCACACACTACTACAGTCATCACATAAAAAAATCCACAGCCTGCTTCCAGTCTCCGACCGGGTCAGGAATGGAATGAATGAAGCCCCCATCTAGTGGCGAGGATATGAACTGTGCCGGCTGCCGAGGCCTGACGCACTCCTCCGGGGCAATGATTAAATGAATGACAGATGAAATGAAATGATAGTGGAGAGTGTTGCTGGAAAGAAATTTTGACAGGGAAAACCGGAGTACCCGGAGAAAAACCTGTCTGCCTCCGTTTTGTCCAGCACAGATCTCACATGGAGTGACCGGGATTTGAACCACGGACCCAGTGGTGAGAGGCCGGCGTGCTGCCGCCTAAGCCACGAAGGCTTCAGTCATCACATAATCGGAGCAATTCTACCCACACCCAACTGCATGGGGCTGATGACCAAGATGTCCCAAGCCCATAAAATGAATTAACAGCAGACAAAATCAAGTCATTATGTTATTTTGTGTTGTGTTGGATTCTGACACATGTATGCGTTTGACAGAGTGCCATTTAAGCTCATGAATAGGAATGAATGAATACGACTACCCTACTTGTTTACGGATTTACAGGAGGCAGTCAAGATAGGAATTACCTAGAAATTTATATTCTGTATGTGTGGGAACCCATGATAAACCACTTGCTGGGTGGCTAAGCGGAGAATCAAACCCAACATTTCCCAGTTTACCTCACTATGCTGTGTGTACCCTGTTCTTACCCTCAGACTAGAATTAGATTTCTTGACATTCAGCAATCAAACATGGACCCCAGAAGTGTCAACCAAGAACTATACCACCTGGTTGGTCTCATTTATTTTTAAGAATAATATGTACTAAAAAGAAATTGAAATAGATCCAAGTTATTTATTTTTACTGTGCTTCGAATGGAGGTTGCGGCGTTGTGTATAGTGCAGCCATTATATCCAATGTTGCAATGAGTAAATGTTCCCCGATATTGGTATAGGACACATTACCTGTATGTACTCTGAATAAGTGAAGCAATAGAGCAATACTTAATTAAATTACTAGAACTGAAAGTACCGGTAACAATTCCATAGCCAAAATTGTGACGTGCCTTTTATTTCTTAGTTGTTTTGCAGAAAATACCATACTAAGAGTGTAGAGTTGAAATACAACTTGAACAAGAACACGACAGCCTAGAATAAATACACACGAGACACGACAATAGAGCACTTAAGAACAGTAACGAGAGCGAACTTTCAGTGGAGATGTTGGCAACCATGTGAATACAAACAATTTATGACCAGAACGTAAAACTATGCCAGCGCTCAGAGCATGTTAAAACAATTGGGATCAGTTCAGTCGTTTGCAAACGACTTGTTTATGTTACGGTGAGTAGTCGTTGAATTCATTCGACTGTTTTCTAAAAGCAGTCAAACAAGTCGATGGTTTTAACTTTTGTCAGTCGACTGCTGATGCCCATCTCTACAAACAAATTGACAACCAGAATCAATTTGAGCGTACACACCCTCCGACTTGCTAAAATGCTATTAATATTGGATCCCAATATAAAATATTTTCTGATTTAATTTTCCTGGAAAATCTATTCTATGTTTGCATCGATCATTACCATCACGCTATGGGTAGAATTTCATAATAATTTTCTTGTAATTCATTTATCATGCGCTAGAATAAATGAATGAAATTCAATCATAAAATAAATAGAACTCTAAGCCATAATTGGTAAGCCCATGTTCAAGTTGTGTAATAATTCAAGAATGCACCCAATTCTCATTAAAAGTGTATAGACTGTGTTAAGGAGTTCAAACATAACCTAAATATTGAATGCTTAACATTTCCAATGAAATGACATACATATATATTTGGACAACTGGACGTAGGCTATTTCATTGAAAGAATCTACGAACAAGAAATTGTATAACACTACAGGCACCTACAGCCGTCAAGCTGTCCTAACAGTACCCGCTGGAGATTTACATCACCACTCTATCTGTACGGTACCTCGAGATAAGCCTAAGTGCGCCAACTGTGAGGGAACACATAAACTCTTCCATCCCTGCCCTCATGTCTTTGCCACTAACCCCCCCCCCCCCCCCTCCCCCTCCCACACAGCACGCCGCTGCTCTGACACAGTTGTTAGGCCTGCTACAACAACTCTCAGCCATAACCCTGTAAACTACAGCTAAACCAAACCCAGAACCCCCTAATACACTTCATTTGCAGAGCAATAAAATCCATAAAACAACTCCGCAACGAGCTTCACAATTCTAAATTATAAACGAAAAGACTACTCCACAAACACCAAAATCAGTTAACCTACCACATTTCAGCCACACTACACTTTAAACAGACATAGAAAGCATAGTCATGACCCCTTCATTGAGTAGGCTATTGTCTAAACACGATCATGTCTCCTTCTACTTTACTAAAGACTTCATTAAATTCTATTAAAAATTCATAGACTCATTCCAAAAATCTTAAAATCAGTATACATCCCTCATTTCAGTTACTCTATTCAATAAACAAACATAGAAGGCATAGCCATGACCCCTTCATGGAGTAGGCTATTGTCTAAATCTGACCACGCATACTACAACCTTACTCTAATTCAAAATTACAGCCAAATGATCCATCTGACTGGGAGGCTTGCCTGGGATGATGGGCCAGAAAACCGGTATCTGGAGTTCAAGCATAACCTAAATATTGAATGCTTAACATTTCCAATAACTTGGACAACTGGATTTAGGCTATTTCATTGAAAGAATCAATGAACTGTATACAACTATAGGCACCTACAGGTATACTTAACTTATTAATTAAAGCTCTACAATAAACATACAGCACAATGAATTGTAGCATGAAGTTATCCTGAAGAAGTCGTTTGATTAGAACGACTACTTAAATTCGAATGATTCCATTCGCTTGGAATTAGTCGTTTGCCAACGACTTGTTTAATTCCAATGATTTCCAACGATTGCTTTGGGATTAGTCGTTTATAACGACTACTTCAATTCGAATGATTCCATTCGCTTGGAATTAGTCGTTTGCCAACGACTTGTTTCATTCCAATGATTTCCAACGATTGTTTTGAGATCAGTCGTTTGCAAACGATTTGTTTATGATACGGTGAGTAGTAGTTGAATTCATTCGACTGTTTTTAAAAGCAGTCGAATAAGTCGATTGTTTTAACTATCGACTAATTCGACTGTTTTCAGTCGACTGCTGCCCACCTCTACACACAACTAATTTTCTACACCAGCCGCTACTGAGCACGAGCTGTAACTGGCTTCGACATTAGCATCCTACGTGTTGAAAAATATTGTAAGTAACGTGTAGGAATAAAATACTACCTATAGGTATGTCAACCATTACATTGGCATATAATAAATGAATTATATTTATCTTGTATCTATCTATCCCACGATATAACATAATGCAAGGTGAAGAGTCCTTTAAAACAAATTGTTTACTGTGATACTGGAAGAAACAATACAACACAGTGGTAATAGTTCTAGCCTGCACCTATTTGTTAATAAAATTTCATGTGATTTCACTCAGATCTCTGTTGTAGTGGCTTATTATATGTGCACCATGTAACTTAATAGTACATTATGCAACGAGCCTATAATGACAATAATTAAGACACGAGTTTTATAATTTCCATACGAGTGTCTTAATTACAATTATAAAAGGAAGCTTGTAGTTTAACGTGACCGTTAATCTCGAGATCATGAGCCACGGGACCTCCTTTTTACGTGGAATCCGAACCACAGGACATGGCATTTCACTTCGAAAATCTCACATGCATTGACCGGGAATCGAACCCGGACCGCCTTGGTGAGAGGCATACAGCTAGACCGCTGAGCCACCACGTCCCCTAATTACAATTATAGACGAGTTGCATACGGCTGTTTATGTTCGACGATAATTATAACTATTTTATGTTCGAACATAAATATTCATAAATATCTGTCGAGATTTCACCAGTTTTATGTACTGAACAGAGCGCATGGGATGCAGAGAATACCTTGTATTTGACCATGGCCTCCTGGAATACCTCACTATGACACTCGCCAAGCAGTGAAATTTAAAATAGGGGGCCATGGAAGTGAGCGCAGGTGCGATGCTATCCTCACCTAATTGGTCACACAACTGTTTCTTGAGCTCTGATTGGTGGGAGAAACTGTATCATAATGAAAACTTGTATTATAATGAGCCTCATTATAGTACAGTTTTCTGACATAATATTTACATTTCGCCAGTGTCGAACATAAACATATTAACCAATCTTCTTTACACTGTTTTATGAGTTAACACCACATCAAAACTGATGAGGATTTATTTTAGTTGGACACAGAAGCTTATTTATTAATGTAATAGACATCTATGATGATGATTGCCTCTCTCACCTTTCAGAAAATAACTAAAATTTTAATTCTGCGATTAATGTAACTAATCCACGTGTGTTTCTATTACACAACAATTAAGGGTAACTCCAGCATATCTTCTAGATTTTTGATGTGTCTGGTGAGTGGTTTGTTACTGCTTCTGCAGGTATCACCCTTCTGAAAGATGTCTCATCGTTTCTAATTCTATTCTTAATCTTCTGCCAGAGGAGAAATAGTTTTGCAACGCATGAATACAGTGCTGTAGCTGCTGAATTTTCTAAAAATAATTATGGAATGATGGGAAGAAAAATAAATATAGCCTATTCTAAAGTAACAACATACGCATAAAATGAAACCATTCTGATGAACTTAATATGCTTCAAATTCAGAGTACAAATGCGTTCACCATTTGGTGCTTCATTCATTTGTATATTTGGACCAAAATGTAGACCTCTGAAATAAATTTTAATGTTGGACTTTTCTCCACAGAACAAGGGCACACAGCCACCCATAGGACCAGTGTGTGTTAAGATTTTAGAACCTGTAATTACAGTTCTACATCAGTAATGGCATTACTACATATTCGACTAACTGAATACTTGCCACTGCACCAGTAACTAACATGTGCAAGAAGTGATCTTTTTTAAATACGGTACCAAGAATTTGAAATTCAAGGAAGGGGAAAATATTAAAGCTTAGACACGTTGCCATGAGCCATGACATTTTTAATCATTTTAATTTTTAATCATGAATTATTAACACTCCTCAAGAACTTGAGTACACATATGCAATAGGCTCAAGGTACTGGACGTATATCTGCAAGATGTAATCAAGTTGAAAATATTACGGAAACATAGACTCTTACCTGGTCATTTCTAAGGAGAGTAGGCCTAATTGCCACATTCCTCTGCTATTTCGAGAACAGCAATTTACGATTTGTTTGTTCCCAGAATTTGGTAGGCCTACCTGTGGGATAAATAATAGTGAAAGTTAATTAATATGTCAAGTGGAATGTCACCTGTACACTGCGTCTAATATAAATTCAAAACTAGGCTACGGTATATTTTGCACACGCAGAAACACGTTTTTACTTAAATTCTTAAAATAAGCGTACTTACTTGGCGTAGCAGAAGAAGAACTGTTCACTTCTCATTACCACGAAGACAATTTGATATAAGAAAGATGAGATAGAACACAACATTAGCTTATTTGTATACGGCCAATATTATTACATACAACTCATAAACAGAGCCGCCATGGCATGGTCAGTGCCGCCAACCCAGTAGAAATAATGTTTATTTAATGATAAGTGCCGTAATTATCATCTGTGAGCAAGATAATTGCAAGGAAATGTCAATTAGGAATTATGTGTATATTTATTGACTAAATATAGTGATATGTTTGCTATTTAATTACAACGTTGTATCATGCATGTGTTGGCAACGCGATATACACGATATACAGCGCTCCATACGACTGGCACGTGCTACTACACCGATGGTGCCAAATGATCCCTATCTGGTTGACACCCCCTGGTTGGCACCAAAACATCCTATAAAGTTTCACCCACTCGGAATGAACTCAGCACAACTGACACTGCTCTCAGCAGCCACGGCTCTTCTTATCGCCTGGTCGGCCTTGACCGTTGCGTCACTGACATGCGCAGCATACATAAAATCACATATTTTCCAAATACTTCTTCTTATTCCAATATGATATTCTACAGAGTTTACAGGAAATATAGGCGTCATTCTCTTGATATTCTATCCTGTCTATTCTTCGTTAATATTGTTCAAAATATAATATAGCTTCTTGTCTCTAGCGCTATGTTCGCTCATGCTGCCATCTATCGCCTAACACGACAAGCGCGTGTTTCAAATCAATGCACCGACGCGGCCTTCAAATGTCGCGAACAGCTCACGCGAACAAAATCACATAATCCACATCGTGAATTGGGTACAGCACGTAAGAATGAGGAATGGCTTACATCCCGAGGTTACAGAGAGCATTGACTTGAGTAAGTCTGATTTTTCATTTAAATCGACATTGTCGAAAATGCCGAGAAAATAGACGTTCCGGTATTAATGAAACTTGAGATTTCACTCAGAGAAGAGACCTGACCTTGAGTGCCCTAGGAGAAAAGCTGTTTTGTATGCTGGTACCCACAGTCGCATTAGGCCAGCGTGACCAGCTGACCCTAGGTTTTGTATTATAAACACAACTTTGACACACAAAAAACGTTTCTTGATTTAATATGAGCAAATTTAGATATAATGCTAGACAAATCAATTTCTGTAAGTGAATTACATTCAATGTTCATTTAAGGTGAATATCTGAAGCTTGGACGATCTTTTCCCACCGTGTTCCTTAACTCACATTTTACACCCTTTAAAGTCGAAAAAGAATTTTCTCCACTGCAGTTAGTAGTCATTAAAGAGAAATAAATTCGTAAGACTATTTTTCATTTGGCAAACATGACTCTAATTAATTTTCCATTATAAGGTTATAAAATTGCAGTTCAAGAGCCTTATGCCTTTCGTTGTTAATAGCAGCAGCAACATTAGTCTTAAGTTCAGCTAACTGCGCAAGTTCGTCTCCTAGGTTTTCTTCCAAATCCTCTTGGTAACCACTGACAATATTTGGAGTTCTTTCCAAGATCCCTTTTGCTGTAAGAGATTTTAACTGCCGAAGTATTCCAAATACACCAGTCAATGTATGATACGCTTCCATGCATTTAGTTACGGCAAACGCGACTTATGCATTTTCTGTTTGATTTCTTCGGATTCAGCACCATCACGCACGATATTAAAAAAACGATACCTTGCGAATATTTGACATAACATTTTGATTCTCTTATTCTTTTTCATGTTTTACTTTACATTTTGCACTTCCAGAAGCGTTATGTCGACTCGTAACTCTGGCTCTGTTGTCTATCTCGATCTGGGTAGAAGGGAAAATGAATTTAACAATAAAATGTAATTCTGCTACTTTCTTCTAATATTACACATAAATGCGTGAGTTTGAACGTGTTTTGATATAATAATTTACTCATGAGCTTAATTGTATAGGCTGCACTTCATGTATTTTAATACTTATATGAACGCGATAATAGAAACGAAAATAAATAAATAAAAATGTATGAAATTAAATTTTAAAATTGTAATTTTAAATGCATGAAATATAAAATGACTCCAATTTTTTTTAAATTAAGGAATTTCAAAATATAATTAAAACAAACAGAAAGAACTACAGTATGCATTGACACCCGAATCAATGTCCTAGCTTAACGCGGTTCCACGCTACACTAATTCATAACTTTACCCTAAGCAAATTCGTAAAAATCATGTGCATGTGCTGGTACAATGATGTCACAAGAGGGGGGAATGTTACGCAACAAACACGTACAGACATGATCTATCCGTTATGATCTCAACCATTGTTTACGCATTAGGGGGCATCCATTAATTACGTGAGGCGATTGTTCGACCCCTCCCCCTAATCTCACGTGGGTTTTTTCAAAATGCGTATTTTTAATGTAAATAAGTTAATCTGTGCTTGATTTCATTGGATTTATTTAAAAACAATTTGTTTAATACTAGTGTTTGAAAATCCTGCTTAATTTCCATAAGACTAGGGTTTAAGACTTCTAAGAAGGTAGTCCAGAATCACAGTGAGAAAATTGAACAATAAAATACTTAAGTAGGAACTACCGTACTAAAATTCGTAAAAGAACATTCATTCTAATTCAGTCCACGAAGACTCATGTATGATCTCAAGAGTGACTACTGAAACCAACATGCCCATGTAATTTTCAGTAAAATAATCTGCTCCTTCAACCCCGCTCTGGTATAGTCACTTTAAACCGTTATCGCTTGCACACAGAAGCTCTGTAGCTCAACGTGTGACAAACCGTGAGGGTCGCACTCTGCGCGCTGGTGCACTATGGACCGCACGCCTCTACTCTCGCAGCTCTTGTGATAGATGAAAAGTAGATCCCGCATGTACTGCAGCATATCTTTTCTAGATCATCACGTACACTTGGGCAATAGAGGTCACAGGGCATGCTGACGAAGGCGTGCAATTCTCTCGCAATTAAAATTACGTGATATTTGCCGAGACTGCCCTCTCCCCCATGTGAGATTGGGTGAGGTTTGGCTCGACCCTCCCCCAAAATGCCTCACGTAATTAATGGACGACCCCTTATTGGCGATTAAAATCTACCGGTATTTTGTCATACGATAAAGTTCGACCGACCATCATTGTACATAATGAGCGAATAGACGTTTTTGACGTCAATAGAAACTAAAATACAAACGACACACAAAGCAATTAACCGGCATGTCACAACGCGGGGTGCACTAATATTCATATAACACGCTACCTTGATAATATACAGGGTGTCTTTTAAGTACCTTTGGAGAATGATAGGTCGTGTAGGGGAAGGGTATAGAAGTAGTTTGAGATAGGGAACTTAGGGTCGGAGCGGCCTCCTTAACCCCTAAAATAAGGTTTGATTCAGGACCTCCACCCTGTAAGTTAGGCAACCGACCCAAGCATCTATTACCTTTCTCAATCCTTAACTCTTGGCAAGATGCATTTTACCATGTGGCACTGGCGTAATGGATAGCGTTGCGGTGCGAAAGGCCGGTAGTCCCGGGTTCGATTCCGGGCTTTGGCAAAAAAAAAGTTATTTTAGGTGTAAGGGTTTCAAGCTTGATACCTTCGGTAAATTAACCCGATCTTTGTGCACTTCGTAGTATAAAATTGTTTAAGTCCGTTGTTACGTTTAAATCACGTTGATTTTCAAGAGAAAGTAAGGCTAGGTTAGGCATGCTTAGTTTAATATTTGCCGTAGGGTAATCATTACAAGGAACGATCTTAAAATTACCGCAGTTCCGTAATTAGTCACAAATTTCCTTTAATAGGCAATAAAATTACAAAACAACAATAATTACACAACAGCAGTGATTGCGTCTAATAATTGTGAAAACAAAATGGTATTTTTGTATCAGTTCATGACAAGATTACGGTACTTTTCGAGAATTCAAATCACAGCTCAACAACTGGTCATGTTACAAAACAAAGGTAGTGTTTGAATTCATTACAACAATTGCACCAATTGAGCACCATTGGCTTGAACGCTGGTTTCGCATCGTTTGTGCATAGACTCGCGAATGTTCGCGAAAATCTCAGGCGTTTCTTGGATTATCTGTGCCGCTGCTAGTATACTCGCAACAAGGTCCTCCTCAGACTCGATTTGTGTTTTGTACACCAATTCTTTCATCCAGCCCCATAGACAGAAGTCGAGAGGATTTAGGTCAGGTGACCGTGCCAGCCATGGAATCACCGCTAAATCGTTCGCCGCCGATCTGCCAATCCAACGATGCGGAAAAGTCAGATTTAAATTATTTCTAACAATGCGTCCAAGTGGGCTGGTGCACCGTCGTGCTGGAATATAATATTTTGCCGTATTTGTAGAGGAACAGCATCCATTAACTCAGGTAATACCTCTCGTAAAAAAAACAAGATAATTTTCTGAATTTAAACGAGGAGGTAAATGATAGGGGCCAATAAATTGATCGCCTACAACGCCTAGCCAGATGTTGACGGCAAAATGAACTTGATGTCCCTTTACATAAACACTGTGGGGGTTTTCATCTGCCCATTCGATGTTATTTTTTGTGTTGAAAATGCCATCTCTAGAAAAGGTTGCTTCTTCCGAGAAGAGAATGGGAGATGAAAATTCTTCGTGCTGCGCAAGCCTCTGCAGGTACAAGTTTACTCTTGGCTCGTGGTAATTAGGGGTTAAAGGTTGAACCTTTTGCTTGTGGTGCGGGTACAAACTGTCTGCCCAGGTCAGCTTTAGCACCTCGTAGCTAAAATAATAAAATCAATCCTTGAAAAATAAACATCAAAAAAACTGTAAAATGGGACAAAGTAGGTGACGTCTACGATACTTGTGCAGCACAGATTTTACCAGGTGCCAGACAATAATATTATTACCAAAGAGATAAGAAGCCTAAGCTTACATTAGTACGTTAGCACCTCGTATCATAAATAAATAAAACGATCGAAAGACGTATAAGGATATGGAAACTGAAAGAAGAGGATAGAAGGGTCGAGTACCTCAAAATGGTAAAGGAAGGAATTCCAACAGATGAAGAAAGAGGGGTGGAAGAGGAATGGGCTAGATTTAAGAAGACACTAGTAGGTGCAGCAGAAGCAGTATGTGGGAGGACAAGTAGTAAGAAGAGGTGGAAGGAAACACCATGGTGGAATGAGAAGACAAAAGATATAGTAAGGGAAAAGAATAGAGCCTTTAGGAGGTGGAATCAAAATAGGACGGTAGAGACAAGGGAAGAGTACCAGGAAAGAAAGAAGGAGGCGAAGAGAGTAGTGGCTGAGGAGAGAAGAAAGTGGACGGAAGAGTGGACAAAGATGATGAAGGAGGATAGTGAAGGTACAAAAAAGGTCATGTATGGGATGGTAAAAAATAAGAGGCGGAAGGATCCTACGGATTATGTTAGAATGGTGAACAAAAGGGGACAAGAGATAGAAAATAGGGAAGAACTGAAGAAAATGTGGAAAGAATATTTTGAAGAACTATGAACCCAAATGGAAAAGATGGTGAGGAGGAAGAAATCGGGGAAGAGGAAGATGAACTGCAAACAGAAAGGGACTTAACATGGAAAGAAGTGGAAGATGCAGTGAACAAGATGAAAGGAGGGAAGGCACCGGGTGTGGATGAGTTGAGTGTGGAGATGGTGAGAGCAGCAGGAGAGGTGGGCATACAGTGGTTGTACCGAGTGATGAGGACAGCATGGAAGGAAAGGAAGACCCCAGAGGACTGGAAAAAAGGAATAATTGTCCCGATCTTCAAGAAAGGTAGTAGAACAGATTGCAGAAACTATCGGGGAATAACACTGATGAGTCATTGTGCAAAGATCTTCGAGAAAGTTTTGGAAAAGAGAATTAGGACAAGGATAGAAGGAGGGATGAGGGAAGAACAACATGGCTTCAGAGCAGGAAGGTCCACAGTGGATTTGATTTTTGCTGTAAGGCAGTTACAAGAACAGCACTATGAGTATGGAACAGATCTACTGATGGCCTTCCTGGACATTGAGAAAGCATATGACAGTGTATGCAGAAACGAAGTATGGAAGTCCCTGGAGGATAGAGGAGTAGAGAAATGGACTATAAAGAGGATAAAGGAGATGTACAAGGGAAGTGTGAGCTGTGTGAAAGTGGGAGGAGAGAGATCGGACTGGTTGGAACAGAGAAACGGCCTGAAACAAGGAAGTGCACTGTCACCGTTACTTTTCATTGTGGTGATGGATGACATAATGTCCCGAGTGGCACAAGTAATTGGGGAAGGAAAGATGAAAGCAATGGTGTTTGCAGATGATTTGATGATTTGGGGAAACAAGGAGGAGGAGGTACAGGAACAGTTGGACGTGTGGGAAGGAATAATACAAGGATATGGGATGAAATTTAGCATAAACAAGAGTGAGATGGTGATCACAACAAGGAAGAAGGAAAGAACCACAACGGGAATAACAATTAGTGGGGAACAGCTGAAGAAAGTGGAGAGTTTCAAGTATCTGGGAAGCCTGATACAAGATAATTGAAGAAACGATAGAGAAATAAATGAGCGGGGGAGACAGGCAGAAGCATTCCGGAGGAGTGTGAGAAGCATGTTATGGAGCAAGGATGTCCCTCAGAACAGCAAAAAGATCATGTATCTGACGTACTATGTCCCTATCCTGACGTATGCCTCGGAGACCTGGGTTATGAAAGGAAGGGAGAAGAGCAAAATACAGGCCAGTGAGACGAGGTTCTTGAGAAGCAGTATTGGAGCTACAAAGATGGACAGAATAAGAAATGAGAGGACCAGAGAATTAATGAAGGAGGAACCATTACAGGATGGTATAGAGAAATCTAGACTTAGATGGTATGGACATGTAAAACGAATGGAGGAGGAGAGGATACCCAGGAGGATACACGAGACGAAGTGGGAAGGAAAGAGACCGAGAGGAAGACCGAGAGACAGGTGGCTGAAGGAGGTGGAAGAAAGCGTGAAGAAGAGAGGAGAAGACTGGACAAGGGTGGAGGCTGAGAGATGGTGGGAAGACAGAAGACGTTGGAGAGGCTTGTGTTCCAAACAGACCCGGCCAGTGGCTGGAAACTGTCCAAGATGATGATGATGATCGTTAAAATTAAACAACATCAACAACAACAACAACAACAACAAAAAGAAAACGAACCGATTAAAATGGGACAACGGCGGCTTAGGTGTCGTAGTTGGTAGCATGCTGAGCTTCTATGCCAAGATCGTGGGTTCAAACCCGGCCGAAGTCGTCGGATTTTTTAAGAGCGTTAAAAATCCATCAGTATGCCTTCCTTCGGACTAGAAGTAAAGCCGGCGGTCCCATGTCATAGAATTATGGCATGTTAAATAACATTCCACTAATTACACCTGTGTGAAACTTAATTAGGTTAAAAATGTAAACAACGCTCAGATTCCTACGTTCGTCGCCAGGAGTCGACTGCGGTGGCGTCTAGTAGCCAAGTTCTGAACTAGTAGTAGTCGTTGACGGTGGCGTTTGGCGGTAAATGTAGGAACTACTTGAAAAATTCATAGTCTGCAGTCCTTACTTGAGTTAAGAAACAGATAACACACACTAATACAGTCATCACAATTAACACCGGTTATGATAGATTATACAAACACCCAAAGTACACGGGGCTACATGACCGCGTTGTCGCAGCCGCTAAACTAAGGAACCAACCAACCAAAATGGGACAACATCGGAGCTTCGTTATTACCGGCGGGATTAAAATTAGCTTACATTTCTAGTCTAACACATCATCAATTTTTGTGTGAAGAATACACCAACTTACCGCCAATGATCGTGTAGCCCGCGAACGCCGGTGAACTGCCATAATGGCAGGGACACATGGTAGGACCCTATCTGGATATCTTTCAGAGTACAATCTTCTTGCTTCCTCACCATTATTGTTAGAGGCACCATAGCACAGGTGCATATCGGCGTATTCCTCAAAACTGTACCTTTGCGGACGTTCAGCCATCGTGCGAAATTAAACTGAACGTAGTAGTTTGCGTACGGCTGCACTCTCTTCTCTGCCGTAGCACCAGACTGTATCATGTGACTACAATACGGCAAATAACACTTTTAAAAAAATGCCCAAGTCCGGAATCAAACCCGGAACTACTGGCCTTTCGCACCGCAACGCTATCCATTACGCCAGCGCCACATGGTAAAATGAATCTTGCCAAGAGTTAAAAGATTGAGAAAGGTAATAGAGGCTTGGGTCGGTTGCCTAACTTACAGGGTGGAGGGCCTGAATCAACCCTTATTTTAGGGGTTAAGGAAGCCGCTCCGACCCCAAGTTCCCTATCTCAAATTACTTCTAAACCCGTCCCCTGCACGACCTATCATTCTCCAAAGGTAAATAAAAGACACCCTGTATACTGTATGTAAATATAACAATACGTCAAATAAATATTAACGGTGATACAGACTAAGAAGTTTGATATTTATTTACATGTTTAGACGATGAAAAAATTTCTGACAAAGAAGGCTCAGCACTAAGCCACAGGACATTGTTCGCACTTGCGAACAATTAATTTGTTAATTTTTTTTAGTTTCTGAAAGTGCTAAAGTCAGACCAGAATTTAATTTTCCTAACCTCATTTTCGTCACCATGTGCTCGTGACAATTCATTTTGTATTACGCTTCCTCGTTTGAACCAAGTATGTTAAAATGATTTAATTATTACTTGTTAGGTTATAGCCATAGCTCACCTCTAAGACATTTTTCTAAGTGTTAAAAGGTTGTTCTACACTCTTTGAGTCATCGTGGCGAACTGGAATCCATAAGTTACGCGCTCATTGGCCGCCGCCATGACGTGGCCTCGTTCCAGCCATTCACCGCGTTCTTCTTCACAACGTGGTCTGGATTCTCCAATCTCCAGCCATCGAAGCTCCGAGAACAACGGCCTGTCAACTATTTAAGAGACTTGCTCTGCAAGCCTCTTCGTGCTTTCAATCGTCAGCGACCATGCTGATCACCGTCTTGCTACCGGATGATAAACTTCAACTTCTCATCTTTAATTTCTGCGCAAAGAAGTGTTCATAAAACCTTCGCCAAGTCGTCAAGACATTTTCAAAGTGATATAACCTGGATCACATATTGCATGTTCCTGCATGTACATTAAGATGTAAACTTTACATCTCTAGTGCTAAGGAAAACTATTCCGTGTGCATCTACTACTACGTAAATAGGTCATTCATTACGTATTTAGGTCTTCAAAAGCTTACTATAAGCTCTACGTTTGTGAACTCAACCACAACTTGACATAACATTTGTCATCTTCTTATTCAAGGATTCTACGAACATATGGGTTGCTACCCACAATTCGCCATTAAGCTAAGTATTTTGTACCATGTATTGTGTAATGTACTGTACTCGTTTGGAGATACGAGCCAGCGAATCATACATCTAGTTGAAAGTTTTATAAACTGGCCCATGTTAAAATTTAACGATGCTGCAAGTTGACACAAAAACAGGTTTGATGAGCGAGGGAATTAACTGGGTTAATTCGGCCAGCCAATAGCAGATTAGTAGCAGCTAGCGGACTTGGAACTTGTTTTGTCGAGACGACAGAGAGCCCGAGCAGCAACGAAGACTCCCGAGTGATATTCCCGACAGAGAAGCAAGGCGCGTGGCAAGAATGAGGAGAAGAGGAAGGGGCGCAAGCTCGACACGCGACTGGAACCAATGAGAAGCCGCCTTATTAAAATTAACACCAACAGAGTAATTAACATACATAATTACTAGGACACAGTTACTATATCAAACCATCATGAAGAGTGTTGAATGATAATTAAGAACGAATGACTACAATTACAGCCGAGAATTTAAGTAATTAATGAAGAGTTTGATCAATTATTATAAGCGACCAATCGGAGCCGTGGATTGAGAAAAGACGCGGTTTTGGAAATTAGGCGCGGGGGAAAGAGAAGAGGCAGCGAGATTCTTATCAATCACGACTTCGAAGCAGAAGGACGTTCGAACAAGCTACTCTACAAGTTGAACAAAGCAAATAGCAAATATTCATCGAAGGCACTTAGTAATGTGCAAGTAACATAAAAGTCGACATTCAGCGAAGAAATAATTATATTATTAACAACAAATCCACAGCTTCAAGCATGGTGAAATTCCAAAAGTTGAGGGAGGAATTTCCTAACGATTCTACAAGCGTCGTGATGACCGCCTAAACAATTATGGGAACGGCGCTATGATGGCATCAAGAACATCCGAAATGACTTAACATCAACATTTCCGGGGAGATCATCATCCCATCTCTCCCGTAATAGAAATTCTACAATTATCAGTCATTCTACCATCTCAAATGATGATCTACAGGGAACTTTGGGGAAAGAAGACCAGAAGAATTCATGAACGAGGGCGGGCAGGGAATGACCCGGCGCCGAAGCGAGAAAGGGTTATCCCAACTCAACCAGAAGAGTCATCGGCGGAGGGGGCGACAGCACGATGATGATCGAGTTCGTATCCCGAGACCTGACCGCACGAGATATTAGGTGGGAGAATTGGACAAGAATGCTGAACATCACGCAGTCTTAAGCCGCTAGGAACATTCCGTTTCTAATGGGTAACCAAAGGAAGTCCGCTTCATGTCAACTTTAACCCCAGCACAAGGTAGTCCACGGACCAACATTGAACATCCCACTTTGTAGAATTGTATATATCTAGAATATCCGACAACTATTGTTGAATGCCATTTTTCTATATTGTTTATTAGATTATTGCAGTTTTCATTCTTATGTTCGTAAAAACATCATGCGGATGTTAAGTCGTATTTTTCGACGATTTCGGAATTTTAGGGATTTTTCATTTCGATTTTTCGATTTTTGCGATATTCGAAATTTGAAGGGAGATTTTATAGTTTAGTTCAGAATAGTTATAGTAAAATTCAAACGTGTTTTAAATCGCCCGATATCTATGTTTTATTAATGATTGTAATGATGGAAATGTTTTCCAAGTATGTGATAGAAAGTATATGTCAAAGAATGCGAATCAGGAAGATCTATTGTAGAGATCTATATAAAGTCACGATCTGATAAATAATTAAACAGATTTGGTGAACAAAATTTGTGAGTAATATATTTTAAAGTATTGGAATTTGTTGAAAGGACAGTAAAGAAAGAATATGTAAAGAATTGTAATGTGCATTTAACAAATACGAATGATAGCGTATTTTGAAGTAAGAAATAATGTAACGAAGGAATTGAAGGAATATAACAGTTTGTTGAAAGCTTTTTAAGAAATGTGATTGAGGTAAAGAAATCAGATTTTTATTTGAAGATTATCATTTTATCGCATTACCTGTTAAATTAATTCATGGATAGAACCAGTATTTTTAATTATATTGTTATTAAGATTGTGGTAACTGAAAGAAGAGTTTATTTTGGGAGAGTATAGAGAAAGGAATTGTATTGAAGGAACTGCGAAGTATCTCGATGAATGATATTTATTATTCCCGTTGTAGACGGAGGTAATTGTTGTGTGACAATGAGCCTGTGTGTAGCCATTGATCTATTTTTGTAGAAATGTCTGTAGTGACAGACGCGTGTATTTCATGGAAGTAAGAAGTTATGAGAGCAGTATTATGGAAGTTTATCAATTGTGGATGTTATTGAAATAGTCTCAATATAGTTGAAACTCCTTGAAATTCACAGGACAGCGGATCCTGGATGAAGTTAAATCTGATAGAAATTATAGGATTTAATGGATCTTTGTTGAAGCTGAGAGTAAACTGAGGTCCATTAAATGGTTCTTTTCCTAATTTTTTCATTTATGGTAATTATTCGACGAGTGGAAATTTGTATTTTTATTAAGTATATTTATTTCATGAGCAGATTAGTTGTAGGAGGTTTTAGAGCTATGTCTACTTAATTGTATGGATTATAGAATCCCAGATTGTAACGAAAACCACGAACGAGACATAGTAGAGTGAAGTTATATTTTTCTGAAGCCCGTTGAGAGGCAGGAGTGAAGTAGAAGGACAGTTATATGTTGTATTGTCAGGAGAAAGGAAGGAACCCGTTGTGTATATTTTTGTTTTAAGTAAGTAATCGATAAACTACGACGTGATTATTTTCATTGTATAGAATGTTTTATTAATTATTTTTCAGATAGATTCGTAATTAGATTTAGGAGTGTTTTCTTCTTTCTTTCTTTCTTCGTTTTGCCCACTTAGGGAGCGCGCTTGAACTTGTTGACTCGGGTTGATGGAGCTTTCCTCTTCTTCTCCTCCCAAAATCTCCTCATGAACTCGCTATGCCCCTTCTTACGTTCCTCCGTCCATTTTTTTCCAGTGGTCTTTTTAGCTTTTTCGGCGAAAGAGTGATTTGTAACTCGGGTTCCAAAAGTCTTGCGATTCATGATGCTATCTTCTGTAATGTTTATTTCCTTTAAGTCCTGTTTGATTTCTTCCAACCAACTGATTTTGACCTTCTTTGAATTAATTATATCAAGCAGTTTTTTTGCATATCTGGTGTTGTCCATTCGGCAGATGTGACCATAAAATTTCAATCGTCTCTTACGCACGGTATCAGTGAACTTATTGATTACTGTGTACAAGTCTGTGGTTTTCCTTTTAATCCATATACCATTAACATAAACGGGGCCATATATTTTCCTGAGAATTTTACGTTCCTGGATTTCGATTTCACCAATTTGAGAGTGGCCTCCTAGAGATATAGTTTCGGAGGCGTACAATGCTTCCGGAAGAACAACTGTCTGGTAGTGCCGTAGTTTTGCATTTCGTGACATCACTCTTTTATTATAGTGATTCCATGTTATTCGGTATGCTTTCTGAAGTTTGGTAGCTCTTTCTAAATTAGCTTTCCTGTCCAATCCAGACGGTACAATAATTTCTCCTAAATATTTGAAGGAAGGTACGTGTCTAATTATTCCATAGTTGGTCTGTAGTGGAGATCTCGGGATATTCTGGTCTCCATTTACTATGAAATGCGTCTTCTCATACGATATTTGGAGTCCTGTCTTTGATGCTAACTCATGTAACTTCTCTATGGCATACTCGGTTTCTTCACTAGTCTTGGTAAAGATAGCTAGATCATCAGCAAAAGCTAGGCATTTTACTTTTATTTTCTGTTCCAGAGTACCAATGCTTATGCCTTTGATGTTGTTTTCCCACTCCCTGATGACTTTGTCTAACACTAAGTTAAAAAGCAGTGGGGAGAGGCCGTCACCTTGTCGAACTCCGGTATGTACTTCGAAAGGCTCGGATAGTTCACCTAGGAACTTCACTTGAGATGTTGTGTCAGTGAGAGTCTGGCGGATTAAGTCCCTGGTTTTCCTGTCAACTCTGAGCTCTTCTAGGGTGTTCAGAACAGTTTGTCTGTCAATAGAATCATACGCCTTCTTAAAATCCACGAAGGTGACAAACGTGTTGGTACTGCGGCGTATTCTTAATATCGTCTTTAGGCTCCAAATCTGCTCCGAACACGATCTACCTTTCCTAAAGCCTGCCTGGTATTCACCAATCAAATGATCAGTTTGTTGTTCTACTCTGTTTAAGAGTGCTTTAGATAATACCTTGTATATAATTGGTAAAAGTGATATACCTCTGTAGTTGTTGGGGTCCGCTCGGTCACCCTTTTTATGCAACGGATGGATAATGGCATTCTTCCAGTCCTTCGGAATTATTTCGCTCTCCCATATTTCTGTTAGGAGTGTATGAATTCTCCTTATGAGGTCATCTCCTCCTATTTTCAACATCTCAGCAGTTATTCCATCGTTCCCAGGGGCTTTGTTATTTTTGAGCGATTGGATTATCTCTTTTATTTCTTGAGTTGTTGGGGGAAGTGAGTCTGGGTTTGGTACAGGTTTTTCAAACTGCAGTCTTTCCACTGGAGGATCACAGTTCAGTAGAGTTTGGAAATAATCAGCCAGTATCTTGCAGTTCTCCTTACTGTTTGTTTCTAGTCGTCCATTACGTCGACGGAAACTTAGAGTTGGTGGTTTGTATCCTGACAAGTCCTCACGGAATGTCTTGTAAAAATTTCGAGTGTTGTTTTTCTGGAAATCCTGTTCTAACCCTTCGAGTCTGATTTTGTTGTAGGCACGTTTTTCGCGCCGGATTGTTTTAGAGGTTAGTTTTTGAGTTTTTAGGAAGTTCTCCCATCTTTCCACTGTCCGATGTCCATTCCACTGATGCCAAGCTTTGACTCGGTCATTGACGGCTTCATCGCACGTTGTGTTCCACCATCTGTGCTTTCTTTTCCTAGGTGGTTGTCCTAATTTCATGGCTGATGACTGTAATGTTTTGCGAAGGTCTGGCCACTCCCTAGGATTTTCTTCCTGTAAATCTCGTAGGAAAACCTCGGCGTTCTTCCTCAAGCAGTCCGGATCAACTCTTGGAAACCGGTTGCCTTTAGGTTTGGATCTGTTTGGTTGAAACCGAACCTTGATTTGCGTGAGGTAGTGATCCGAATCTACCACTCCCTTTCGTACCTTAACATTCTGAATCTCCAGCATATTCTTTGCGGAAATAGCCACATGATCTATCTGAAATTCCCCTAATAACGGGTTAGGTGATCTCCAGGTTTTCTTTTTGTGTAATGGTCTCATAAAGTGCGTGGACATGAGTCTCAGCATGAATAATGTACAAAAGTTTATTAGACGCTCTCCATTCTTATTAGTCCGCCGATGTGCGGGATGGAGTCCTACTATTGATCTGTATATCTTCTCTCTGCCAACCTGTGCATTGAAATCCCCTAATAAGATTTTCACGTGATGTTTGGGGATTTTACTTGTAGTTTCCTCTAGTAATTCCCAAAAGTCTTCTACATTCTGTGGATTTCTCTTATTGTCTATGTTAGTTGGAGCATGGGCATTTATCAAGGCATATGCCTTGTTGCTTGATTTTACTGTAAGCACTGAAATTCTTTCGCATGGCGATGTGAAGTCAATAACTGAATCTAAGATAGTTTTCCTCACTGCAAAAGCCGTCCCAAACATTAGTAAATTGCCTGTGATATTAATGGCTGGTTTACCCTTAAATATCCTGAAGTTTTCAGAGTCGAAATGGTTCTCATCTTGGAATCGTGTTTCCTGAATTGCTAGGATTTGAATATCAAATTTGTCCAGGACGTCAGTCAGTTGTTTGAGCTTTCCTGTTTTCAACAGGGTATTGATGTTAATAGTACCCAAGAAGTTCTTTTTCTTGGGTCGAAGAGATTTTGAGAAGCTCCGATCCTTCTCTGAAGCATGATTTCGTTCCCGATCCCCCAGAATCCGATGATCGGGAAAGACCGGACCTGTGTCCGGGGCCTGGGGTAGTTGCGTTAGTAGTGTGTGTTCCATCATGCCTTAGTTACAAGTTGAATATACAACTAGTGGTGATCTTAAGATAAGATCACGAAATTACTACTCGATTGTTGAGATCGAGAGGTGCCTCTAGGTGTTCTCTGGCTTAAGTGTGTTTGGTCCGCGAGAGCTATTTTATTTCGCTCAAGTCCGCCGGCAAGCCGGTGAGGAACCCCCTATCCGCCACCTGGGACGCGCCACGTCGGAGTATCACCTCTCCGCCTGCTACGACAGCGTAGTAGTATTTTAATTTAAACTTTTGAGTTGTGTAGAGATTTTGCGCTTCCTAGAGGAAGAAATTTTAATGTTAGGGTGCGGGAGATAAAGTGTAATGACGGAGATCTACGTCGGGGGTAACGTCATTTATTTTTGGGATTGTTTAAATTTATAGCTTATAACATTTTTCTTGTTATAAACTCCCGTCACCTAGGGCACAGCAGTTGTTCGCTGTATAGAAGCTTACTGAAGCTTTCACATAACATTTTTTACGGTTTCTGAAGGAAGCGATTTGTATTTTTATGTGGATTAATGACACTTGGTCATTCTTATTTATTTCATTGTTTTTGAGAGCGTTTAATCGAAGCTCGATGACACGAGAAGTGTATTGGTTTTAATAATAAATAGGCGGATTCGTGTCGACGATTTCCTGATTGTTTTATAGGAAACTGGCATTATATTTGTAGTTAGATGGTAGAGGAATGTGCTGTAGTGTGGAAGTTCCCGAGGGACCTAATCCGCATCCTTACGCCCGAGATTTTTTGAGACTCTTTTTATCCTAAGTAGTTAGATGACCCTACTCTTCTGTAGTTTGTTACTGCATTACATTCCGTCTGAGAAAATCCTGTCCCTTATTCTGAGTGTTTTCGCCAAGTGTCACCATGTCGTTTTTAGCCGGGACTTCAAGATGCTACAATCCAAGATTATTTCCAGCCGGAGGATATTGGTGGATCATCCAGTATATAAGGGCCTAGAATTTTAATGGCGCCCAACGTGGGGTTAGTGATTTTGGTCCCTGGTTTAGTGTCTAGAATTTTAATAGCACCGTGACCATGTTAGTTAGTGATTTTGACCCAAGTTCAGTGTCTAGTTTTTTTTATAGGATTACCCATATGTTAGTTACTGGTAAGTCCAATAATCTGTTGGCAAGCAACTTGTTTGGATAATTAGGGGAAGGGAGACGCATTATGGATCCTTGACATGATGTGATCGCCTTAAGAACATTGTTGATTATACACGAGAGTGTGAGATAAATGGAGGAAGACTTAAAATGTGTAATGAACGTCGACCAATATTTATCGCGGTAAGAAATGAATTTATGAAAGAAATCAAACCTGAACAATTAACCATGTATTGCGTTTTAAAGAAGACTACTCCAAAGGAATAACCTTAGAAAGTTCATGGCTAGGTCTTATTTATTTAATTTACCGGTTTTATGGTTATTTTGAAGCCATAAGTCATGTTAGATTAATATTGTCATTTAGGAGTGTTGTTAGTTTTTTAATTTTCTTAGACCGTTGAATACAAATGATAATCTGTCAGGCAGGGAAGTAAGATATTATTAAAATAGATTAAGTAATTGATAAACGGTAAAATCTCCTTCATATTATTATAGTGGTATAAATTGTAGTTGTTTCGGATGTTCTTGATTGTTGTCATAGTATATGTTCCCTATTTCTCAAGAAAGAAGATGCCAGGAGACCTGGATGCTATTAGGGCAATGTTTGGTACATTGCAGGAGACCCAGGCAAATTAGACGAAGTCTTAGAAGCCCTACACCAAGCTACCCACCAAAACCAGAAAAGAGTAGAATTAGAAATTAAGAAAAATACAGAAGAAATTAGGAGAGAAGCGAAAGGTGACGCAGATAGGATAGCTGGGAATGTCAAAATAGTGCTATCGAGACCCAAAGAAAGTTAGCTGAGACCCAAGCTACTGTAAATACTTCCCAAGCCACATTAGCTAACACCCAAATAACGCTAGCTACCCTGCAAACGAACTCCAATGAAACGAAAGAAACATTAGCTACCCTAGATACTAGAGCTAAAGAAACCCAAGCAACTTTAGCTACCTTGCAAACCCAGTCCACTGAAACACAGAATACTTTAGCTAGGACCCAAACCTCTTTGGCAGTTTTAGAAATTCAGTCAGAACACAACAGTAAGAGATTAAATGGATTTCAGGATAACATAACCCTCCAGTTAGGTAAGCTCCAATCCGAGAACACAAGCATCAACACTAACCTGGATGAGTTGAAAACAACTGTAGCAATGCTACAAATACAGGTAAATCAGAAAGCTGATCTTGTAAGGGCCGATATTGAGATTGACATTTATCATGTTGTAAGTGAAAGTATTGATAAACTCAAAACTGAGTTAATTGAAACCTCAGGCATAACTGTTAAAAGATTAGAAGATGATTTCTCTAAAAAACTTGTAATGGCAGAGTATCGTAGTACTAAAGACATTGAGGAAATTAGGAATGATTTTATTAAGAGAATTCATAGTTTACGGAACATATTTTCAGTAAATTCAGAACCAGATCTGAGTGACCGGATCAAAGAACACATAGATGATGAACTAAAAGGTAAAATCTCCGAGTTAAATAACGAAATCGAGTCGATGAAAAATAAAGTGCAGGAGTTAGAAGTAGGCAATTTTCACATCGTGGAGGATGTTATTAAAGGTCGGACTATTGAGTTAACTAACGAAAATACGTCAATGCCAGAACGGACAGAAGATAGTAGCATCAGAGAAGAACGGAGAATTTTGCAAGAAAGAATCGGTAAATTAGAAGAGGAATTGCTCCAAGCTAGGAGGTTAAATACACCGCAAGCTAGGGAGAAACAAGTACGATTTTCGACACCTATGGAAAACATGTCACGTGGAAACACATCATCGAATATTCCAAACGTTACGATAATTCGGAATATTGACCAGAAACCACGCACTTTTCCAGGAAATGATGGAATAACACCAATAGAGTTTATTAATGATATCTCAGAGTACTTTTTGGCGAATAATGTTCCCGAAGAAAGAAAGTTACGACTGGTAGAGCGTTACTTAAGAAATACCGTACTTCAGTGGTTCAGAGCATTCCGATGGACTTTCCTATGTTTTGAGGACTTAGCTAATGCCCTCATAAAACGATTTTGGTCGGTAGATGAACAACACAAAGTTAGAGCAGAGGCATACTCACGAAAGTACGCAAGTTCGCATACCACACGCTATGGTAGCTACTTCGCGACACAATTAGCACGCCTCCAATATTTGCAACCAGCACCGTCAGACATTGAAATGATACAAACTATCTCACGACAATTTCCACCGGGTGAGTTATCCGTGGTCGTTACGGCATGACTCATGGCAGTCGCTCACATCCGGGAGGCGAGGAGGTTCGCATCCCCCCGCCGGCAACCTTGAAGATGGTCTTCTGTGGTTTCCCATCTTCCTTTCAGGCAAATGCCGGGGTTGGTCCCTAACTATAGGCCACAGCCGCTACCTTCCAACTCCTCGCCATTTCCTTCCAACTTTCCTCCCCAACGGTACTTGTAACTCACCCATTGGGTGTTCGTCTCGAAGCAGCTACAAAACTGGCGAGCCGAACTTGTCCTCGGACACTCCCGGCACTAAAAGCCATACGCTAATAAAAACGACAATTTCCAGCAGATGTTAGGAGAAACATAATTGCATCTCGAGTATCAAGTCTCCAAGAAATGGATGATCTACTGAGACAGCTTGACTAGACTTCTAGTGTAACGAACTCTAATTTTCGTAGCCCAAGAACAGACAATCGAGAAGTCAACACTATAAAGATTGACGAAGTACAGCAAACGGAAGAAAATGTCGCCGATAATAGGAGAGGAGGACCTGTAAGGAACGCATATACTCAGAATCAGAGAAACGTGTATCAGAATCGAAGGCAACAGGATAACAGGCCATATCAGAGATACGCCAGAAACAATACTCAAACCAGAAGATCGGGTTATCAGTATAATAATAATTATCGACAGAATAATTATTACCAGAGAGGTAATAATAACGAAAATAACAATAATCGCTAAGGATATTCCCGGTATAACAACTGGAATGACGACAATTACAATCGCCAGAATTTCCAGCAGAGGAGAAACCAAGAGAATAGAAACTATATCCGAGGTCAACAGGAGGAAAATCAGAGAAGTAGAGAAGAGAGACCGAGAGAGGACGAACCGAAACCAGGCTTAAGTAGGCAAGAGAATAGAGGTAATGATGATGATACCTCTAGGAAAAAAAACTTCACATTGGAAACAACAATAAACGGCAGAAAATCTTCACCTACTAATGAAATCACGGTAAATGAGATATATCAGACGACGGATGACGATTTGTTATTCGAGGAAGAGATCCCAGAGAGAGAGAAAATGGCTAACGTGCCTATTATAAATATTGTAGTGGGAGAAACCACGTTAAAAACACTTTTGGATACAGATGCATCAGTTTCGATAATTTCACAAGATTCCTATGAGAAATT
This sequence comes from Meconema thalassinum, assembly GCA_946902985.2. Taxonomy (NCBI): domain Eukaryota; kingdom Metazoa; phylum Arthropoda; class Insecta; order Orthoptera; family Tettigoniidae; genus Meconema; species Meconema thalassinum. Next base: position 1,434,537,443 of record OX336389.2, on the reverse strand, counting down.
AAAGGACGGAGAAGAGGTTACATCCATGCCAGTCTCACGATTGAAAATACGAGAGATTTTCAGAGATAAATCAGTAAAATGTCGAATCCAAGTTTTAATGGAATTCACCATTAATGAGCGTCGTTTAGAACACATTTTTATTGTGGTAGAGAAGATTAATTTTGATGTGATCATTGGGATTGACTTTATCACGAAAGTAGGAGCAATAATAGACATGCGGAATAGAATAGTGAAATTCTATGATGAGATTGACACAGAAAAGTCTGAAGAACAGGACACAGAAAACCTTCCAGAAAAGGAACCAAGAGAGATTATTCTGAATCAAGTCATTGCTGAAGTAGAAGCAGAAACGAGACCTTATGGATTGAACGTGAATGGTTGTACAGAGTTTGAAGAGATATTTGGAAATTTAATTCAGGAATATGCAGATATATTTGATGATAAACCTGGATTAATCAAGGGATATCGTGGTACTTGCTCGTAACAATCGATGTCTTTACGAAGTACGTGATTATAAACCCGATGCAGAAAGCAAACTCGAAGAGCGTGATCAAACACATCGATAGGAATATAATCCCAAGAGCAGGGAAACCTGATAGTATTTTGACAGACCATGGAACGCAATTTACGTCTGAAGAATTCAAGAACGCATGGAGAGGCTCCAGATTAAACATATTTTCTCCAGCTACAGAAAACCAGAATCGAATCCGGTGGAGAGATCGATCAAGGAGATTAGCAAATACGCAAGATTATACTGCTGAGATAACCACAGGGAATGGATTAGAATTGTACCCCTCATTGAGGATTGTCTTAATTCTACAGTACACGAAAGTACGGCAGATATTCCAACTCTACTACATTTCAACAGAAAACCTGAACGGCCATGGGATGATGTTTTCAGGGATATACCTACGGATCACCTACCCACGAGGGAAAGAACAGTCGAGGTAGCCCGCCAGAATCTAATCACAGCAGCGGAGAGGCGAGAAAAACGCACGCTAGGAAAACGTTATGATACACCGCTGAGACCAGATGAGTTAGTGGTTATTAAAAGACCTACGAAGGCTGATGTGTCAAAGCAGATTTACCCCAGATTTGCTAAGGCATATTATGGTCCCTTCAAAGTAATCGAAAGTTATGGTAATAATTGTTACAAAATTGTGAACATTCATGATGATCAAGTTGTTGGAAATTACAATGCTAAGAATTTAAAACGCTACTACAGGAAGGTAGAATAGTGAGTTAACTATGGTCCAATTCAGTGATGAAGAAGACATTTCAAAAGCTTTGTTCCACGCTTTTGCAGTGAAAAGTTGAGTGAGGATTGTACACGTTTGGAGATACGAGCCAGAGAATCATACATCTAGTTGAAAGTTTTACAAATTGGCCCATGTTAAAATATAACGATGATGCAAGTTGACACAAAAACAGGTTTGTTGAGCGAGGGAATTAAATGAGTTAATTCGGCCAGCCAATAGCAGATTAGTAGCCGCTAGCGGACTTGGAACTTGTTTTGTCGAGACGACAGAGAGCCCGAGCAGCAACGAAGACTCCCGAGTGATATTCCCGACAGAGAAGCAAGGCGCGTGGCAAGAATGAGGAGAAGGGGAAGAGGCGCGAGCTCGACACGCGACTGGAACCAATGAGGAGCCGTCTTATTAAAATTAACACCAACAGAGAAATTAACATATATAATTACTAGGACAAAGTTACTATATCAAACCATCATGAAGAGTGTTGAATGATAATTAAGACCGATTGACTACAATTACAGCCGAGTATTTAAGTAATTAATGAAGAGTTTGATCAATTATTATAAGCGACCAATCGGAGCCGTGGATTGAGAAAAGACGCGGTTTTGGAAATTAGGCGCGGGGGAAAGAGAAGAGGCAGCGAGATTCTTATCAATCACGACTTCGAAGCAGAAGGACGTTCGAACAAGCTACTCTACAAGTTGAACAAAGCAAATAGCAAATATCCATCGAAGGCACTTAGTAATGTGCAAGTAACATGAAAGTCGACATTCAGCGAGGAAATAATTATATTATTAACAATAAATCCACAGCTTTAAGCATGGTGAAATTCCAAAAGTTGAGGGAGGAATTTCCTAACGATTCTACAAGCGTCGTGATGACCGCCTAAACAATTATGGGAACGACGCTATGATGGCATCAAGAACATCCGAAATGACTTAACATCAACATTTCGGGGTAGATCATCTTCCCATCTCTCCCGTAATAGAAATTCTACAACTATCAGTCATTCTACCATCTCAAATGACGATCTACAGGGAACTTTGGGGAAAGAAGACCAGAAGAATTCATGAACGAGGGCGGCCAGGGAATGACCCGGCGCCGAAGCGAGAAAGGGCTATCCCATCTCACCCAGAAGAGTCATCGGCGGAGGGGGCGACAGCACGATGATGATTGATTTCGTATCCCGAGACCTGACTGCACCAGATATTAGGTGGGAGAATTGGACAAGAATGCTGAACATCACGCAGTCTTAAGCCGCTAGAAACATTCCATTTCTAATGGGTAACCAAAGGAAGTCCGCTTCATGTCAACTTTAACCCAGCACAAGGTAGTCCACGGACCAACATTGAACATCCCACTTTGTAGTATTGTATATATCTAGAATATCCGACAACCATTGAATGCCATTTTTCTATATTGTTTATTAGATTATTGCAGTTTTCATTCTTATGTTCGTAAAAACATCATGCGGATGTTTAGTCGTATTTTTCGACGATTTCGGAATTTTAGGAATTTTAATTTAATTTCATTTCATTTCATTTCGATTTTTCGATTTTTGCGATATTCGAAATTTGAAGGGAGATTTTATAGTTTAGTTCAGAATAGTTATAGTAAAATTCAAACGTGTTTTAAATCGCCCGATATCTATGTTTTATTAATGATTGTAATGATGGAAATGTTTTCCAAGTATGTGATAGAAAGTATATGTCAAAGAATGCGAATCAGGAAGATCTATTGTAGAGATCTATATAAAGTCACGATCTGATAAATAATTAAACAGATTTGGTGAACAAAATTTGTGAGTAATATATTTTAAAGTATTGGAATTTGTTGAAAGGACAGTAAAGAAAGAATATGTAAAGAATTGTAATGTGCATTTAACAAATACGAATGATAGCGTATTTTGAAGTAAGAAATAATGTAACGAAGGAATTGAAGGAATATTACAGTTTGTTGAAAGCTTTTTAAGAAATGTGAGCGAGGTAAAGAAATCAGATTTTTATTTGAAGATTATAATTTTATCGCATTACCTGTTAAATTAATTCATGGATAGAACCAGTACTTTTATTATATTGTTATTAAGATTGTGGTAACTGAAAGGAGAGTTTATTATGGGATAGTATAGAGGAAGGAATTGTATTGAAGGAACTGCGAAGTATCTCGATGAATGATATTTATTATTCCCGCTGTAGACGGAGGTAATTGTTGTGAGACAATGAGCCAGTGTGTAGCCATTGATCTATTTTTGTAGAAATGTCTGTAGTGACAGACGCGTGTATTTCATGGAAGTAAGTAGTTATGAGAGCAGTGTTATGGAAGTTTATCAATTGTGGATGTTATTGAAATAGTCTCAATATAGTTGAAACTCCATGAAATTCGCAGGACAGCGGATCCTGGATGAAGTTCAATCTTATAGAAATTATAGGATTTAATGGATCTTTGTTGAAGCTGAGAGTAAACTGAGGTCCATTAAATGGTTCTTTTCCTAATGTTTTTGTTAGTTTTAATGTAAATTTTTATTTATCAAGTGAGAAATACAATACAAAATACAAATCATTTTTGAGACGCTTGTCACATGTCACGAGAACACTCACAGACTTTGCACTGACTCGTCTTTTGTCCTCTTCTTTATTGTACATGTCTATTTCACCAGGTGGCGCTACTGTGCTATTTTTTCTTTCAAATATTAACACTTTCTCCAAAGAAAAATCAAATACAAATAAAAATAAACAAGATGAACTATTGAACACTTTTCAGCCTCTGAGATGTCATCTTATGCACGCCAATCCTCTCACGCAGCATCTTGAATCTGACCCTCTCCAGAGGTTTAGTTAGAAGATCAGCTAATTGATTGGTCCCGTTGATGTGCTCCAGCTCAAGGTCTCCGTCCAAAAATCTTTCCCTCACATAGAAATGACGTACCTCAATATGCTTGGATTTTCGATGGTACTCCGGATTTTTAGCCAATTTAACTGCACCAGCATTGTCGATGTAAAGCGTAGGAGGTTTGTCAGCAGTTCCCAGTAATTAAGAAAACAGTCTTTTCAGCCAAATCAACTCCTTTGCTCCTTCACTTGCAGACACAATTTCAGCTTCAGTTGTCGATGTTGACACAGACTTCTGTATCTGACTTCTCCACGATACAGCTCCATGATTTTAGGTCGAAATGACACCCGTCGTTGAACGTCTCGTCCTCTTGTCACCGGCGTAGTCAGCATCACTGTAGACCTTCAAAACGTCCTCTTTCCTATAGACGATTCCATGGTTCACTGTGCTCTTTAAATATCGAAATATCCGTTTCACTTGACTCCAGTCTTGAACTGTAGGATTCTCCATGGCTCGAGCAGCTTTGTTGACCGCGAACGAGATATCTGGACGACTAGCTGTAGTCAGGTACATCAAGGATCCCACCGCCTCACGATAAGGAACCCTGGCCGAAACCTTTTCTCCGTCTTCACTTTCTTCGCGTCCAACTGGGGTAGACACTCCATTTGACTCGGCCATCCCAAATTTTTCTAGGATTCTCCTCGTTTAATCCTCTTGACTGATTGCAATTGATCCATCATGGTTTTCTTGTATCTTCATGCCCAGGAAATTGTTGAGAGATCCTCTGGTCGTGTGAAATTCCTGCTGAAGTTTTTTCATGAACTGCTCGATGTCTTCTTCGTTGTCAATTACCAGACCATCATCCACAAAGATTACAACAGCCAACCACTTTCCACTTTTGTTGCTGTAAAAGAGACAAGGATCAGCTTTGCTGTTTTTGAATCCAGCTTTCTCCATGAATTTCTTGAAACGCTTGTTCCAGCAGCGTGGATCCTGTTTTAAACCATATAAGCTTCTCTTTAGATGACACACTCGGCCAGTACCAGTACCGTCCTGATGACCTTCTGGCTGTTCCATGAACACATCTTCTTCAAGCTCGCCGTTCAAGAAGGCCGTCTTGACAGCTACTGCCAACAGAGCTCGAATGGTATCATACCGTGCAACAGGGCTGAATGTTTCTTCATAATCGATTCCTGGCTGTTGCGCATAGCCTTTGGCTACCAATCATGCCTTGAAGCGAACTTCTCCACTGTCCGTTGTCTTCTGTCGAAGAACCCATCGATTTTTCAGGACCCGTGCACCATTTGGACGCTCAACCAATTTCCAGGTATCATTTTCCTTTAAGGACTCCAATTCTTCATTAATTGCTTTCAGCCATTGATTTTTATCACTAGACTGCAGCGCTTCAGAGTATGAGTCAGGATTCTTTTCAGCGATAGATGGTCCAGCCATGTGCATGTAATTTCCACTGATCATCCACGATGGCTTCTTACTTTCACGTTTGCTTTTCCTTCTTTCTTCAGTCTCTCCTTCTTCCTCATCTTCGCTTCATCCGGAACTGGATGCCGAAGCAAAATCTTCAATTTCGCTTAAGTTCTCATCTGACACTGACCTCCTCTGTAGGCCTATATCAGACGATGAATTAGACTGATTCCTCTCCACACGTTCTTCAAGCGTGACTTCAACCATTCCGGCGTTGGCGCGCAGATTGCAGACAACTTCAGGTTTGAATTTCACATCATGGCTTAGAACAACCTTTCCATGAGTTGGAATCCAGACTCTAAATCCATCCCTGTCGTTCACGTACCCAACCAGATGTCCAAAAACAGCTTTGTCGTCGAACTTTGAGCGAAAATTCTTGTCGATATGCACGAAGCATTCTGTTCCGAAGATCTTCAGATGACTGAGACTTCCCAATGGTCGTCCATACCACAATTCATAGGAAGATTTGTTTTCAATGGATGACTTCCCAGTGCGATTCAGGAGGTACACCGCAGTGTTGCAGGCTTCAACCCAAAGTTGTTTCGTTAACTTGCTGGGATTCAGCATAGATTTTGCGCACTCCACAATCGTCCGATTTTCACGTTCCGCAACTCCGTTTTGTTGTGGTGTGTACGGCGTAGTAATGCTGTGTTCTATGCCTCTGCTTGCGAGTAGTTCAGAAACCTTCTTGTTATCAAATTCTTTTCCTCCATCACACCTGAACAGCTTCACGACGTGTCCATTTGTTTTGGCTTCATTCAGGAACTGTTCCAGAACGGTGTACACTTCACTTTTGTGCTTTAAAAAGAAAACTCGTCGAAACTTGCTGAAATCATCCTTGAAACATACGTAGTAGCGTGCCTTTCCAAGAGATTCAGTAGACATTGGTCCATTCACATCGGCGTGGATTTGTTCACCGGTGGCTGTTGGTCGATTCATTCGTGTCTTGAATGACAGTCGATGCATTTTTCCCAGTGCACATCCATCTCAGAAATCCTCTTTACACATGTCTACATTGATGTTCATCTGCTTCAGTACATTCTTGGCATGCGCTTTGTGTTGATGATCAAATCGTTCATGGTAGATATGCAGTTTGTCAGACGATGTAGCTAAATTCACTCGAATGGGTTGCGCCGGTTTCACGACGCGCATGTCAAGTACATACAGACCATGACTCACACGTCCAGCCATCATCGCCTTTCCAGTAACCTTGTCTTCAATTCTAACAGTTAGGTCGTCAAGTCTTGCACAAAAACCTTTCCTTGCAGCAGCTTTCACAGAAAACAGATGAGCCATTGCATCGGGAACATACAAAACTTCAGTCATCTCAGCATTCAACCAAGCGTTGTTCAGCTGCACTTGAATGTTTACAGTTCCTTTGCCATGAGCTAGCATGCTCACACCTCGTTTTCCTAGCAAAATCTTCTCTGGAGCAGCAAACTTGACGTATGTTGTAAAATACTGTTTGTTCGCGGTGATGTGATTTGTGGCGCCACTGTCGCAGTACCACTCGTCGGCTTGAACAAAGTCGCCGTCTAACGCACTCATCGCATGTGTCAGAAACGAAGCATTGTTCTCCTTATTTTTGTTTCTAGTGTCACCCTCTTTCTTCTTCACTGGACATTCACTTGCCCAATGGCCCAATTCCTTACATTTGAAACATGGAAATTTCTGCTTTACTCGTTGAACATTTTTCTTCGACTTGTCATCAGCGCTGCCTTTGCCACTGCCATACTGGGAATGCTTCTTGGGAGCACTACGTACCACAAACGCAGTCGATTCCACGTTTCCTTGGTCACGCAGTTCAATCGTGCACAATTTTTCAATCAACAAGTTCACAGTTTGAATTTCCGTCGGAATCGTGTCCCACACATCCTTGAAATTATCATATTCTTTTCCCAGCGTGGATAAAATTCGACCGTTCAAAATCCTTTCAGATAACGTGTTTTCGTTGTGCTTTTGTAGTTCGTCGTTCAGATCCTAATAAAGCTTCTGTAACTTGGCGACATGGGTGCTGATGTCCTCCTTGTCATCACGTGTCACTCGGAAGAATGACTCGATCAACATGTTCAGTCGCTGCGTACTGCTTCGTTCGAACCGTGCGCTCAATTTTGTCAAAATTTCACTGGCATTGGTGCACGTCAACACGAGCTCGGCAACAGATTTTCCTAGCGCACCTGCTAGCAAACTGGCCGCTTTCGCGTCTTCTTTCAACCACTGCTTATATGCCGCTTTTTGTTGCGCAGTTGCATCTGCCGGCAACACAGGACACTTTTTCGAACCATCAACAATATTTTCCAGTTCATACGACCGCAAAACCATCAACACATGCCATTTCCACTTTGCCTAGTCTTCAGGGCCTTGAACTATGTAGTCACTGCTGGCTGCCATTCTGAGGTTATCCTTACTCACAAAAAATACAGCACGTGTTCCAAAGGCGCTCAGCTTCGGATCCACTCACGAGATAATACCATTTACACGTGGCCTGGGTCCATAACCTGTTAGTTTTAATGTAAATCTTTATTTATCAAGTGAGAAATACAATACAAAATACAAATCATCTTTTGAGACGCTTGTCACATGTCACGCCAACATGCACAGACTTTGCACTGACTCGTCTTTTGTTCTCTTCTTTATTGTACATGTCTATTTCACCAGGTGGCGCTACTGTGCTATTTTTCTTTCAAATATTAACAGTTTTCATTTATGGTAATTATTCGACGAGTGGAAATGTGTATTTTTATTAAGTATATTTATTTCAAGAACAGATTAGTTGTAGGAGGTTTTAGAGCTATGTCTACTTAATTGTATGGATTATAGAATCCCAGATTGTAACGCAAACCACGAACGAGACATAGTAGAGTGAAGTTATATTTTTCTGAAGCCCGTTGAGAGGCAGGAGTGAAGTAGAAGGACAGTTACATGTTGTATTGTCAGGAGAAAGGAAGGAACGCGTTGTATATATGTTTGTTTTAAGTTAGTAGTCGATGAACAACGATGTGATTATATTCATTGTATAGAATGTCGTATTAAATATTTTTCAGATAGATTCGTAATTAGATTTAGGAGTTTTTTATATTTTTCATTTAAACTTTAGAGTTGTGTAGAGATTTTGCGCTTCCTAGAGGAAGAAATTTTAATGTTAGGGTGCGGGAGATAAAGTGTATAGAGTAATGAATAGTATTTCTAATGACGGAGATCTACGTCAGGGGTAACGTCATTTCTTTTTGGGATTATTTAAATTTATAGCTTATAACATTTTTTTTGTTATAAACTCCCGTCACCTAGGGCACACAAGTTGTTCGCTGTATAGAAGCTTACTGAAGCTTTCACATAACATTTTTTACGGTTTCTTAAGGAAACGATTTGTATTTTTATGTGGATTAATGACACTTGGTCATTCTTATTTATTTCATTGTTTTTTGAGAGCGTAATCGAAGCTCGATGACACGAGAAGTGTATTGGTTTTAATAATAAATAGACGGATTCGTGTTGACGATTTCCTGATTGTTTTATAGGAAACTGGCATTATATTTGTAGTTAGATGGTAGAGGAATGTGCTGTAGGGTGGAAGTTCCCGAGGGACCTAATCCGCATCGTTACGCCCGAGATTTTTTGAGACTCTCTTTATCCTAAGTAGTTAGATGACCCTACTGTTCTGTAGTTTGTTACTGCAGCACATTCCGTATGAGAAAATCCTGTCCCTTATTCTGAGTGTATTGGCCAAGTGGCACCATGTCGTTTTTAGCCGGGACTTCAAGATGCTACAATCCCAGATTATTTCCAACCGGAGGATATTGGTATATAAGGGTACAGTACTTTCTGCTTTATCATGTTAGATTCATACAAGCCTGAAAAAGTTTTCTCAATCTTAATATCTGCTGGTCTTTGCTATTTTCCTACCGGATTACATACCGACTGGCTTTTGTCATTTTTTGCTTTGAAAATTATTTCATGTCCATATGTCATGTGAGATCATTCTCATTAATTCTAGTGCATACTTGCATTTGCCAATTGCACTTCTTGTTAGATCATTTCATGGTTCACTTTCAAGTAATAGGCCTACTTGCCTACCTGCTTCTGCCATCTCAATTTCATTGGAAATCTTTCATGGTCAACGTTCTTGCAGTTCACTTTTACCTGTGTCTGCCATTGCATTTTCTTCGGAAATATTTAGTTGCATCTTTGCAACTCCCTAAGCATTTCTATTTCATAGGGTACTGCAGTATTAAGCCCCTTTCAGCCATTAGCTCCCGTCATAGGCTATGTCTTTCTTGGTAACTTCTATAGTTTCCCCTACTTTCTTTCCTAAAGTATGGCAGGATTTGCTCCCTGCCAGCCATCAGCTTCATTCGTAAGCTGCGTTACTGTTTTTTCTCTTTCAAAAACCAATTTAATTCAGTTGTGCTTAAAAGCACTCACCTTGTCGTAATGTTTAAAGATAGAGGCAATTATTTTGTTAAGAAAACATGGTTCTTTCAAATTGTGTTAACTTGTGAAGATATGAAAATGAATGTTCTATTTTCTCAACATATATGTTAAAGCTACCTGCTCTCTCTGTTCTCTTTTCGTGTGTTATATTTTCTAGCCCATGTTCCTTAACACTCAAACTTTGTTCTATTTTGAATTCACTCAAAATACGTCTGATAATGAGACTTTTAATTGGTCTATCCAATGGTCAGTGATAGCGCTTCACACCATATCTTTTGGTGCCGAAACCCGGGACTAGCTTCGCTTTGCTTTAACTTCAATTATATCTTGGAGAGCACGTTGCTTCATAATAAAACTTTATCTAATACAGTGTCTGACTTTTCACAGCTATTACGGATTCCATCAAGGTGGAGAAAGGACAGGATCCTGACGAGAAGCTGCATACCTCTCCTGTCAAGCCTGACGTTACCTCACTGCTGTCAACTTCACTGGAAGTACGGGCGAGTGCTTCAGTCTCTACCATGGCCAAAGTAGAAAAGCTATTAGGCACTCGTGCCCTCTTAGAAAATAAATTATCTAGGGATCGTTCTTACTTAACAGAGAAACGCCTTGATGATCACAATTTAAGCATTCTCACTGAGAAATTTAAAACCTATCAATCTAATTTCAAATCTTATGACACTTTACAAATCGAACTTGAGCTTCTCGACTCAAGTCGTGAGCAGGATCGAAGTCAGGTGGAGGATAGCTACAATGAGGGACTTGCTGAAGCCGATGACTTAATCAAAACCTTAACTAAAAGGCATAGGGACCAACCTGTCACTTCGACTAAACCAATCCTACCTAGGATTTCCTTGCCAACCTTTCCTGGCAACGAGAAGGAATGGGATTCCTTCGAGGAACTGTACGTTTCTTTAGTGCATGATGATTCTTCAATACCTGATATTCAGAAGTTTCATTATTTGAAATCTGTTTTACATGGTCCCCCGCCTAAGATGATAGAGGCACTCCCCCTCACGTCTGACAACTATTCTGTTTCCTTCAATTTGCTGCAATAACGTTACGGTAACCCCAGGCTTCGTATCCACAGGCATATTACTGCTCTATTTAACCTCCCTTCTTGCCGTCCAGACAATCTTCCTTCTATACGTCAGTTAGGTGATACTGTCGAGCTTCATGTACGTGCACTTGAGCACTTGAAGCAACCAGTCGAACACTGGGACTTATTTCTGATATATCTTACAACTTCCAGGTTCGACCCCCAAACTTTAAAGGCATGTGAATCAGATGTAATAGATCAGCCTGATCCCACATTTCAAACATTAGTCACATTTATCAAAAACCGTTGTCAGCTACTTTCCGCTGTTGCACAACAAGCCGAATTCCCTAGTCCGAGTAAAGGTGCAAGCAGCAAGACTCTTCCTACTGCGCCCGAAGAAACCCATCAGTACTTATATCCAATGCCCGAAAAAGGATTGCAGACATGTAAGTTACCCAGCTCACAAGCTTATCATGCCTACTAAGTAAAATTGGGAATTCCAGGAACATACAGGATAGATATTATTCGTAAAGAAAATAGTACTACTAGACAAGGTACAAATTTCTACTATTATTTACATTTAGAACATCCGAGAAACTCCAATCTCGAGGGGTGATAAGGTCTAATCTATAGTGAGCGCCTGTATCTATACCTCGTAGTACTATTTTCGACGATGACGACAATGAAAACGGAATCAGTTTAGATAAAAGTTGACTAAGTTGCTAAAAAGCACTAGCCGTTTATTAAGCTAATAAAACAAATAACAACTGGCTTCCTCCCTTAATATTGTGTCTCCCTGACATTTCAACAAAAATAACTGCAAAGATAAATTTGCACGTGGCATTACTATCGTAAGAAAATGTGAAACGGCGTGACATTAAGTATTGCCCTATTTTATACAGGTCCGCTTCAACTATGAACCATAGTTCCATATCTAATCAAATTATTCATGAACTATGTGCATATATACATTCTTTTATGAAATTCAAATTTTACACTTCATAACGTCGAAGATTAAATTTTCTTCCTCCAATAAGTCTTTCATCTACTCCATTTCTCTTAAACATCAAATTCAAATTCAAACAAACATACACCGCAACTATCGTGTGGAAAGTAATAAATACTCGTCATAATCAATTGAACATAAGTGACAAACATTTAAGCTAAGCACTGTTCCTTTTTACCTTTATCTATATATCATGAAATTTTGAAATAAGTGCTGAAATTCTTTACTGAGTTAACAATCTTCTGATAAACGTGAATACTGTAAGTGCACGGCATTAACCTTCGTTTCCACACTTCTCCTCCATAATTATACAACAATTACTTTCTCTCTTAAACACCCTGTACAGAATCTTCCTTTACTATACTCTCATAACTTCACAATTATTACATTCAATACTAGAAAAAAATTAGAGACTCCCCTGCGTCCCTTCGTAAACTTACGTAACTCCTTTACGGTCATATCTCTTTAATCTGCACGGTAATTCAACTATAAACTTCTACTTCAAAACATATACTTCCTTTACTTAACATTTCTCCTCTATAATTGATACAACATCGCCTCGTGCTCGTAATTTCATTTCTGTAATAAATCTCTGTACTTTCACCTTTCTAATCACCCTGTGATTTAACTTCGTTAACTTTCCTCTTCACGTGTTTAAATTCAGCTTTACATTTTATTACAACTTTTCAAGAAATATCAGTAAATATTCATATTCTTAACAAAAGATATAAGTTTGACTTCATTCCATTAATATTTGTTTAACAAACTCCTTTATGTTTTTAACGCTCTAAATCTCATTAGACATATGTGTTTAAGCTTTTCGTAATACTTTCGTTCATAATAAATTTCTGACACTCGAATCAACATCATGAGTTGTCGAAATATTCTTTACACTTCGTGACGTTACTTCTTAAGTATACTGTACTTAAATTTGCTCCAATAAATTTCATTTTACTTTAATTACAATCTTACTCCTTCTTTACTTCGTTCAACGTTCTATTCCTTTTATATAGTTTACTCTACATTCCTTTTTAATTTTTAACGCTCTAAATTTCTTTAATACAATTCCTTTCAATAATTTGCTTTCCTCTAAACAATTCCTTTATATTCCTTTTTTAACGCTCTGAATTCCATTAATACAATTGGTTCTAAGTTACTCTGAACAATTCCTTTAGATTCCTCTTTTAACGCTCTAAATTTCATTAGACAATTGGTTCTAAGTTACTCTGAACAATTCCTTTATATTCCATCGCTGCGATAAAACAGATTTAATTAAATTAAATCTAACGCAAGTGTGAAAATATTTACACGATTTTACTTTAATATAACCTTAGTGTTAATAGCATTATCATCATGCCAAAATTTCGTCCAAGTGACTGAAATTTTCCAGAACAAAGCAAATAACTCCGTAGAAAAATATGAAAATCACAATAACAAGATCTACACAAATTTAATTACTTTGACAAAATTATACGTTTCAAATAATGCAGTTAAGAAAAATGCTGTTGAAAAATACTGCAAAAATGCGGTTGAAAAATATGCGGTTGAAATTATGCGGTTGAAAAATATGCGGTTGGTCAATTGGATAATCACACAACTAAACTACAATTCTACATTATAAAAGACAATTTTCTCACTACCTTGTGTTGACTTCTGTACTGCTGAAAATACTTGCATCGCTCCTTCCAAACTAAACTTGTCGTGTTCATAGCAATGTCCACAGCTATGAAGACCGGTTTTGTGATAGCACCAGCTGGGCTCGCGGTGAATGACCTCGCCGAGAACAGCTCTGCCAACTCCCGTCTCTCCTCCGCTCCAAGTAGGCCGGCTTCGATTCTCTATCTCTTCAGAATAGACATCATGGTTCCTTCAGAATAGGCATCGGTTTTCTTCAGAATAGACATCGGTTTTCTTCAGAATAGACATCACGGTGTAATACTGTCGTTTATGCAAGCTTTTTCGTATCTCAAGATGTGTTAAAATTCTCGTAGAAAAGTATGAGTTTTGCTCGGTGATGTTGCGCTTTGCGTAGATGTTTGTAGCGTCTTTCATGCTAGTGAATCTGGAATTCAACTGACATCCTTGTAGTCTTCAACTTCCCCATGCTTAACTTAGCACATGTTAATATTCATATTCTTGATAATATACTTGAGACCTCCCCGTTGCTGCCTTGTAACTTGCATTTTCACTACAATGTTCAAATAAGCTTTTTTTTACGTAGAAATACTGAGTAGCTTCTTGTCGAAAATGTTTCTAGTTATGTGGAACACTTTGTATAAGCACTGCAATAATATATAGTTGTAGCTTGCTCCCAAGTTACTGAAATTTCACTCTCCCTTATTTCCAACCTTTGTGAACCGTAGCACTATTATAAAGATACTCGTTTATGCTCGAGGTCTTCTCTCGTTCAAATCTCAATTGGAAAGAACTCTCTCGTCCTGCTCTCCGCATTCCTCAAGTTCTCGTCTCACTTCCTCTCCTCCCGTGGTGTGACGTAACTCCTACCACCTCTCCTGACTTCCGTCCGCAGTTCGACCTTCGCCTCTTCCCCTCTCTCATGACGTAACTCTCGCTTCAAGTGGCGTGATCTTTCTCGTAAAGTGAACCTCCCACTTTCGTATAATGGAATATATGTCCTTCTTTAAATCATTACTACTTCCTTGCCTTTTTATAAATGCATAAGATCTATAGTATTTCACTCATTTCCATACAGTTTTTCCCATATTACTCAAATTTTTAATAAATAAAAATTTTTATTCACTCATTTATTTTCTGGGGTCTTGGTTCATCTCCCGATCAGTTCTTGAGTAATGACCTTCAATAAATTCTGGCGCATTTCCCCGTTGCTAATTTAAAGTAAAGTATAGCCTGTACTTTCTTTAATACCAGTAATTTCTCTGCTCTTGAGACGGAATTTATTGATTTTACTGTATCTGTGGGTAAAATCTTTTCAACTTGGAATGGTTGAATTTTCCAATGGATCTATTATCTTCCACTCTTACAATTTTATAGCAATTATTTCCGTAGACTGTATCTACTTTGAATGGTCCTCTGAACAGGTTACTGAATTTGATATACACTTTCTTCAGTACGTCAGCTTTCACAGGAATTCTGACAAATACAAGGTCTCCTTCTCGTAACGGTCCACTGAATCTCTTCCCTTCTAAACGTTTTAATCTCTTCTCAGCCGCTTTTTTCAACTGGATCCTTGCTTCTTCGATTCTCTGGTCCATCGGTGGTTCGTTATCTTCCGGAATATTGAAGATTCCGTCCCATGGTCGTACCGGTTTCTCTTCAAAATGTAACATGATTGGAATATCGTTGGTGCTCTCATGTCTCGTATTATTGATACAAAATTCCACTAGAGGTACAATCTTTACCCAATTCGCATGATTATCTGCACTATACAAGCGAATGTACTTTGAAAATTCCAGCATCGTTCTTTCAATAGGATTTGTCTCTGGGCTTCTAACTGATGAAAATAGGTGAACAATATCCAACCTATCCATCGCTCCCTGAAATTCTGCAGAAGTGAATTGCGTTCCATGGTCTGTTAATAGCTTCTCTGGTTTTCCTAACTTTGGAATAATGTTCCTCTCCAGGTGATATAAAACATTCCTCGTTGTTGCTTTCTGCATGGGATTGAGCATTACAATTTTGGAGAATACATCCATTGTAACTAACACATACTGGTTTCCTCTGTCTCCTTTAGGTGCAGGTCCAAAAATATCCTGACTGAACAATTCCAATGGTTTCGTCGGAATAATCGCTTTAGGTCCCTCCTTCAATAGTTCAGAATTATATGTATTCTTCTGACAAAGTTCACGAGATCTGATTACTATGGTTATGGATTCTCTCATATTAATCCAGTAGAATTTTTCTAACATGGTATAGTATGTTTTATCAGTTCCTCCATGGCCTATACTTTTGTGTACTAACCAAATTAGTGGCACAATAAGTTCTGGTGGAATAGCAACTCGTACTTTCGTATGTCTGGCATCAATGTATTTACATACTGTTTCTCCCACGAGAATATAGTGTCTAGCTTTCCTTCTCGTTTCGAAGTATGAGGCGTGCCTCCTTGTCATTCTCCCTGACAAAAATCGATAAATGTTCCTGAATGGTGCATGCTTCTTTTGAAAAAGAGGAATTCTTTTCAACTTATCCAGCGTTTCTTGATCTTCAGCATCAGTCTGGATAACATTAACTCTCACATCTCTCTCAGGAATCGGATGTCTGGAAAGAATATCTGCTAGAAGGTTGTCTTTTCCAGGTACATGAACTATCGTGGCATCAAATTGTTGCAAAAACATGGTCCATCTTGTCATCCTATCGCTCGACAAGTCTGACTTCAACATGAATTCTAGTGCTTTATGATCCGTTCTGATTATGATTTTGTGTCCCAGCAATAATTTCTTCCAATTTTGTAGAGCATTTATGACGGCTAAAGCTTCAAGCTCCGTCGTGAAGTAATTCAGCTCGTGTGTGCGTAACTTCCTACTGCTGAATGAAATATAGTGAGGATTTCCATCTTGATCCTTCTGATATAAGACTGCACTAATACCGACTCGTGAAGCGTCTGTTTCTATGATGAATGTTCTTTCAAAATCTGGGTACTCCAACTTGATGTTATCTCTGAGCATTTCCTTTGCTTGAATAAAGGCATTCTCAGTAGCTGCATCCCATTTCCATCTATTGTTCTTCTTTAGAAGCTCATGTAGAGGTGCCATGATTTCTGAATATCGTGGACAATGACTACTGAAAAACTGACAAAGACCCGCAAAAGCTCTGATGTCTTTGATTTTCTTGGGTGTTGGAAATTTCAAAATTGCTTCAATCTTGTCTTCTTTCGGATGGTAACCAAATCTGTCTATAGTGTGCCCAAGAAAGTTGATCTTTTCTTGAAAGAAATGACATTTATCCATCTTCACCTTGATGTTTGCACTTCTAAGGTTATCAAATAGCTTTGTCAAATGCATGAAATGTTGCTCTGGTGTCTCTGAAGATATGATGATATCGTCCACGTAGCAAATAGCAAATTGTTTCACTTCTTCACTCAACTTGTCATCCAAGGCTCTGATAAGTGCTGGACTTGAATTTACCAATCCATATGGTACTCTTTGGTATACATAACAGGTTTGATTGAACATGAACCCTGTATAACATTTGCTGTCTTCTGTAAGCTCTATTTGATGAAATGCCGCAGTTAAATCAATCACTGAGAAACAGGTTTTATTCTTGAATCTCCTCAGTAGTTCTCTAATTTTCGGTGGCCTGTCGAATTCTTTCAGCAGAAGAGTATTTATGCCCCTGGCATCTAAACATAGTCTAAGACTACCATCTGCTTTCTTCACAACAGTGAGTGGATTTAAATAAGGAGTGGTTTGCTTTCTTATAATTCCTTCCTTTTCCATGCCTTTTATGAGCTCTGTCACTTCAGCTTGATACTTCTCCGGAATTGGATACAATTTCTTCTGATAAGGTGTGTCGTCAGTTAGCTTAATCTGATATTTATATCCTCTTATAATACCTGGCTTGTTATCAAAGATGTCTGCATAAGTCGTGACTAATTCTTCCAACTTCTCCCTCTGATCTTCAAAATTCTCAATCTTTCTGCCATAGTGAGGCATTCCTTCTGCTTCGATTTCCATAACAATCTTCACAAGATTTTCTTCTGTAGTTTCGTCAAACAAACTACA
The DNA here is from genome assembly GCA_946902985.2 of Meconema thalassinum. Classification (NCBI taxonomy): domain Eukaryota; kingdom Metazoa; phylum Arthropoda; class Insecta; order Orthoptera; family Tettigoniidae; genus Meconema; species Meconema thalassinum. The sequence continues at coordinate 1,434,519,704 of OX336389.2, read as the reverse complement.
CTCATTCTCATCCTTCGTCTTATCCTCTGATTGATGTAAGCCTTCATTAAATCTTATGACTCCATTTCGTAAATCGATTACAGCTCCAGTCTTGGTTATAAAATCAATGCCTAAAATAGCATCAAAATTGATCTGGCTCAAGACTATGAATATCTGCTCATATCTGTGTTTATTTATACAGAATTCCATTAGTGCTTGGACTTTACATTTCATGGTCTTGTCGTTAAATACGCCCCTGACTTTAATGGTTGAAACAGGCATTGCTATAAGTGAATTTCCATTCTTCAATCTGTGAAAACAGTTCTCTGATAAAATTGATGCTGTTGCTCCCGTATCTAGTAGTGTTCTCAGGCATTCTCCTTCTGATATGATTTCTATAATCGGTAACCTTGCTACTCTATCTGTTTTCGTCTCTTCTCTCTCATATAGAAGATCGTAATTCGTGGCTTCATACAATTCATTAATTTGGATCTCATGTCTGGTTACGGTGCTGTTTTCTTCTCCTTTCACTTTTTGGAATTTGACGTTTTTTTGTGCCCCTCCTGGGTCTTCATTCCTTCTATCTCTGCTTGTTCCAGGTTGAGGTTCTTGATTCCGGTTATGCTGTCCCTGATCTTGGTCTCTCGCATTCCTTTCTCTGAGATTCCTTAGGTACTCCTGACTTTCTCTTTCCCTGTCATCATAATACCTTCTTACATTGTTATTATTCCTCCAACCATGTTGCTGTTGTTGCTGTCTTGAATAATTACTCGTGTTTCTCCAGTTCTGATATCCCCGATATCCATAATTATTCGTAGGGTTATTTCGATTATAATATCCCTCTCTACGATAATCATTGTTCCTGGTGTAATAGTTATTCCTCCATCTTTGATTTTCATATGGCCTTCCTTCTCTAGGTCTCTGATAATCTGGTCGAAATCGATTCTGCCCATATATATCCTGGATCTCGTTGGACCTACTCCATTTTTGTTCTCCTCTGTTTGCTGCATTTGATCGATGTGAATGGTGTGTATTTCTCTCGGTTCCTGGTTTCTACTTCTCTGGTTTTGATTTCCAGTTGAGTTGGTGGACACATTAGACGTGTGATCCAGTCTTCTCAAAATTTCCGCCATTCCTTCTAGAGTTTTCACGTTTGCCGAGATGAGGTGTCTCCTAACTTCTGTGGGTAGCTGACATGAAATAGCGTGAACCAAGTCTTCTTCCGCCAAAGGGGGTTGCAAATACTGCAAGCGTGCTAATTGTTTCGCGAAGAAACTTGCGTATTTCGTAGGACTGGAATATGCATACTTCTTAGAATAAATTTCCGCTCGTATATCCTGTTGAAGTTCCTTGCTCCAGAATCGTTTTTGTAGAGCTATCGCGAATTCTTCAAATGTCTGATATGTGTATCTGAAAGCTCTGTGCCATACTAATGCTTCTGAATCTAAGTATTTTTCCACGACTCTCATATGTCTTTCACGAGGTATCCTGTTGTCTTCTAAATACGACCTCATGTCTCTCAGAAATTCTACTGCAGTAATATTGCCTACTCCGCTGAATTTGTTCGGTTTCTCATCGTTATTCTTTATTACGACGATGTTGGCATTTGATCTAGTTTGGTAAGGTTCAAAATTTCCTCCAAATTCCCCTATTTCAGTGTGAAATGGCTCTTGACTGAAGTTAAAATTGGACTTCGGAATTTGCTGTTGACTACTCTCGCTTTCCTTATCCTCTTCTATCCTGTCTGTCCTAGCCTCTAATCTTCTTATTTCTTCTTTTAATTTTTCATCTCTTGCTTGAAAAAATCTCGTCAAGTCCTTTCTGATGTCCTCCCTGACTTCGGTTCTTAACGTTGATGAAAATGTAGCATCTCCTATCATAAGTGACCTTAATTGCTGTTCAATTTCTCTGATATCCTCATCCTGCTTTGATTGAATTTTCGCTAGTTCTATGCTTATCCCATCGACCGTACATTTAATTTTGTCAAATTCATTAGAGTTAGTTAAATCTGTTTTATTAACAATCTCTGTCAGCGTGGCTACGTTATTAATTTGTAATGTATCTATCCGCTTAGATAGATCTTCCCGTACCTTGCTAACATTAATATTGGAACATAACTCTATAGCTTTAATGTCATTTGCTAATTTGTGATGTATCTCTGATATGATTTGAGTTGTGACTGTTACGACCTCCTCCTTCATGTCCGTAACTGCCTTTACAATGGAAGCATTTATATCTACATTTATACCCTCTTCAATCAGTCTACATTGACCTTCCAATTTGACCTGTAATTCACCAACAGTGCCATTTAGATTGTCAAGTTGCTCCTTGAGTTTCTTCTGGGCCTCTGAAATGTGTACATGATGAGTGTTATTGTCTTCCTTAATTGAGCTCATGCTAGCCTGTAGTTTCTGTTCTAGTTCTTTCACTTTTCCTGCCATGTCCTGTTTGACTTGATTAACTGAAACTTTTAATTCTTCCTGTGCTTTACCTGCCCTTTCAAAAATTCTCTGAGCTTTTTCCTGATTTTTCCTAGCTTCCTCCTGTGCTTTTTCCTGATTTTTCCTGACTTCCTCCTGTGCTGCTCTTATTTCGACTTGGATCTTTCTATCTTCCAATCTAGCCTGCTCCTGACTTAACCTGTCCTCCTCGCGAGCTTTTTCCTGAGCTAATCTTATCTCTACTCTTATCCTATTTGCCTCTTCCAAAGCTAACTTGGCTTCTTCTCTTTCCTTCTCTCTAGCTAGTCTATCTTCTTTTCTGGCCTTCTCTAACGCTAACTTAGCTTCTTCCTGTGCTAATGTTATACTAGCCGTAGTAAGTGTTTGAGCAACTGCTAACTCTGCTTTGACTTCTGATTTTACAGTAGCTGCTGATTTCTGTATCTCGGTTTTCAATTGTTTAATGTTGTTATGTGTTAACTGGTGGAGGGCTTCAAGGTCTTTGGTCAATGTACTTTGACCTTCCTTCATGGTTTCAAGCATCGTTCGAATGAACGTCATATCATTCGTTGACATCTTTCTTCTTTTCTTGAGAATAAGGGAAGTATCGACTACAAAAATTACCAGTGAATATCCAGATTGACCAACGCATGCATTTTATACCAGTAATGGAATATATAGAACATCTTAATCCTACTTACATCTATTTCAATCGCGAGTTGTCTCGTATACTTGTTGTCCCATTTTACCGAACTGACATCGCTTCATTTTATTATCTCACTTAACCTATGTTTAACAACATGAATTTACTTTTAAATTTACTATTACATGACAAATGTCGTTAGCTGGTTTACAAATTATGCCTCACAACTATAGTGTACTCCACTAATCTCCTGATGTTGTGTTCATCTCAACAATCATTAAATTTGGGATCGGCATTTTTCTTTTCAAAACTAATATGGCCTCACTCTCGAGTACTTCCAAACTTCTTCTCTCAAGTGCTCTTTCGAATGCATTTCGAATGCTTTTCGAACGCCCCACGGATGGGTATGCCATTTAAATATATATCTATCTATATGCGCCCGAAGAAACCCATCAGTACTTATATCCAATGCCCGAAAAAGGATTGCAGACATGTAAGTTACCCAGCTCACAAGCTTATCATGCCTACTAAGTAAAATTGGGAATTCCAGGAACATACAGGATAGATATTATTCGTAAAGAAAATAGTACTACTAGACAAGGTACAAATTTCTACTATTATTTACATTTAGAACATCCGAGAAACTCCAATCTCGAGGGGTGATAAGGTCTAATCTATAGTGAGCGCCTGTATCTATACCTCGTAGTACTATTTTCGACGATGACGACAATGAAAACGGAATCAGTTTAGATAAAAGTTGACTAAGTTGCTAAAAAGCACTAGCCGTTTATTAAGCTAATAAAACAAATAACAACTGGCTTCCTCCCTTAATATTGTGTCTCCCTGACACTTCAACAAAAATAACTGCAAAGATAAATTTGCACGTGGCATTACTATCGTAAGAAAATGTGAAACGGCGTGACATTAAGTATTGCCCTATTTTATACAGGTCCGCTTCAACTATGAACCGTAGTTCCATATCTAATCGAATTATTCATGAACTATGTGCATATATACATTCTTTTATGAAATTCAAATTTTACACTTCATAACGTCGAAGATTAAATTTTCTTCCTCCAATAAGTCTTTCATCTACTCCATTTCTCTTAAACATCAAATTCAAACAAACATACACCGCAACTATCGTGTTGAAAGTAATAAATACTCGTCATAATCAATTGAACATAAGTGACAAACATTTAAGCTAAGCACTGTTCCTTTTTACCTTTATCTATATATCATGAAATTCTGAAATAAGTGCTGAAATTCTTTACTGAGTTAACAATCTTCTGATAAACGTGAATACTGTAAGTGCACGGCATTAACCTTCGTTTCCACACTTCTCCTCCATAATTATACAACAATTACTTTCTCTCTTAAACACCCTGTACAGAATCTTCCTTTACTATACTCTCATAACTTCACAATTATTACATTCAATACTAGAAAAATTTAGAGACTCCCCTGCGTCCCTTCGTAAACTTACGTAACTCCTTTACGTTCATATCTCTTTAATCTGCACGGTAATTCAACTATAAACTTCTTCTTCAATACATATACTTCCTTTACTTAACATTTCTCCTCTATAATTGATACAACATCGCCTCGTGCTCGTAATTTCATTTCTGTAATAAATCTCTGTACTTTCACCTTTCTAATCACCCTGTGATTTAACTTCGTTAACTTTCCTCTTCACGTGTTTAAATTCAGCTTTACATTTTATTACAACTTTTCAAGAAATATCAGTAAATATTCATATTCTTAACAAAAGATATAAGTTTGACTTCATTCCATTAATATTTGTTTAACAAACTCCTTTATGTTTTTAACGCTCTAAATCTCATTAGACATATGTGTTTAAGCTTTTCGTAATACTTTCGTTCATAATAAATTTCTGACACTCGAATCAACATCATGAGTTGTCGAAATATTCTTTACACTTCGTGACGTTACTTCTTAAGTATACTGTACTTAAATTTGCTCCAATAAATTTCATTTTACTTTAATTACAATCTTACTCCTTCTTTACTTCGTTCAACGTTCTATTCCTTTTATATAGTTTACTCTACATTCCTTTTTAATTTTTAACGCTCTAAATTTCTTTAATACAATTCCTTTCAATAATTTGCTTTCCTCTAAACAATTCCTTTATATTCCTTTTTTAACGCTCTGAATTCCATTAATACAATTGGTTCTAAGTTACTCTGAACAATTCCTTTAGATTCCTCTTTTAACGCTCTAAATTTCATTAGACAATTGGTTCTAAGTTACTCTGAACAATTCCTTTATATTCCATCGCTGCGATAAAACAGATTTAATTAAATTAAATCTAACGCAAGTGTGAAAATATTTACACGATTTTACTTTAATATAACCTTAGTGTTAATAGCATTATCATCATGCCAAAATTTCGTCCAAGTGACTGAAATTTTCCAGAACAAAGCAAATAACTCCGTAGAAAAATATGAAAATCACAATAACAAGATCTACACAAATTTAATTACTTTGACAAAATTATACGTTTCAAATAATGCAGTTAAGAAAAATGCTGTTGAAAAATACTGCAAAAATGCGGTTGAAAAATATGCGGTTGAAATTATGCGGTTGAAAAATATGCGGTTGGTCAATTGGATAATCACACAACTAAACTACAATTCTACATTATAAAAGACAATTTTCTCACTACCTTGTGTTGACTTCTGTACTGCTGAAAATACTTGCATCGCTCCTTCCAAACTAAACTTGTCGTGTTCATAGCAATGTCCACAGCTATGAAGACCGGTTTTGTGATAGCACCAGCTGGGCTCGCGGTGAATGACCTCGCCGAGAACAGCTCTGCCAACTCCCGTCTCTCCTCCGCTCCAAGTAGGCCGGCTTCGATTCTCTATCTCTTCAGAATAGACATCATGGTTTCTTCAGAATAGGCATCGGTTTTCTTCAGAATAGACATCGGTTTTCTTCAGAATAGACATCACGGTGTAATACTGTCGTTTATGCAAGCTTTTTCGTATCTCAAGATGTGTTAAAATTCTCGTAGAAAAGTATGAGTTTTGCTCGGTGATGTTGCGCTTTGCGTAGATGTTTGTAGCGTCTTTCATGCTAGTGAATCTGGAATTCAACTGACATCCTTGTAGTCTTCAACTTCCCCATGCTTAACTTAGCACATGTTAATATTCATATTCTTGATAATATACTTGAGACCTCCCCGTTGCTGCCTTGTAACTTGCATTTTCACTACAATGTTCAAATAAGCTTTTTATACGTAGAAATACTGAGTAGCTTCTTGTCGAAAATGTTTCTAGTTATGTGGAACACTTTGTATAAGCACTGCAATAATATATAGTTGTAGCTTGCTCCCAAGTTACTGAAATTTCACTCTCCCTTATTTCCAACCTTTGTGAACCGTAGCACTATTATAAAGATACTCGTTTATGCTCGAGGTCTTCTCTCGTTCAAATCTCAATTGGAAAGAACTCTCTCGTCCTGCTCTCCGCATTCCTCAAGTTCTCGTCTCACTTCCTCTCCTCCCGTGGTGTGACGTAACTCCTACCACCTCTCCTGACTTCCGTCCGCAGTTCGACCTTCGCCTCTTCCCCTCTCTCATGACGTAACTCTCGCTTCAAGTGGCGTGATCTTTCTCGTAAAGCGAACCTCCCACTTTCGTATAATGGAATATATGTCCTTCTTTAAATCATTACTACTTCCTTGCCTTTTTATAAATGCATAAGATCTATAGTATTTCACTCATTTCCATACAGTTTTTCCCATATTACTCAAATTTTTAATAAATAAAAATTTTTATTCACTCATTTATTTTCTGGGGTCTTGGTTCATCTCCCGATCAGTTCTTGAGTAATGACCTTCAATAAATTCTGGCGCATTTCCCCGTTGCTAATTTAAAGTAAAGTATAGCCTGTACTTTCTTTAATACCAGTAATTTCTCTGCTCTTGAGACGGAATTTATTGATTTTACTGTATCTGTGGGTAAAATCTTTTCAACTTGGAATGGTTGAATTTTCCAATGGATCTATTATCTTCCACTCTTACAATTTTATAGCAATTATTTCCGTAGACTGTATCTACTTTGAATGGTCCTCTGAACAGGTTACTGAATTTGATATACACTTTCTTCAGTACGTCAGCTTTCACAGGAATTCTGACAAATACAAGGTCTCCTTCTCGTAACGGTCCACTGAATCTCTTCCCTTCTAAACGTTTTAATCTCTTCTCAGCCGCTTTTTTCAACTGGATCCTTGCTTCTTCGATTCTCTGGTCCATCGGTGGTTCGTTATCTTCCGGAATATTGAAGATTCCGTCCCATGGTCGTACCGGTTTCTCTTCAAAATGTAACATGATTGGAATATCGTTGGTGCTCTCATGTCTCGTATTATTGATACAAAATTCCACTAGAGGTACAATCTTTACCCAATTCGCATGATTATCTGCACTATACAAGCGAATGTACTTTGAAAATTCCAGCATCGTTCTTTCAATAGGATTTGTCTCTGGGCTTCTAACTGATGAAAATAGGTGAACAATATCCAACCTATCCATCGCTCCCTGAAATTCTGCAGAAGTGAATTGCGTTCCATGGTCTGTTAATAGCTTCTCTGGTTTTCCTAACTTTGGAATAATGTTCCTCTCCAGGTGATATAAAACATTCCTCGTTGTTGCTTTCTGCATGGGATTGAGCATTACAATTTTGGAGAATACATCCATTGTAACTAACACATACTGGTTTCCTCTGTCTCCTTTAGGTGCAGGTCCAAAAATATCCTGACTGAACAATTCCAATGGTTTCGTCGGAATAATCGCTTTAGGTCTCTCCTTCAATAGTTCAGAATTATATGTATTCTTCTGACAAAGTTCACAAGATCTGATTACTATGGTTATGGATTCTCTCATATTAATCCAGTAGAATTTTTCTAACATGGTATAGTATGTTTTATCAGTTCCTCCATGGCCTATACTTTTGTGTACTAACCAAATTAGTGGCACAATAAGTTCTGGTGGAATAGCAACTCGTACTTTCGTATGTCTGGCATCAATGTATTTACATACTGTTTCTCCCACGAGAATATAGTGTCTAGCTTTCCTTCTCGTTTCGAAGTATGAGGCGTGCCTCCTTGTCATTCTCCCTGACAAAAATCGATAAATGTTCCTGAATGGTGCATGCTTCTTTTGAAAAAGAGGAATTCTTTTCAACTTATCCAGCGTTTCTTGATCTTCAGCATCAGTCTGGATAACATTAACTCTCACATCTCTCTCAGGAATCGGATGTCTGGAAAGAATATCTGCTAGAAGGTTGTCTTTTCCAGGTACATGAACTATCGTGGCATCAAAATGTTGCAAAAACATGGTCCATCTTGTCATCCTATCGCTCGACAAGTCTGACTTCAACATGAATTCTAGTGCTTTATGATCCGTTCTGATTATGATTTTGTGTCCCAGCAATAATTTCTTCCAATTTTGTAGAGCATTTATGACGGCTAAAGCTTCAAGCTCCGTCGTGAAGTAATTCAGCTCGTGTGTGCGTAACTTCCTACTGCTGAATGAAATATAGTGAGGATTTCCATCTTGATCCTTCTGATATAAGACTGCACTAATACCGACTCGTGAAGCGTCTGTTTCTATGATGAATGTTCTTTCAAAATCTGGGTACTCCAACTTGATGTTATCTCTGAGCATTTCCTTTGCTTGAATAAAGGCATTCTCAGTAGCTGCATCCCATTTCCATCTATTGTTCTTCTTTAGAAGCTCATGTAGAGGTGCCATGATTTCTGAATATCGTGGACAATGACTACTGAAAAACTGACAAAGACCCGCAAAAGCTCTGATGTCTTTGATTTTCTTGGGTGTTGGAAATTTCAAAATTGCTTCAATCTTGTCTTCTTTCGGATGGTAACCAAATCTGTCTATAGTGTGCCCAAGAAAGTTGATCTTTTCTTGAAAGAAATGACATTTATCCATCTTCACCTTGATGTTTGCACTTCTAAGGTTATCAAATAGCTTTGTCAAATGCATGAAATGTTGCTCTGGTGTCTCTGAAGATATGATGATATCGTCCACGTAGCAAATAGCAAATTGTTTCACTTCTTCACTCAACTTGTCATCCAAGGCTCTGATAAGTGCTGGACTTGAATTTACCAATCCATATGGTACTCTTTGGTATACATAACAGGTTTGATTGAACATGAACCCTGTATAACATTTGCTGTCTTCTGTAAGCTCTATTTGATGAAATGCCGCAGTTAAATCAATCACTGAGAAACAGGTTTTATTCTTGAATCTCCTCAGTAGTTCTCTAATTTTCGGTGGCCTGTCGAATTCTTTCAGCAGAAGAGTATTTATGCCCCTGGCATCTAAACATAGTCTAAGACTACCATCTGCTTTCTTCACAACAGTGAGTGGATTTAAATAAGGAGTGGTTTGCTTTCTTATAATTCCTTCCTTTTCCATGCCTTTTATGAGCTCTGTCACTTCAGCTTGATACTTCTCCGGAATTGGATACAATTTCTTCTGATAAGGTGTGTCGTCAGTTAGCTTAATCTGATATTTATATCCTCTTATAATACCTGGCTTGTTATCAAAGATGTCTGCATAAGTCGTGACTAATTCTTCCAACTTCTCCCTCTGATCTTCAAAATTCTCAATCTTTCTGCCATAGTGAGGCATTCCTTCTGCTTCGATTTCCATAACAATCTTCACAAGATTTTCTTCTGTAGTTTCGTCAAACAAACTACACTCATTCTCATCCTTCGTCTTATCCTCTGATTGATGTAAGCCTTCATTAAATCTTATGACTCCATTTCGTAAATCGATTACAGCTCCTGTCTTGGTTATAAAATCAATGCCTAAAATAGCATCAAAATTGATCTGGCTCAAGACTATGAATATCTGCTCATATCTGTGTTTATTTATACAGAATTCCATTAGTGCTTGGACTTTACATTTCATGGTCTTGTCGTTAAATACGCCCCTGACTTTAATGGTTGAAACAGGCATTGCTATAAGTGAATTTCCATTCTTCAATCTGTGAAAACAGTTCTCTGATAAAATTGATGCTGTTGCTCCCGTATCTAGTAGTGTTCTCAGGCATTCTCCTTCTGATATGATTTCTATAATCGGTAACCTTGCTACTCTATCTGTTTTCGTATCTTCTCTCTCATATAGAAGATCGTAATTCGTGGCTTCATACAATTCATTAATTTGGATCTCATGTCTGGTTACGGTGCTGTTTTCTTCTCCTTTCACTTTTTGGAATTTGACGTTTTTTTTGTGCCCCTCCTGGGTCTTCATTCCTTCTATCTCTGCTTGTTCCAGGTTGAGGTTCTTGATTCCGGTTATGCTGTCCCTGATCTTGGTCTCTCGCATTCCTTTCTCTGAGATTCCTTAGGTACTCCTGACTTTCTCTTTCCCTGTCATCATAATACCTTCTTACATTGTTATTATTCCTCCAACCTTGTTGCTGTTGTTGCTGTCTTGAATAATTACTCGTGTTTCTCCAGTTCTGATATCCCCGATATCCATAATTATTCGTAGGGTTATTTCGATTATAATATCCCTCTCTACGATAAGCATTGTTCCTGGTGTAATAGTTATTCCTCCATCTTTGATTTTCATATGGCCTTCCTTCTCTAGGTCTCTGATAATCTGGTCGAAATCGATTCTGCCCATATATCCTGGATCTCGTTGGACCTACTCCATTTTTGTTCTCCTCTGTTTGCTGCATTTGATCGATGTGAATGGTGTGTATTTCTCTCGGTTCCTGGTTTCTACTTCTCTGGTTTTGATTTCCAGTTGAGTTGGTGGACACATTAGACGTGTGATCCAGTCTTCTCAAAATTTCCGCCATTCCTTCTAGAGTTTTCACGTTTGCCGAGATGAGGTGTCTCCTAACTTCTGTGGGTAGCTGACATGAAATAGCGTGAACCAAGTCTTCTTCCGCCAAAGGGGGTTGCAAATACTGCAAGCGTGCTAATTGTTTCGCGAAGAAACTTGCGTATTTCGTAGGACTGGAATATGCATACTTCTTAGAATAAATTTCCGCTCGTATATCCTGTTGAAGTTCCTTGCTCCAGAATCGTTTTTGTAGAGCTATCGCGAATTCTTCAAATGTCTGATATGTGTATCTGAAAGCTCTGTGCCATACTAATGCTTCTGAATCTAAGTATTTTTCCACGACTCTCATATGTCTTTCACGAGGTATCCTGTTGTCTTCTAAATACGACCTCATGTCTCTCAGAAATTCTACTGCAGTAATATTGCCTACTCCGCTGAATTTGTTCGGTTTCTCATCGTTATTCTTTATTACGACGATGTTGGCATTTGATCTAGTTTGGTAAGGTTCAAAATTTCCTCCAAATTCCCCTATTTCAGTGTGAAATGGCTCTTGACTGAAGTTAAAATTGGACTTCGGAATTTGCTGTTGACTACTCTCGCTTTCCTTATCCTCTTCTATCCTGTCTGTCCTAGCCTCTAATCTTCTTATTTCTTCTTTTAATTTTTCATCTCTTGCTTGAAAAAATCTCGTCAAGTCCTTTCTGATGTCCTCCCTGACTTCGGTTCTTAACGTTGATGAAAATGTAGCATCTCCTATCATAAGTGACCTTAATTGCTGTTCAATTTCTCTGATATCCTCATCCTGCTTTGATTGAATTTTCGCTAGTTCTATGCTTATCCCATCGACCGTACATTTAATTTTGTCAAATTCATTAGAGTTAGTTAAATCTGTTTTATTAACAATCTCTGTCAGCGTGGCTACGTTATTAATTTGTAATGTATCTATCCGCTTAGATAGATCTTCCCGTACCTTGCTAACATTAATATTGGAACATAACTCTATAGCTTTAATGTCATTTGCTAATTTGTGATGTATCTCTGATATGATTTGAGTTGTGACTGTTACGACCTCCTCCTTCATGTCCGTAACTGCCTTTACAATGGAAGCATTTATATCTACATTTATACCCTCTTCAATCAGTCTACATTGACCTTCCAATTTGACCTGTAATTCACCAACAGTGCCATTTAGATTGTCAAGTTGCTCCTTGAGTTTCTTCTGGGCCTCTGAAATGTGTACATGATGAGTGTTATTGTCTTCCTTAATTGAGCTCATGCTAGCCTGTAGTTTCTGTTCTAGTTCTTTCACTTTTCCTGCCATGTCCTGTTTGACTTGATTAACTGAAACTTAATTCTTCCTGTGCTTTACCTGCCCTTTCAAAAATTCTCTGAGCTTTTTCCTGATTTTTCCTAGCTTCCTCCTGTGCTTTTTCCTGATTTTTCCTGACTTCCTCCTGTGCTGCTCTTATTTCGACTTGGATCTTTCTATCTTCCAATCTAGCCTGCTCCTGACTTAACCTGTCCTCCTCGCGAGCTTTTTCCTGAGCTAATCTTATCTCTGCTCTTATCCTATTTGCCTCTTCCAAAGCTAACTTGGCTTCTTCTCTTTCCTTCTCTCTAGCTAGTCTATCTTCTTTTCTGGCCTTCTCTAACGCTAACTTAGCTTCTTCCTGTGCTAATGTTATACTAGCCGTAGTAAGTGTTTGAGCAACTGCTAACTCTGCTTTGACTTCTGATTTTACAGTAGCTGCTGATTTCTGTATCTCGGTTTTCAATTGTTTAATGTTGTTATGTGTTAACTGGTGGAGGGCTTCAAGGTCTTTGGTCAATGTACTTTGACCTTCCTTGATGGTTTCAAGCATCGTTCGAATGAACGTCATATCATTCGTTGACATCTTTCTTCTTTTCTTGAGAATAAGGGAAGTATCGACTACAAAAATTACCAGTGAATATCCAGATTGACCAACGCATGCATTTTATACCAGTAATGGAATATATAGAACATCTTAATCCTACTTACATCTATTTCAATCGCGAGTTGTCTCGTATACTTGTTGTCCCATTTTACCGAACTGACATCGCTTCATTTTATTATCTCACTTAACCTATGTTTAACAACATGAATTTACTTTTAAATTTACTGATGATGATGATGATGATAATTGTTGTATTAAGGGGCCTAACATCTAGGTTATCGGCCCCTGATGGTTTGGGTGATCGTGAAGATGAAAATGAAAAGCGAACTTAAAACTAAAACTAACTACTAACCTACATACTAGAAGAAGAAATGTAAAACTAAAGGAGAATAAGGCAAATAAAAGGACAGGAGGAAAAGAAATGCCCTCAACCCTCGGAGAAAGCGGATTGAGGGACTTGGAAGGAAGGAGAGCCATGAAAGGCATATAGGAAAGTGAAAGAGGAGAGGGTCCGCCCCAAAGGTAAGGGACAAAAGGGGAAAACGGACCCAGCTCAGGAATCCCTCGGGGTCGCCAACTCCCGAACTCACCTGCCGTGAGCCCCTGAGGGTGTAGCATTATCTAGGGTGCACCAGAAGTGGTGGGGCTACGTACACCCTGCCTCCTTAAGGGCCTAGAGCACAAGGCAGGAGGTAAAAGGAAGAGAAAAAGAAGGTTGACCCCTCGCAAAAGGAGGGTATCAGAAAAGATGAGACAAGGGCCAATTAAGGCGGGAAAGGAAGAGACTCCCTAGGCCTCGGATACCCTAATACCGTCGGGGTCAGAAGAGAACAAGAGTTGACCAAGTGAGGTCGAAGGAAAGAAGACAGAGAGGAGCCGGCACAAGTAAGTGGAAGCAATGCCGGACTCAGCTGGGGCCCCGTGGTCGCCAACCCACGCCCACAAGATGTGAGCCCCTGGGGGGATTTAAATTTACTATTACATGACAAATGTCGTTAGCTGGTTTACAAATTATGCCTCACAACTATAGTGTACTCCACTAATCTCCTGATGTTCTGTTCATCTCAACAATCATTAAATTTGGGATCGGCATTTTTCTTTTCAAAACTAATATGGCCTCACTCTCGAGTACTTCCAAACTTCTTCTCTCAAGTGCTCTTTCGAATGCATTTCGAATGCTTTTCGAACGCCCCACGGATGGGTATGCCATTTAAATATATATCTATCTATATGCGCCCGAAGAAACCCATCAGTACTTATATCCAATGCCCGAAAAAGGATTGCAGACATGTAAGTTACCCAGCTCACAAGCTTATCATGCCTACTAAGTAAAATTGGGAATTCCAGGAACATACAGGATAGATATTATTCGTAAAGAAAATAGTACTACTAGACAAGGTACAAATTTCTACTATTATTTACATTTAGAACATCCGAGAAACTCCAATCTCGAGGGGTGATAAGGTCTAATCTATAGTGAGCGCCTGTATCTATACCTCGTAGTACTATTTTCGACGATGACGACAATGAAAACGGAATCAGTTTAGATAAAAGTTGACTAAGTTGCTAAAAAGCACTAGCCGTTTATTAAGCTAATAAAACAAATAACAACTGGCTTCCTCCCTTAATATTGTGTCTCCCTGACACTTCAACAAAAATAACTGCAAAGATAAATTTGCACGTGGCATTTCTATCGTAAGAAAATGTGAAACGGCGTGACATTAAGTATTGCCCTATTTTATACAGGTCCGCTTCAACTATGAACCGTAGTTCCATATCTAATCGAATTATTCATGAACTATGTGCATATATACATTCTTTTATGAAATTCAAATTTTACACTTCATAACGTCGAAGATTAAATTTTCTTCCTCCAATAAGTCTTTCATCTACTCCATTTCTCTTAAACATCAAATTCAAATTCAAACAAACATACACCGCAACTATCGTGTTGAAAGTAATAAATACTCGTCATAATCAATTGAACATAAGTGACAAACATTTAAGCTAAGCACTGTTCCTTTTTACCTTTATCTATATATCATGAAATTCTGAAATAAGTGCTGAAATTCTTTACTGAGTTAACAATCTTCTGATAAACGTGAATACTGTAAGTGCACGGCATTAACCTTCGTTTCCACACTTCTCCTCCATAATTATACAACAATTACTTTCTCTCTTAAACACCCTGTACAGAATCTTCCTTTACTATACTCTCATAACTTCACAATTATTACATTCAATACTAGAAAAATTTAGAGACTCCCCTGCGTCCCTTCGTAAACTTACGTAACTCCTTTACGTTCATATCTCTTTAATATGCACGGTAATTCAACTATAAACTTCTACTTCAATACATATACTTCCTTTACTTAACATTTCTCCTCTATAATTGATACAACATCGCCTCGTGCTCGTAATTTCATTTCTGTAATAAATCTCTGTACTTTCACCTTTCTAATCACCCTGTGATTTAACTTCGTTAACTTTCCTCTTCACGTGTTTAAATTCAGCTTTACATTTTATTACAACTTTTCAAGAAATATCAGTAAATATTCATATTCTTAACAAAAGATATAAGTTTGACTTCATTCCATTAATATTTGTTTAACAAACTCCTTTATGTTTTTAACGCTCTAAATCTCATTAGACATATGTGTTTAAGCTTTTCGTAATACTTTCGTTCATAATAAATTTCTGACACTCGAATCAACATCATGAGTTGTCGAAATATTCTTTACACTTCGTGACGTTACTTCTTAAGTATACTGAACTTAAATTTGCTACAATAAATTTCATTTTACTTTAATTACAATCTTACTCCTTCTTTACTTCGTTCAACGTTCTATTCCTTTTATATAGTTTACTCTACATTCCTTTTTAATTTTTAACGCTCTAAATTTCTTTAATACAATTCCTTTCAATAATTTGCTTTCCTCTAAACAATTCCTTTATATTCCTTTTTTAACGCTCTGAATTCCATTAATACAATTGGTTCTAAGTTACTCTGAACAATTCCTTTAGATTCCTCTTTTAACGCTCTAAATTTCATTAGACAATTGGTTCTAAGTTACTCTGAACAATTCCTTTATATTCCATCGCTGCGATAAAACAGATTTAATTAAATTAAATCTAACGCAAGTGTGAAAATATTTACACGATTTTACTTTAATATAACCTTAGTGTTAATAGCATTATCATCATGCCAAAATTTCGTCCAAGTGACTGAAATTTTCCAGAACAAAGCAAATAACTCCGTAGAAAAATATGAAAATCACAATAACAAGATCTACACAAATTTAATTACTTTGACAAAATTATACGTTTCAAATAATGCAGTTAAGAAAAATGCTGTTGACAAATACTGCAAAAAAAGCGGTTGAAAAATATACGGTTGAAATTATGCGGTTGAAAAATATGCGGTTGGTCAATTGGATAATCACACAACTAAACTACAATTCTACATTATAAAAGACAATTTTCTCACTACCTTGTGTTGACTTCTGTACTGCTGAAAATACTTGCATCGCTCCTTCCAAACCAAACTTGTCGTGTTCATAGCAATGTCCACAGCTATGAAGACCGGTTTTGTGATAGCACCAGCTGGGATCGCGGTGAATGACCTCGCCGAGAACAGCTCTGCCAACTCCCGTCTCTCCTCCGCTCCAAGTAGGCCGGCTTCGATTATCCATCTCTTCAGAATAGACATCATGGTTTCTTCAGAATAGACATCGGTTTTCTTCAGAATAGACATCGGTTTTCTTCAGAATAGACATCACGGTGTAATACTGTCGTTTATGCAAGCTTTTTCGTATCTCAAGATGTGTTAAAACTCTCGTAGAAAAGTATGAGTTTTGCTCGGTGATGTTGCGCTTTGCGTAGATATTTGTAGCGTCTTTCATGCTAGTGAATCTGGAATTCAACTGACATCCTTGTAGTCTTCAACTTCCCCATGATACAACATCATGCTAATATTAACATATTAGCACATGTTAATATTCATATTCTTGATAATATACTTGAGACCTCCCCGTTGCTGCCTTGTAACTTGCATTTTCACTACAATGTTCAAATAAGCTTTTTATACGTAGAAATACTGAGTAGCTTCTTGTCGAAAATGTTTCTAGTTATGTGGAACACTTTGTATAAGCACTGCAATAATATATAGTTGTAGCTTGCTCCCAAGTTACTGAAATTTCACTCTCCCTTATTTCCAACCTTTGTGAACCGTAGCACTATTATAAAGATACTCGTTTATGCTCGAGGTCTTCTCTCGTTCAAATCTCAATTGGAAAGAACTCTCTCGTCCTGCTCTCCGCATTCCTCAAGTTCTCGTCTCACTTCCTCTCCTCCCGTGGTGTGACGTAACTCCTACCACCTCTCCTGACTTCCGTCCGCAGTTCGACCTTCGCCTCTTCCCCTCTCTCATGACGTAACTCTCGCTTCAAGTGGCGTGATCTTTCTCGTAAAGTGAACCTCCCACTTTCGTATAATGGAATATATGTCCTTCTTTAAATCATTACTACTTCCTTGCCTTTTTATAAATGCATAAGATCTATAGTATTTCACTCATTTCCATACAGTTTTTCCCATATTACTCAAATTTTTAATAAATAAAAATTTTTATTCACTCATTTATTTTCTGGGGTCTTGGTTCATCTCCCGATCAGTTCTTGAGTAATGACCTTCAATAAATTCTGGCGCACTACCAAGAAATCTGCCTGCTCTCAGGTATTTGCAGTTCAGAGTACTGTACAAACCTGCTTTCGTTGCAACAACTTGCATCCTCTATATGCTTGTTCTTTTTCCAAATCCATGTCATTCGATGATCGTAGGAAAGCTGTTGCCGAGCACGAATGTTGTAATAATTGTCTGTCGGACTGTTTGAAACTGCTCTTCTAAAGGCGATTGCACACATTGCAAACTGCGCCACCATTCCTCATTACACCGGTTTGAAAAACCCAAATTTAAGTTACAAAATAAGCCTTTGGAAAGCGTTGTTTCTACGACTTCTCAATCCAACGAGGCCTCCAGTAGTAAGTCATACCTTAGCTCCTATAGTCAGACTGCTAATTCTTGGCGAAGTACTCAGGTTTTGTTATCCACTGTGAGACTTCAGGTCCAATACTCTAAAGGCAAATGGCATTCTGTTCGAGCTCTTCTCGACAATGCTGCCACACACGATTTCTTAACTTCTTCTTTGGTTAAGAAATTGAACTTAAAGCCTAATACCACTTCGCTAGAGATACCTGGCATCAATAACAGTAAGTCTACTTCCTTACATTTCGTAAAGCTCAATATTAAGGATTCGGTGCAATCTGGCACTAACCTTAATTTAAATTGTTTATCAATCCCCGTTATTGGAGCTCCGACATCCAGTCATTCGTTTTCGATTGATACTTGGCATTTCCCTTCTGATCTGAAATTAGCTGATCCCTACTTTCATCAGAGTGCTCCATTTGACATTTTGCTAGATGCTAATGTCTTTAGGCAAAATTTACTTCCTACTAGAATCAATATAACTTCTAGCATCTACGCCCACCACACCAAATTCGGTTGGTTGGTCACGGGTCATATCCCTCTTGCCACTGTGCAGTCTTCATCTTTATGTCACTGAACTCACGATGAATTGGACAACAATTTGGAAAAGTTTTGGAAAATTGAGTCTATTGATTCCACCCCTTCTTCTTCCACTGAAGATGACTTTTGCGAACAACTTTATCTCGCAACTCAGATGGTAGATTCGTTGTCTCTTTGCCTCGCATTCTTTCCCCTCCAGTTTTAGTAGATCCGCTTCCTCGCGCTCTTAAGTCTTTGTTCGCTGTGGAAAATCAGTTGAAACAAGATTCTTCAGCCAAAGCTCAATACGTGGAATTCATGGAAGACTACGAAGCCTCTGGTCACATGGAAGTTCTTAATAAACAAACTCTTACTGAAGACAGTGTTTATTCGAATCACCACCCTGTATGGAAGAACCCTTCCACAAGGGAACACATTCGAGTCGTTTTCAATGGTTCCGCCCCAGATTCTAATGGTGTTTCATTAAACGATACCTTACTTACCGGTCCCGCCATTCAGTCTGATCTTTCTTCCATTTTGTTAAACTTTCGCTTGTTTCCCGTTGGTGTCATCGCCGATATTAGACAACTGTATAGGCAAATCTTGATCAATTCTGAACAGCAAAATTTGCAAAACCCATTAAGGTCTTCAAATTGAAAACTGTCACATATGGTCTAAAGCCATCTGCTTTCTTGGCCATCCGCACTTTAAAGAATCTCGCTGAGCAAGACTCTAACCCCTTTTCCGCTGATATTTCAAAACTTCTCAAAAAATCCTTTTATTTGGATGTTTCTCTTCATTCCTTTAGCTCCCCTTCTGAAGAACTTGAACACTCACGTGATCTCCAAGCGTTGCTTCATGGAGGAGGTTTCCTACTTCAAAAATGAAATTCTAATTCCCAGGAAGTACTAGCTAAGCTCATATCCAATGGTAACACTGATACATCAGTCGAGCTCTTACACACTGTTGATTCCACTAAAGTTTTGGGACTTCACTGTTATCCCGTTTCGGATTCCTTTTTCTATCAAGTCAGTTTGTCTCCTATTCTTCCTCAAACTAAGCGACAAGTTCTTTCCGAAATCACCAAAATCTATGACCCGCTTCAATTCATAGCTCCTATCATCGTCAAAGCTAAAATGTTTATGCAGGAACTATGGTCTCTCAAAACCGATTGGGATGATCCCATCCCCCTTCTCTTATGGAAAGATGGCTTTCCTTCCGCACTCATCTTCTTGATCTGTCTGTTATAGACATCCCCAGGGTTCTTATCCCTACTTCTTTCTCTGCAACCTAGAGCTGCATCTGTTTACAGATAGCTCCGTGAAAGCATACGGATGCTGCGCTTATGTGGTCAGTCGTAGCACTCCATCCTCATTCTTTAATTTAATTTGTACCAAGTCAAATGTAGCTCCTTTGAAAACGGTCTCTTTGCCTCGCTTAGAGTTATGCGCTGCCCTGCTCGCAGCCGAATTATCTCAAAAGCTTGTCTCCAATCTCAATTGTCATTTCAATCATGTCTATTACTGGACTGACTCTGCCATCACTTTAGATTGGATCACGAAGCATTCTTCGCATTGGCAATCTTTCGTCGCCAACAGGGTGGAAAAATCCAAACTCTTTCTAGTTCCTCTCAATGGAAACATGTTGGGTAGATTATTAGCTTGGGAATAACCTAACCCCCAAGGGAAGATGATAAAGGAAAAGAAGTGGGTTTCGGACTGGAGAAAAAGGATGGAGAAATAGGACGAGAGTCCAACAGAAGTTATAATTTAAACTTTTAAGTATACTCAAAGGCAGCTGACACTGCAAATCCGCTCTCCGATACCTAAAGTGGGTAGGGACCTGGGCAAAGCTAACGGGAAACGCAGCTGGAACTTGGGCTGTTTGCAAGAAAGTTGCTGTAGCGTATTCCCTCTCAAGCATACATATGCCTACTATGGGGAAGGGTGGTGGTCTGGCAAGACAAAGAGTAACAGATTTATCGGGTATCTGTTCAAAGGAGTTTGTTTCTAAACAGGTAATTTGAAGAGTGCAAATAATTCGAATCAGATTTGATATTTTAGTTTTTGAAATTGTTGAATTTCTAAAGAGCGACCAAATGCTTCCAAGAAGGATAGGGATAAAGCAATTATACCTTTGGGAATAATTTTGGTAAGTGTACCAATAGTTGCATTTAGAAATGACTAAGCTTTTACCCAGCAAGGCGCCGACTAAAAGTTTAGACAATGAGAAACACTTATATTTTGAAAAACCAACCATAAGTGGCAGAGAGAATCTCCACAAGCAGGAAGCTGGCGTAGCGATCTATGCTTGCCTTACTGGCCAGTTAGAATTAGCTATTAAAGCTAAGAGAGACTTTACTAAGTTACCAACTAAGAGTACTTGCTCAAATGCAACAAGTGGTGAAATTCCTATCAAAAGATTTATTTTTATTAAATAGGAAGAATCAAGTAAGACAGGATCTTGCCTAACCGTTATGTTAGAGAAATGATAAAGCAAAAAACAAATCTTTAATTTATTTAACAATATAAAAGGAAGTAGTTTTTGTAACAAATATATAATTTTGATTTTTTATAAACAATTGGGGTCGCAGAGCTCCAAAAACATCTAAAGCTTGCGCCAGGCAATTGATAATTCTTTTGGTTTTAAACCTTTTATATGCTTTAAAATCTTCGTAAGATTTTGAAATGGCTAAGATATATAAATGAAAAATTTAAAGATAACCGACGTAATTAAAGCTAAACAATAAATCAAGTACAAGGCGTGTACTTTAAGGATTTCTAGATAAGTATCTTAGAAATAATAACAACTTTGAAAGTAACAACAAAAAAACAGGAAGAAATGAAATAGAAGTTTCTATAACTTCTTGTATTGATACTGAACTACGTTTAATGATTATACATAGGAGATTATGCAAATAGGGCAGGTCACTTATTGTGAAACCTGAAGAGAACAATTGAAAGGAAGTTTCTAGAACTCCTATGTATAAGTAGGGATCACGAGAAAAATGGGGCAAGTTTCGCTTTCGTGAAACCTAGAGATAACTCCCTTTTGAGTAGAAAGAATTGGATTCTCTCATTAGAAGGGAGAAACAATATAATTTAAGGCGTGTACTAGACACGAAGTTTTACAGACATTAATTCGTTATACATGGAGCAAATAAGGGAGGGCACTTATGTAGAGGGACACCTCATTGAAGAAAGACCTAAAGTAACAATTTTATTATTTTGGTTTGTTAGTAAAGGATTTGGGAAAGATCAAATGGGATTGTGGAAAAGTGTTCATGGCCGTATTTATTGTACTCGGACGAGCGCGACGCGGATGAAAAGTTGAACAGGCACTGTTTTCATTATAGTCTGTTGATATAGTTGAAGAGTTCACTGTAGTAGCGCAAAACGTTGATGACAAAGAAAGTTATTGCAATGGTGGAAAACAACTAGTTACACTAGATTTGCGAGAGTCTATTGCTTGAAAAACTTGTAGGTTATAGTTGAATGCACCAGAAAAATCCCAACGGAGGAAGAAAAATTATATATTGATTAGCAGTTCATAAGGAAGATTCATTAGTTTGAAAAAGTATTCCCATATGTGAGTGGAAAATACATGACAGTATAACTTGTAGATAGAGTGCAGATTCTGGAAAGTTCCAGAGCAATGATGACTTGTTTAAATAGGGTAGAGAATCTTTCGGCGGAAAGCCAGATTATATAGACAGTGGGTATTTTGGAAATATCCCTCGATGTGAGATAGCATCTAAGAAAATCTTTCATATTGAAAGTTAGACTTGATAGTTTAAGTTTGATCAAGAAGATCTCTAGAAAGCAGTTATTTTCCCATAGCAACTTTCACTGTCTATAAAATCCAAATAAAAGCATTGAGCCTTTTAAAAGCGATGAGAATGAGGTTAAAACATGAAGTCGGTACTTATCTTTGCTTCATAAAGAAGGCGATGTTGCTGTTGACGGTTGGTTCTAAAATTCGAACATGGCGTCGAATTTAGAAGTTTGCCTTTTGAGTGGAGGAGGCGAGCTTTAGTTAAGCTCTAACTGACTGGGTTGACTTCCGACGTACAAGTGAGATCCGCTCAACGGAGCGCGGAGAGACCAGGGAAGGGAAAAAGAGTGGGGGTAGGAGACAAAAGGAATACATATAAGAATAGCTAACTTTAAAGTTATAAAAATCTTCTTGATGAAATGGTCTTCAAAGAGTTGATAGTAGGAGTCACTAGCGCAGCCTGGGGGTGAAAAAGTAGACGAAGTTCTCTTGATCACAGAGATGATAGCTGGCGATGGCGACGAGATCTGGTGGCTAGATTGATAAGGAAGTCCTCTTGTACAGGGAAGAATTGGGGAACTTCAGAGATTCGCTGCTAGATGACGCTAGGTGGGTCATGGAAGATATATATCTAGAACAGACCTACAGGTAGTATGAGAGACATATCCAACAAGGAGAAATCAGGAGATCACTGTTGGTGTTTGCGAAAACAGGAAGGGATGAACTAAAGCAAAGAGAAGCAAAAGCTTACTCTATCTTACCTGTATTCCAAAGAATACACCACATGTCTCGGGTTAGGAGAACCCAGCGGACATCATTTCTCGTGGATGCCTTCCACAACAGCTAGCTAAATCTAGTCTTTTCTGGCATGGTCCAACTTGGCTGTTGCAAGAACCTCCCTTTTGGCCAGCCTTTCCTTCTTCTGCTTTAACGAGTGTTCCTGAAACTCGTAAATTCGCTTCTTCTCTTGTAACCACGGTTACTCCTTCATTGCTTGAAAAATATTCTTCTTTTCAAAAGCTCGTTCGCATTGTAGCTTACTTGCTTCGATGGTAATTCTTGGTTAGAAAAACCATTGTTTCCTCTAGCATTTCTTTCTGCTGTTGAATTGCAGTCTGCTACTACCACAGTTTTATTGCTCACGCAACAGGAAATTTTTTCTGATGTAATTATTTCTCTGTCTAAGGGTCTACCCCCCAAAAAGCGGAATAGACTATTCGCTTTATGCCCCTTTCTTGATGATAAAGGATTATTAAGAGTAGGTGGTAGGTTGTCTTTTTCTGATTATCCCGAAGATAAGTAGCACCCCATAATTCTTCCTTCAAAACATCACGTCACTAAACTGATAATACGTCAATTTCACTATCAGCATTTGCACGTTGGTACACGCACTCTCTTGTGTTTGATTCCTGAGCATTAATGGACCATTAATGGCATGCACGAAGTCATTTCCGTTGTTTGAAAGTGTATTCCTTTCCATAAGGCCAAACCTAAGTTTCCTCAGCAACTTATGGCTGACCTTCCTTCGTTCCGTTCTGCTCCCAGCAGACCGTTTCTTCTAACTGGTATTGATTATGCAGGTCCGTTCCTATATCAAACCAATAGTCTAAAAGCTAAACGCAAAATTCTTGCCAAGCTTTACATAGCACTCTTTGTTTGTATGGTTACTGGCGCCATTCTCGAATTGATCACCAATGCTTCCATTTCATTCTTTCTCTCTGCTTTTTCTCGCTTTGTTGCTAGAAGAGGAATCCCCTCTGAGGTTTTCTCCGACAACGCCAGAGACTTTCTTGATGCTTCTCAGCAATGGCGAAAGGCACTCTGTTTTCGTTCTGCACACGTACAATTGTCTAATTTTGCTCATTTGAAAACGTTCAAATGACACTTCATTCCTCCGTACGCTCCACATCATGGTGGAAGATGGGAAGCTTGTGCCAAATTGACTAAAACTCATCTCAAAAGAACTGTAGGAAATTCTATCCTATCTTTTGAAGAATTCAATTCTTTTGTAATTCTCATCGAAGGCACTGTCAATTTCCGTCCCTTGTCTCCTGTGTCGAACGACCCTTCCGATTTGCTTCCTTTAACCCCTGGTCATTTCTTGATAGGTAGCTCCTTAAATGCTCCGCCACCTCTCATCGACCGCAAGCTCGATATTTCTTTACCCACTCTCTGGAAAAGAGTCGAAGCTCTTAGAAATAACTTTTGGAAACGGCGGAGACTGGAGTATTTAAACTTGCTTCAGAGAAGAGGGAAGTGGCAGCTGGCTCACCCAAACCTTAAGGAGAGATATTTGATTCTCTTGAGAGACCCCAGTACTCCTCTGGTTTGGCACACCGGAAGAGCAGTGAAGTGCTACACCGGTCGTGATGGTAGGTGGAAAGGGTTTTTAAGATATCACCCCAAACTGGAAAATAGCATTGGATTAGGTTTAGGGCACACAGTGGACTGTAATAGGACTATATGGAAGAGACCAAAAGCTACTTGACTGTTGATACATTTATTTGATTATTATAAACATTTAGATAAATAGTAACAATTATTTGCCTTAAAAGGATTATTTAAAAGAGGCAATTCAAAAATGCCTGTTTCTCCAGGAAACTCAAAAACAACTTGCAAGTAGCATTGACTAGAAAAAAATGAATGAAGAAAGACTAATAACAGGCAACTCGATAAGAAATTTCATAGAGAAAAATCCATGACAACAAAGTTAGAAATATTAAAGGCTTGGCCTTGTATTATGTAAAATAAGTGATTGGTTACCACCAGTTCGATACTTGATAAAGGGAGTATCTTCCATGTAATGTAAGGGTGGTACAAAGCGTGCATCAGTCAAAAATTATCAGTTTACCGGGATCGAGACACATTGGAATGTAGTAAAGAACACTGGAAGACAGAGGAAATTTCGAACTACAAACAAACGTGAAGGCAAGTGGCAAATCGACCTGAAAGAGGGTAAGATAAGTTAATTTGAAATTGTTAAGTTGGTTAAGATATCACAGCGAGGTTGAACAAGTGTACTGCAAACTGCCCACTAAGAGAGCGAGACCCGCGACGAAAACGCTACCTGGCGAAACAAGGCTTAAACGAGCAAAAGCCATAGGAGGCAGATACTGCTTACATGTAACACAGGAGGCAAGGCATTCTCAACTGGCAACGTCATAGTAGACAAAGACAGCTTACGTGTAACAAAGGAAGCAGGGCATTCTCAACGAGTGCACGCGAGACTTTCGGAAGACATACAACACAGAGGAGATTCAACGCACGCATGTTCAATTTACAGTAAAACATTCACGATAGATACTTGCTAGATCTTTGATCCTTTGCAATATATTGCTCCTATAGTTATTGTTGCAAAAATGTTCTTGCAAAAGCTTTGGTCATTAAAATCAGACTGGGATGAAAATCTCCCCCTTCCTCTTGTAGAAGAATGGTTAGAGTATCGCAGCAGCAGTTTGCTGGATCTCTCCAAGGTTTCTATACCCCGCCCTTTAATTTCTAATCCCTTATACCAGCAGTATGACCTGTCCAGGAGACTGTGGGAAGCTCACAGCATCATCCAGTACGAGGGAAAGGCTTCGGCCATTTCCAGTGGTAAGCGCGAATGACGCAGAAATACGCAATCTCTCATTTCTCTTTGTTTTATATTTCATATTTCAATAACTTCATAGCTTGGGAATAAGAGTAAAATCAATAATATATCAGACTCCGTTTTCACGTAATTTTCTATCGGTAATATTAAAATCGCAACGCTCCAATTTAAATTTTAAACTTATTATACTAGTGAAGATTTATGCCACATAATTGAGAAAGTGAAGCCTATATTTTTGAATGAGGCTCAAATAAAGTTAAGATTGTTGTAAAAACAGCTGTTTATTTTATTTAAATTGATAACCGATGCATTTAAAAGTGTATTAGAAAGTGGATTTAATTTGCAAGAATTAATGTTATTGATATTATTGATTAAGACATTACTTCAATGCTAAGCTTAACCGGTTGGGCTATTGAAGGCAGGATATAACGATATTAAACTTGATGTGAAAGGGTAGCGGATTTTAAATGTGATCTGGTGAAATTTTAATATGTGTAGAAAGAAGGATTCTCTGAAGAGAATAATGAACATTCAGTTGAATGATACGGGAGAAGTGGACATATAGTGAACACAAGGTTGTATATATAGTTGTACAGGAGTTTAATTAGTTTTAATATTTATAGTTTCCTATAACTGATTAAGGTGAACTGTACTTAATTACATAAATTCGGGTTTAATGAAAATGCAATAATAGTATTATTATTATTATTACTGTAAATATTGTCAATTCAAATAACAGTACAGTACGTATGTAGTTAGTTTTAGTCGTAAGTAGGTAGTTAGTTTGTCTATTAGATATATGTCATTGTTCTATTAGACTGTGGTGTGTGAGTGTGTCTGGTAGCAGTTGCATTGTTTATTAGTTCTAGTTCATTGTTTCAGTAGACTGTGATGTGTGAGGGTGCATGTGAGTGTGCCTGGTGACGGACTGTTTTAGTGGTAGTATTTGTTGTTGGTGGAACTTTAGTATTTTTTTCGTTAGTAGAATTTTGGTATTTAATTGTTAGTACGGTAGAAGGTTAGTATTTTTGTTTAGTAGAATTGCTCTTTACTTATTCTGAAAGGGAGTAGCAGCCTTTCAGAATAAATCAATTCTTTACTAGTCTTATAGACGGTTAAGATATTGATAATATAAGCCAAATAATGGCTACACTGCGTCCTGCTGCACGGCTGAAAGCAACGGGAAACTACAGCCGTATGCTATTCCCGAGGATATGCACCTCTCTATGCATAATTACATGTGATGATGGCCTCCTCCCTTGTAAAATTTCAATCCGGAGGTAAACTAGTCCCCCGTTCGGATCTCCGGGTGGGGACTACTCGAGAGGGGGTTAACATCACAGAAGTGACAAAGAGGAAATCTGACATTCTACGGATCGGAGCGTGGAATGTTAGAAGTCTGCTAGGAAGTGGAAGGTTAGAAAACTTAGAAAGGGAAATGGATAGGTTGAGGTTGGATTTGGTTGGGATTAGTGAAATGCGCTGGCAGGAAGAACAGGACTTTTGGTCAGGAGACTATAGGGTCATTAGCACTAAATCAAACAATGGCCAAGCAGGGGTTGGCCTCATATTGAGTAGGAAACTTGGACAGCGGGTGGAATATTATGAACAATATAGTGAACGGATTATTGTAGCAAAAATCAATACTAAACCTACCTGCACCACAGTGGTACAAGTCTATATGCCTACCAGTCAAGCTGATGATGAGGATGTTGAAAAGGTCTACGAAGAAATAGACGAAATTCTGAGGTATATCAAGGGTGATGAAAATGTTATAGTAATGGGAGATTGGAATGCTGTGGTAGGAAAAGGGAGAGAAGGGAAAATAGTAGGAGATTTCGGATTAGGTGAAAGGAATGATCGAGGAACCAGGCTGGTAGAATTCTGCACCGAGCATGAGTTGGTCATAGCTAACACCTTATTCAATAACCACAATAGAAGAATATACACATGGATGAGACCAGGAGATACAGGGCGTTACCAAATCGACTTCGTTATGGTCAAGCAGAGGTTTCGAAACCAGATTTTGGATTGTAAAGCATATCCTGGTGCTGACATAAACTCTGACCACAATCTGGTCGTAATGAAATGCAGATTAAAGTTGAAGAAACTGAAGAAAAGTCAAAAGCCAAAAAGGTGGGCAATAGACAGACTGAAAGAGAAGGATGTAAACGAAAGATTCAAGAAGAGTATAAAGGAAGGACTAATGAAAATCCCTAAACAAACTTCAATTGCAGACGAATGGGCACTTTTGAAGAATGAAATAACAAAATCCGCAGAAGAAAACATTGGTAGGAAAGAAAGAATAGGTAGAAAACCGTGGATCACTCAGGATATACTAGAATTGATGGAAGAAAGGCGGAAACACAAGAATGTAAGAGATGAGAAGGGGAAAGCAGAATACAGACGTCTGAGAAATGAGGTTAACAAGAAGTGCAAGGAAGCGAAAGAAGAATGGTTGAAAGAGAAATGTGCAGGTATAGAAAATTGTCTGAAATTAGGTAAAGTAGACACAGCTTATCGAAGGATTAAGAATACTTTTGGGGAAAAGAAGACTAAGTGCTGTAATATTAAGGACACAAATGGAAAGCCTCTAACAGATAGGGAAGAAAAGGTTGAGAGATGGAAAGCTTACATAGAGAGTTTGTATAAGGGAAAGGAGATTGAGAATCATGTAATGGAAAGGGAGGAGGAAATTGATGAGGATGCGAAGGGAGATTTAATATTGAGATCAGAATTTGATAGAGCTTTGGAAGACTTAAGCCGGAACAAAGCACCAGGCATAGATGATATACCGATTGAGTTGCTATGCTGCATAGGAGATGAAGGTCTGATCAGGTTATTTCACTTGGTGTGTAGGATTTATGAGACAGGTGAGGTACCCCCTGATTTCAAGAAGAATGTAATCATCCCTATACCAAAGAAAGTGGGAGCTGACAGATGTGAAGATTACCGTACAATCAGCTTGATTACTCATGCTTCAAAGATCCTGTCTAGGGTAATTTACAAGAGGATTGAAAGCCAGATAGAAACGGAGTTGGGTGAAGACCAGTTTGGTTTCAGGAGAAATGTAGGAACAAGGGAAGCTGTACTAAGTCTTAGGCTGATTTTGGAAGGTAGAATAAGGAAAGATAAGAGAACGTTCATGGCTTTTGTAGACTTAGAAAAGGCTTTTGATAACGTTGATTGGACTAAATTGTTTGACATTTTGAAATCGATTGGAATAAAGTACAGGGATAGGAGGGTGATATACAATCTATACAGAAACCAGACAGCAGTCATTCGAGTTGAAGGACATGAGAGAGAAGCTGGTATTCAGAAAGGTGTAAGGCAAGGCTGCAACTTATCACCCATACTTTTCAATCTTTACATTGAACAAGCAATGAAGGAAATTAGAGAAAAATTTAAAGTGGGAGTGAAGATTCAAGGAGAAATAATTTCAACTCTGAGATTTGCTGATGACATAGTCATCTTGGCCGACAAGCCTGAGGATTTGAATGAGTTTTTGAATGGTATGGACTCCGTCTTACAGAAAGAATTCATGATGAAAATTAATAAATGTAAAACAAAAATACTGGAATGCAGCCGAAATAAATCAGAAACCTCTATGGAGATCAAATTGACAGGTGAAAAGCTGAAGGAAGTAGAAGACTTCTGTTACTTAGGAAGTAGAATAACCAGTGATGGACGAAGCAAAGAGGATATAAAAAGTAGGTTGGCTCAGGCAAAGAAAGCTTTTCTACAAAAAAGGAATCTGCTGACATCGAATATAGATTTAGGTATTAGGAAGTCATTTTTGAAAGCCTTTGTCTGGAGCGTGGCGCTCTATGGAAGTGAAACTTGGACTATTGGTGCAGCAGAAAAGAGGAGAATAGAAGCATTTGAAATGTGGTGTTACAGGAGAATGATGAAGATCAGATGGGTAGATAGGGTTACAAACATAGAGGTATTAAGACGAGTGGGAGAGGAGAGATGTTTCTGGCGACTGCTAATGAAGAGAAGAGATAGGTTGGTAGGACACATACTAAGACACCCAGGAATAGCAAGCTTAGTTATGGAAGGAAGGGTCGAGGACAAGAACTGTAGGGGTAGACCAAGGTTAGAATATGTTAAACAGATTGCCTCAGATGTAGGGTGTGGTAGTTATGTAGAGATGAAACGATTAGCTCAGGACAGGGAGGCATGTAGAGCTGCATCAAACCAGTCAAAAGACTGAAGACTCCAACAACAACAACTTGCTAGGGACTCGTAGAATTCCAACCCGCAAAATGGCGCCTAAACATAATGAAATCTCGTGTAACTCATGCAAAAAAGTGCTGAATGAAAATGAAAATTATGTGAAGTGTGATGGAAAGTGCAGTGAAACGTTCCACCTAAATTGTGCGCACGTATCAAATGCCGTTTTTAAAGCAATGGTTGCTAACCCGGGAGAAATACTATGGTTCTGCAAGAATTGCAAACATAACCACAATGATTCCGTGGATAAAACCGTCGATTCAAGCGATGTAAGGTGGGATTCCGATGAACTAAAAGCTGTAGTTCATGGAATAGTGAAGAACGATTGTGACCTATTTGACTCTCTTCTTGAAAAACTTGTCGATAAAGTTATCAACAGACTAAAAGAGAGTGTTGACTTTAATACCAAAGTCATTCAAGATTTGAGAACCGAACTTAGGGATAGAGATGAAAAAATTAAGGAACTCCAAAATGAGTTAAGTAAAGTTAAAAATGGTATGAGCGAGGAGAACGAGAACATCAACCAATATCTCAGGAGGAACAATGTAGAAATCCATGGAGTGCCTGAACAGCGGGAAGAAGATGTATACTCCATTGTGTCTATCATAGGAAAAGCTGTGGGCTGCGAGATTGCCAAAGAGGAAATAGACATTGCACATCGGATTCCGTCAGCTAATAGGTCAATTCCCAGACCCATTGTGGTAAGATTTGTTAACAGATGGAGGAAGCTTGACCTAATTAAAGCAAGGCGTAATGTACAGCGACTGTCCTCATCGGATGTTAGTGGATGCACAGGAGGAGAAACTGTTTATGTAAATGAACACTTAACTCCTAAAGCTAAAGGCCTTCTCAAAAGAGCAAAGGACCTAAGGCAGAAAGGTTACAAATTTGTTTGGTCAAGGGAAGGGAAAGTCTTTATAAGGAAGGATGAGTTATCCCCAATTACTCACGTAAAAAGTATTGAGGATATTCTCACTTTGGAAACCTTGTAATTCACATCATTTCTATGGAAGTTGTAGAAAAACAGGTAGATAACTTAAAAGAACTAAAAGGAATTACTTACGGATTTAGAATTTTATATTCAAACTGTCAGAGTATCAGGAATAAATGGAGTCAGTTCAACAGCCTTATTATAACCGAAGCAAATTTCCCGGATATTATAGTATTGACTGAAACATGGTTATGTCTCGAAGAGGAGAAATATTTCAATGTAAATGGATATGACGGTTACTTTTGTTCAAGAGTTAATACTAGAGGGCGAGGGATAGCTATTTTCATCAAAAGGCCTCTTAAGGCAAATATAGTGATGTCTATTAATGATACTAAAACACCCTATAATCTATTGCTTGTTGAGGTAATCGGTTTTAGTAAGGATTTCCAAATTTTAGCTTGCTACAACCCGAATGTGAATCATGGCACTGAATTTCTTAAAATTCTTGAGGATACTTGGATGAAGTATAGTAATAAAGCATGCTTTACAGTTGGAGATATAAATATAGATAAGTTAGGACAAAGTCGTCTAGCTGAAGAACTTGATAAATTATGTGTTTGTTTCAACCAGAATGCATGTAATAGAATATATCCGACCAGAGTTACAACTGATAGTGCTACCTTGATAGATTATATCTATATTAACAAACAGTATTGTTGCAACCTGTATAATGTATTCAGTGATTTTAGTGACCACATCCTTTTAGTATGCGACTTTGAAATTCCTATTACTGGTACTGCTCAAGTTCATAAAAGGCATAAGCAAATGCAAGGATGGAATTTACAAGCCATGGATTATTTTATGTCTGTTAATCCATTAGAGATCAAGGATGATGATAGCTGTGAAATAATAGTGGACAAATTGATCTATTATTTGGAAAACGTCAACAGTGAGACTAGGGACCTAAGATCGAGTCATAATACAAGTGGAAGATTAAGGCCATCTTGTCCATAGGTAACTCCAGATTTTTTAAAGCTAATTGATCAAAAGAACAGGTTATATAGTAAACTAAAAAGGCAGCAAATCAGAGTAAGATCTGGATGTGAGTATCAGTCAAAGGAGCTAATTGCAGACTATAATGCACACTGTAAGAAAGTAACAAAAATGAGAAGAGAACTAGAAAATGCATATTTTTTGAATAGATTAAACAACACAAATAATCACTGGAAAATTATCAATGAAATATTATCTACAGATACCAAAGCCAATAATAATAGTAATATTAACCTGGAAGTAAATGGTAATTTGGTTACAAATCCAACTGAAGTATGTACAATTTTTAATGATCATTTCACAAGTATTGGTAAGTCACTTGCCGATAAAATTCCTATCAACGATTGCACCAAATCAGTAACAGGACCTGTCAACTCTATTTTTCTTGAGCCCACAGATGAAATTGAAGTCTCACGAATAATTAATGATCTTATAAAAAGTAGTAGTTTGGATGTTTCTGGCTTAAATAATAACATAATTAGGACCCTGTTTCATCAGTTAGTACCGTATATCACAAAATTAATAAATAAATCCTTGGGCGAAGGGAAAATTCCTAAGAAGTTAAAAGTGGCCCGAGTAGTACCAATCTATAAGGGATCAGATAAACATGATGTTAATAATTATAGACCTATCTCAATACTTCCTGTTATTTCTAAAATATTAGAAAAGGTAGTAAAGGACCGGCTACTAACATTTCTTCTTCGTAACCATTATTTCTATAAGCATCAGTATGGATTCATTCCCAACTCTAGCACAAACAATGCAGTGGAAGATATTATTGTTAGACTTCAAGAGGCTCTAGATTCAGGATTGCTTGCTTCAGGTTTATTTATAGATTTAAAAAAGGCTTTCGACACTGTGGATCACTCTCTACTGATTCATAAATTAGAATCAGCTGGTGTGAGAGGAACTGCACTTCACTGGTTTGTAGATTACCTTAAAGACAGGGAACAATTTGTTAGTTGCATGAATGCTGAGAGTAGTTGCCAAGCAATTATTATTGGGGTGCCACAGGGATCTGTTTTAGGCCCAATATTATTTTTAATATTTATCAACGACATTGGTAGACTAAATTTAAACGGTAAGATATCCCTATTTGCTGATGATACCAATGTATTCTATGTTGGAAAGTCTGTCCATGAACTCGAACAGAAAATGCAGGAAGATGCACATCTGATTCTATCATGGATGCATGAAAACCGTCTAACAGTTAACTTAAGTAAAACTAACTATATCGTCTTTCACAAGCCTTCCTGCAACCTACCTTTAGACATGCAATTATTCTTCCACGACCAATGTCTACCCCGAGTTAAATCTACCAAATTTTTGGGATTAGTCATTGATGAGCTACTCTCATGGGATGATCATGTCAAAGTATTGGTGGAAAAATAATTCCAGCTATAGGAGTTCTAAGCCGAGTAAAATACAAAGTTTCTCGAGCACTACTGAAGTCTATATATCACGCACTTATTGAAAGTCACATTGCATACATGATTCACATTTGGGCCTGTTGCAGCTAAGGATTATTCAATAAAATTAATATATTACATAAAAGGGCTTTGAAAATACTTTTCAATCTTCCCAATGTTAACACCTACAATTCAATTATACCAACAATGTTATGTCCTATCACTAAATTGTCTCCGTCAAAGACCCTCAGTAATAATGATATATAAAATTAAACATAAAATAACCAATTCAAATATCATACTCACAACCAATTCAGATACTCACTCACACATCACCAGAAATGCAAGCAATATTCACTATAATGTAATAAATACCAGCAGGTTTGGAAATAATTCACTATGGCATTACTCATCATCTATATATAATAGACTGCCTGATGGCCTGAAAAATATCTCCTCACTGAGAACTTTCAGGAAAGAACTGTTTAAATTCTTAATGGATTCAACAATGTAACTTACATGTAATTTCTAAAATACCATTGTTACCTTGATGTACTGCACTATCACGAGCCTCGGCTCAGGTGCCCCTTATGAGATAATAAATAAAAAATAAAAAAAGTAATCCTGCGGAGACCCCGCTGACAATAGCAGGAAGCGATGATGATTGTCCGGGCAGGGCTAGTTAGTTCATCGAGAATCCAAGGTCAATGAGTAGACCATGAATTGGCTGGCCCGCGTAGAGCGGGTCGTGAAGTCCAGTGAAGTTATTCTCCAAGAAGCTGTGATGTGGCTTCCAAAGGAGATGATAATTCGTCCAGCGAAACTTAACCAGCAGTGCCAGGCCTCTTGGGAATGACCTGGTTTAGCAGGTGCGAGCAGTTACGATTCCATCGTGCCGAGTTGTAGAGAGTAAGTGATTAAGCTGCCGCCTAGATGAAGGTTGTTGACCCCGGACTGCTCAGCCCGACAAAGTCTAAGCAGTGAGGCATGCCACGTAGATAGCTTCAGGTCAAACAGTGTTGGTAAACAGTGCGCCGAGCAGGCTGCACTGAAGTGGTCAGACAGCCGTGGGCAGGTGAAGACAGACACCGCAGTACGGCGATGCGGAGAATATATAGTGGTAATGACGACAGCGCGCCGAACGTTCCAGAAAGAAGGAGGAGTGTCAAACAGCCAATCAAAGCACAGCCCCATGTACATTGCGAGGGTTGCCGCTGAGGTGAGCACAGTACTTCATGAGGAAGTGTGACAGTATGGTGCGTCTAGAAAGACACTTCAGAAAAAGGTGAGTTGACAAGAATAATAAAGAACAACAATTCAAATGAAACATAAGTTAAATAAATAAATAAATAATCATCACACCGCGTTCATACTGCAATTATAACGAAATAAAATAATGGTGCAGAATAATTGAACGTGTGTTTCAAACCGCACGGGAAACATAGCCTGCAAAAAACATTCGCAAAAGCGAACAGTAGGGTCAGAGTGGTAAAATTAATTACTCCTTTTGGACAGTGTGTTCGTCCAATTTCTTCTGTTTCTCCTTTGCCACTCTCGTCGTTTCATTTTGTTTTTTCATGTTGTTGCCCCTCTGGCAGTATGTTCGCACTTGCAAATAATTAATTTGTTAATTTTTTCAAGTTTCTGAAAGTGCTAAAGTCAGACCAGAATTTAATTTTCATAACCTCATTTTCATCACCATGTGCTCGTGACAATTCATTTTGTAATTTGCTTCCTCGTTTAAACCAAGTATGTTTAAAATGATTTTATTACAGTAAAAACTCGTTGAACCGTCATCGTCGGGACCGTGGTCGTGACGGTTGAACGAATAGACGGATAACAGAAACACTGTATTATTCCTCCAAAACATGACCTCAATTAATTATATTATAGAGAGATATCACTCTCACAGTAATGTAATATATTTCGGAACGAAAAGAAATTAAATACGATTGTAACAGCAAATGAAACTATTTATTACATGATAAAAACATCCGCACAGTAGCTACAGATGTGGCAAAATAATGTACAGTAATACAAACTTACAGGTGAAATAGTTCATGTAGCTTGAAAATAGTCAGTCATTTTCTTGTGCCTCTTTGATGCTCAACCATTCACCGCGGCAATATTTCGTATTTTTCGGAGCAGTAGTGTCTGCGTTGCATTGGCCTCTTCTTGACTTTCAAACCATTCGATACACTTGGACAGCATTGTTTCAGCCTCAGAGTGGCTAATAGTTTGTTTTTCATAATGGATTGAACACTATGGTGGGCAGATACACTCACTTCCCACTAAAATAGAGTAATTAAACAAAGTTAACACGTCCCTGCACCTTAAAGCACTTTGTTATTACTGTATTGGCAACTCAAAGTAACACTTGGGGCGCTGCGGTCGGTCTGGATAAGTAGGGTAAAAATACTCAATAACATGCGTTTGGTATGGAACACTTTTTATTTTTCGGTTATAATCAGTAAATGTTGTCCCTAAAATAATGACAGTGTTATTTTCAATTGTATATATGTATTAATGTGCGATACACGTGATCTAATTTGTATGTTCCACTGGATTTTATGTGTCAATTGCATATTATCAAGTATCGGTTGTCTGCTGGTATTTGTTTTTGTGCAGTTAGGTCATGGCGCTGTTACGTTTAAAAGCTATATTTGAGTTTGCTCACTGTACCATAGACTCTAGAAATTATTTGTTGCTTGGTAGGGCGAAGGGATGAGTTTAACTTGTATTAAAATTAGGGTTAGACAGGAATTGCTTGATTTGGATGGTAGGTATTAACCCTGCGAAGTCAAAATTAGGCCTATATGACTCGTAGTGGAATAGCTCGGATATCGCAGAGCGCGGTGATGGCGGTTGGTAGGGTTATTGGAAATGCACTAGGGAGCGGAGGATACCTGACTGATGAAGCTTGGCTGTCTTCCCTCGGCTGGTTTAGGCTTGGCTGTCTTGGTACGGCTTGGCTCGGCGAGACTGTGCTTGGCTGTCTAGGTGCGGCTTGGCTAGGCGTAAGTGAACAACCCGTCCTGTCGTCACTGAGTGTAGTGGTGAGTGGTCCAACCCGCTCTTGTGGCCCGTATTTATTTGGTATAGTCACCTTTCGGCTATTGCTATTCGGACAGACCACTTCATTCCCTGCATGTGATGAAAACGTATATCAGCAGCCCTCTTATACATCGACTTACAGCCGTAAACTGAGCAATATACTTTCCTTTTACTCATTTTGCACTCTTATCAACGAGTAAAACTTATAACTTATGTATAAACACGAAGAATTTACCATGATCTGCTCACCAATACAAGAAACCATATACAAACAGTCACCACGTGACAAATGTACCCTACTTGGTAAGTTTCTCATTTTTACCACTAGATGTCATATCAGATAGCTGGAGTTGCCATGCTATTGGCAACTCAAACTAACACTTGGGGCGCTGCGGTCGGTCTGGATAAGTAGGGTTTAAAATACTCAATAACACGCGTTTGATATGGAACACTTTTTATTTTTCGGTTATAATCAGTAAATGTGGTCTCTAAAGTAATGACAGTGTTATTTTTAATTGTACATATATATGTATAACTGTGCGATACACGTGATCTAATTTGTGTGTTCCACTGGATTTTTTGGTGTCATTTGCATATTATCAAGCATCAGTTTTTATGGTTGATGTAGATCAGCTGATTCAAATTTACACAGGGCTACACTTCGGACATTATTTCGGTACTATTATGCGCAATATAATGTAAATGTCGATCCTGAGTCAACGCCGAGGACATTCAAATAGAGAAATACGGTACATAAACAAATAAATAACACACCGAAGCTGTGCTACTTTTATCATTCCGAGACTAGCATCCACGCAAACCAGACGCCACTGTTCCAAGCTCCGACGTATATCGTGAATTGATGTCAAACTGATGATCCGCCAGCCTTTCCGCCAAGCCTACACCTCGTAATCGCTATGTTCTTCGATATTCGAGCTATTCCACTACGAGTCATATAGGCCTAATTTGCCTCCCCGTGGTCACTGTAGAATGAGTGATTCCGCTACCATTCAAATATTCAACACCAAACCCACCTTTTAACCATCCAAATCAAGCAATTCCTGTCGCCCCACGAGTTTTAATACAAGTTAAACTCATCCCTTCTCCCTACCAAGCAGCCAATAATTAATTATTTAATTAATTATTCAAGTAACTTCTATCTTACCAGCGCGCCCATCGTAACAGCTGTTTTTAAACTGAATAACCTTCGCTGGCTTTACGTCGCAGCTCTTCTGTCTGTCTACCTCGACAAGTGTTAGATCCTTCCCGGGGTGGAAAGGTATTATTTGGTATCATCACATTTCGGCTATTGCTATTTGCATCTTTTGGAAAGTGATGAAAACGTATATCCGCAGCCCTCTTATACATCGACTTACAGCCGTAAACTGAGCAATACACTCTGCTTTTACTAATTTTTCACTCTATCAACGAGTAAAACTTATTACTTATGTATAAAGACACGAACAATTTACCACGATCTGTTTACCAATACAAGAAACCATATACAAACAGTCACCACGTGACAAATGTACCCTACTTGGTAAGTTTCTCATTTTTACCGCTAGATGTCATATCAGATAGCTGGAGTTGCCAATTACAGCAATGACGGTTAACAGAAACTGACAGTTAAACGAAGTTTTACTGTAGGCCTACTTACTTGTTAGGTTATAGACATAGCTCGCATCTAAGACTTTTTTCTAAGTGTTAAAATGTTGTTCTACACTCTTTGAATCATCGTGGCGAACTGGAATCCATAAAAAAAAATTGGTAAGATGGCGGCTATGGCTAGTAATGTTTGTTCTCCGTGCGGGAAAAAAGTGAAAAATAGCGAGGAATTCGTTAGTTGTGAAGGGGATTGTGGGCGTAATTTCTACAAGGAATGCACAAGACTTTCTAAGAAGGCTTACGAGTCTATAAAACGTGATCCGCAAAAGGTGTGGAAACGCAATCGCGACGATTGTCACCCACCAATCAATTTCAGTGATTGTGACTTGGTGAAGGAGGTTACAGAAAAGATACAGTTGTCTGTAAATGAACTAAGGGACACTTTCATGCAGGAATTAAAAATAATTAAACAAGC
This sequence comes from Meconema thalassinum, assembly GCA_946902985.2. NCBI lineage: Eukaryota > Metazoa > Arthropoda > Insecta > Orthoptera > Tettigoniidae > Meconema > Meconema thalassinum. The sequence continues at coordinate 1,434,481,195 of OX336389.2, read as the reverse complement.
CACGGAATTCATTAACGAGCAGTTTGAAGATTTCAAAAACCTCACAAATGAGATAAAGAAAAGAACACTGGAAATGGAAAAAATCGTTGGCGAGTATAAACAATGACACGAAGCAAGCGTTAGATGGGTCAGAAGACCTTAAGCAGTACACGCGTAGGAACAATTTGATATTAAGTGGAATGCCAGAACTGCCGAGGGAAAATGTGTACGACCTAGTGATCCAAGCTTCCAGGGCATTGGGTGTAGAGTTGGGACTCCGCGACATCGATGTCGCTCATCGTTTGCCGGCGAGAGGCGGGGACGTGGGGGCGAATCGTAGTGAAATTCACTAACAGGTGGAAGAAGGATGAAATAGTGAATGCGAGAATTCAGAAGAGAGTTATAACAACCCAGGACATTGGACCACAATTGCCCTACACGCAATATTTTTATAAATGACCACCTATCACCCAGGAACGACTACATTGCAAGAAAATGCCGGATCCTGAAGCAGAATGGGAAGATATTCGGAACCTGGACAAGAGACTGCAAGATTTATGTCCGGGAAGCTCGAGATGGCGCAAGCACACTCATCTGCAGTGAAGCGAAGATCGCCCACCTCGAGAAAAAATACGGACAATAAGTAGGCCTACTGCAGGTATCACACATCCAAAGTTGCATTTTATAGATTTAATGGACGTAGACGATTATACACACAACGAAACATTAAGCTCTGTTGAAATTCATTGTGATTCTATAGAAAACTATAATTTACAGACTAAAAATCAGATTTTGAATTCAAAATTTAAATGTATCTACATCAATGCACGAAGTGTTCGGAATAAGTTCGAGGATATTATGCTCCTTATTGACGAGATTTTAGAAATAGATTTAATAGTCATAACAGAAAATTGGTTGTCAGACAAAGAAACACACTATTATAACATTCCAAGCTTTGAATCACACCATGTAACACGAGACGGGACTGGGGGAGGTCTGTCAATTTAACTTTGCAATACTAACCCAAACACACTACTCATCGGAGACGATAATATAGATTTTCTAAAAGACAGCATTATTCACAGGGCCTATTCGTCTTTACTGAATTGCTTTAGTTTTTATCCATGCAATACAAGACTGCCAACAAGAATAACGCCTACTTCTTCAACTTTAATTGACCATATACATTCTAACTTTGCCAATGATAACTTCTATTTGTATAATGTTATGAGTGACCTTAGTGATCATAATATTTTAATTCTAGAAATTACATCACAACCAGAAGTGAGTACGCAATTCAATAATCGTTCAAATATACAAACATTTACGAAAATAAGTTATGCCAAACTGAACAATTTCTTTTCAAAAAATAAATTGCCAAATCTATCTACTGACGTCAACGAAGCATATAATCAGCTTTGTGATTTCATTAGTAATGGACTTAGGACAGCTAGTATAAATATTAAGCAAAAACCGCAGGTAAAAGGCACACATAATCCATGGGTAACACATGAGTTTCTGGAAACGGTAAAAAGAAAAAATAATTTGTATGCAAAAACTAAAACTAAAAACCCTTCAACTGAAACCATTAAAGAGTACACACAATGTAGTAGGGATGTGACTAGAATGAAAAGAGCACTGAAAAAGTTATACTACAACAATGTAATTAGGGAAGGGAATACGATGAAAGGAATGTGGAAGGCAGTAAATCAAATACTTGGCAAACCTCATAATACACGAAACATTGTAGAAATTGAATATGAAAACGTACGATACACCTCTGGCCAAGATATATGTAGAGCATTTAACATGTATTTCATAAATGTTGTAGAAAACTTGGTTAAAGATCTTACTCCAAAGAACCCAATTTTGCCTTCGAACCAGACGATCTGTAACTCACTATACATAAAACCAACAAATGTGACGGAGGTTAAACAAATCATTCAAAACCTTGCGAACAAAAATAATTACACGGACGATGGAATAAATAACATACTCCTTAAGAGATGTGCCAATCATCTGGCTCCATTGCTTCCTGATATAATTAACTTGTCACTGCAAACAGGAGTAATACCAGATAAATGTAAATTAGCAAGAGTGGTGCCAGTATTTAAAAAAGGTGATGTATCTAATCCCAGTAATTACAGACCGTTGTGTATATTATCCTCACTTGTAAAAGTACTGGAAATAGTCATAAAAAAACAAGTCCTGAATTTCCTAACAAAAAACAATTTCTTCTTCAAATATCAGTATGGCTTCCTTCCCAAACATAGTACTGATTCAGTAGCATTTGACGTAGTGTCACTTATACATAAAGCATTAGACAACAATAAAATAGCAGCAGGACTATTTATAGATCTTGCTAAGGCATTTGACACAGTTAACCATATCTTGTTGCTAAGTAAATTATCAAATGCAGGAATTAGAGGAATAGCCTTTGAGTGGTTTAAAAACTACCTGTCTAACTCGAAGCAGTATGTTAATATTAATAAAACTAAAGGGCCCATCTCTGATGTTAAATGCGGTGTCCCACAAGGGTCAGTGCTTGGACCATTGCTGTTCCTGATATTTATTAATGATATAGGTTATTTAGAGTTTACTGGTGAAATATTTCTATTTGCAGATGATATATTTCTACTTTACGAGAGCGCATGTGAACAAAGGATTATGGAGAATATGCAAAAGGATCTAAATATACTAAGAACATGGCTTTCAAAAATAATTTAATCATAAGCACCTCAAAAACAAAATACATGCTATTTCATAAACCAGCTTAGAGTTCAAACACTTCCAACATAGTTAAAATTGGCAATGCGCCCATCGAATGGGTTAAACAATACACATATTTAGGCCTAACTTTGGACAATAACCTAAGTTGGAATGATCATGTCACAAATGTGAAAAAGAAAATTACGAATGTAATTGGTGTTCTAAAAAGGTTAAGGGATTATGGAATAAGCAATCAACATTTAAGGAGCATATATGCCTGTCTTATTCATTCTCACCTTATGTACATGAACATAATATGGAGTAAATGCACACAGGAATCAATAAATGAGCTCGAAGTACTCCAAAAAAGAGCAATTAAAATCATGTATGGTTACGATTTTAGGAAACCGACTGTACAAGTATTTCAGGAGACAAACATATTGCCATTACGAAGCCAGCTCAACTACTCTGAAGCTTTATTTATGTTCAGATATAAACATGGTCTCATTAGTCTTAATACTGAACTTCAATGCAGGAAAGACATTCATACCCATAACACAAGATCAGCAAACCAGTTATACATGGAGTCTACAAACACAACTAGATATGGTATTAAAAGTATTTCCTATTCAGCAAGCACAACTTATAATAACTTACCTCCTAAACTGAGACAAATTGTAAACTTAAACAAATTCAAAAAGGAAGCACGCAGGTACTTCCTGAAACAATATGTTGAAGAATATAGATGAACTCATAAGCACTGAATAAATGTTCCTACCACCTTAGTATATTCTAGTATTAAGTTAGTTACTAAGCCATATTTGTAAAGGGCGGTCCCCCCTTGAGCTATCAGCTCACTGGGACTTTCTGTACCCTATAAATAAATAAATAAATACAAGTTACGCGCTGATTGGCCGCCGCCATGACGTGGCCTCGTTCCAGCCATTCACCGCGCTTCTTCTTCACAACGTGGTCTGGATCGACCGGGTGAAACTTTATAGGAGGTTTTGGTACCAACGCTAGCTTGCCTTGTAGTAGTACCTGCTGCCAACGTTAAAAACGCTAGCTGTCATCGCGTACGACGATGTAGTTGAGTTTTACTTCTATAGAAGGCAGCAAAATCGGAAAATTGGTGAGTATTCTTGTTAATGTTGTATATTTAATTAATATTTGAATATATATCAATAGTAAATACATATTGCAGTGCTTAGAAAGGAACACAATCGGTTTCGAACAATAATATACGAAGAAATTGAATTATATTGAATCACACATCGATTTTAGTCGATACACTGCGCTTGAAAACGATATCAGATACTTTCGATATAATTCAAAGTAAGAGCTGGTTGTTCCAACGCTTCCCGTAATTCAAACGTGATATTTCTTAATTCGATTGATAGGAAGTGCCGCACGGACAATTAAATAATACTGGTGTGTGATAAGTGCAGCTGTAATTTTGTCTTACAATTCATTTTTAATATTGTAGTATAGTAGCCTACTCTTTCTATTTGTACATATCTGTGGGGTAGACCTATGTCATGCTATGTGCTTTGTGGAAACATCCACAACTATTCTCATAGAGCCTATGTTTCCTACTCTACCTGATATCACAGGGGGAAGAAATCACCTATTATTAGACCAATTACTAAAACATGAATGAAAGAAAGGAAGGAATATAAAGTAGTGGTGGGGGGATAGAGTAGGGGAAAGGGAGGGGTAGGCACGGGCCGGAAGGGGAGAGGAGCACTGGAGAGGAGCGAGTAGGCCAGGTCTGGGACGGATCGCGCTCGAGAGTGCATCGTCGCGCCATCTCATATTGTCAGTTGGAACTATTTGATCGAACAATAGGATGGTGTCAAAATTTTGCATTAAGTTGCAGCTCTACCCATATATCCTCCTTGGTCTGGATTCTCCAATCTCCAGCCATCGAAGCTCCGAGAACAACGGCCTGTCAACTATTTAAGAGACTTGCTCTGCTAGCCTCTTCGTCACAGCCCTGAAGGAAAAATACACAGGACAGGACAGGTGACAGGACATACTCAGCATCCAAGCTAGCTGTTTGCCACTGCTCCAGGCTTCCTGCGTCAACCGATGCAACTGATGCTCCACCAGCCCTGCCTGCCGTGCCTTCGACATTTCCTTCGTGAGCGCTGCCGAGTGGTCCGCTGCTCCGCTTGATCGACCGTTCTCTGCGCGGTCCGACCTCCACAGCACTTAAGAGGGCTGAGACCGCACCTCGGTTTAGTCTCTCTAACATCGCTGCCGAGGAAACATCGAGCCTCTCGGCCCCTCCCTTGCCCAACAATCCCGTCCTGAGCCCCCCGCCAAGCAGCCTTAACTCTTATTAGTTCGCTCTGTGCCACAGCACCAACTGTTTCAATCTGGTTAACCCTGAGCGACTAAGACTGAATTAATTTCTTCCTTATTTCACTTTCACGATCTGCCAGGAGCATTTGATCACCCCCCCCCCCCCCTTAATAACTTCACTTCAAACACGTCGGCCCGCCAAGCTTCTCCCACAACTGATCAGGATTTGGACTCTGACTCTCTCCCGGAATTTGACTTCGAGGAAGGGCTGAGGTACTCGAACCCCCTGATCAGTATACTGAACATTAAGAGAACGCTGATTTTAATGCACCCCCCCCCCCCCAAATGGCCTCAATCGCCTGACTGCAGTCAGAGAGAGGCTATAATCAACGTTCTCTCCCCCGTAGCCAAGTATGTCTCACGCATCGAGGAACTCGGGCATGCCCAAATTGGCATCACTCCTATTAAGGAGACCTGCCTAAGCCTCCTCACTGATGCAATCGAGAGCCATCCTGCTATCCCCCCCCCCTACTCGTTAATTAAATTCAGACCCACTGAAACATATCCCACAGTACACCATTTGGATGATCCTGAGTTCGGCGTGGAGCCCGTTAACGAGTCTGCTAGCGACGCATCTGACTCGGACTCAGAATCAGAGGAGGAATTTCAACATGAGTCCACGCAAACAGTCCCGGAGGTGCGCGAAAACTGGACTCCTAGCAAACCTAGGAGAAAGAATAAGTGTATCCAAACCTCAGTGGATCTGACCATACACTCAGGCACTACTACAGCTGCTACTCCTTCAGATAGCACTGCTACACCTGTTCCCTTAGCGTCCCAAACAGCTGCCACTCCTTCAGAAGGCTCTGTTACACTAGTAGCCTATCCCAAGCGTCCCTCCCCTCTACACCTACATGCACTCTGACGCCGCGACGCCCGCCCTCTCAACGGACGTCGTGGCGCCCGCCTCCTAGACAACACTCCACACTAATTATACAATGTTACCGGTGCCAAAGACTGAATCTAAATGCATCTGAATGCAAATATGAGGTCAGATGCAATCGCTGCGGAGGTCTACACCGCCACAGTGAATGCATAACCCCGAGTGTGTAAACTGCGGGGGGGGGGGGGGGGACGCTGCGTCTTATCAGGGGTGTAAATACATCAAAGACGCGCTAAAACAGCAACACTGGCATCGGCAGCGCTCTAACAACATTCAACAAATTCCCTCTCTCCTCTCCATGGCCACTCCCCCTCCAAGCAAAATCACAAACAATAACGCTACCCTCTCAAGCATCTTACACATCCTCCAACAGCTAATTACCTGTTAATTAGCTCCCCACACTCCAGGCACACATTCATTACCCCCTCTTGCCCCGCTGATTTGCTTCGCGCCTGCTCGGAGGGACGGCCTCGGCCGGCCCCTTCCGGGATGGAGCCCAGTGGACCGCGGGCCCTCTGCATGATGCCTCTGGCATGTAGATAACTGCCCTTACTCTTCTTCTTCTTGACTTGATAACTTCTAAGTACGCCACGAGCTTAGGCTCACTTTGATTCATAAATGCTAGCTGCATCCTAACCTACCCTTCCCACTACCTTCCCTCAGGTCATATCCTGGCCAATTAAAGACTCAATTGTACCATACCCTACATCCATAATCCATTAAGTTAACACGAATCCTGTCCTTACACCTTGACAAAGCTCTAAAGGCCCCTAAACGGGAGCTGAGAGGCTACAAACGCACGCAGCGAACCCGGCTACGCCAGCTTCGCTTGCTTGGGTCCTAAAGCTTCTTCGTGCTTTCAATCGTCAGCGACCATGCTGATCACCCGTCTTGCTACCGGACGATAAATTTCAACTTCTCATCTTTAATTTCTGCGCAAAGAAGTGTTCATAAAACCTTCGCCAAGTCGTCAAGACATTTTCAAAGTGATCAGAGAAGGGGTCAGAGAATCGAATCGAAATTGTTAAGAAAAATGGTATCACTAAAAACGCAATCACAAAATAACCAAACGTACAAAACCAGACCAATTTTTTTGCAAGCTTCATGGATAGAAATTTGATGCGTTTAGCGCACCAAAAATATTCGTACAAATTGCAACGGCGTGTTTTGTGACTTTTACATCGAGCTTCGAGGAAAGGATCAAGGTACGTTACAGTTTCGGCAAGTCGAGTTGATACCGACAAAGGGAGAAAGTCACCGCTTAAATTGCCAACCAAGCTTGCAGTTTGGACGTCGGCAAAAATTTTTGGTGCGAAAAAAGCCCCAGTTTCCTATCCGTGCATTGCTGCACATTCATCGTGACATCACTATAAACATCGATTCGGTAATCACAAGGTTTGCTAAACAAAATAGACGAGTTGATTTTGTTGTATAACTAGTAGTTTTTATACAAGAGGTTTGAAGTTGTAAATATGTACAGTTGTAACAGAACATAATTCCAATAAAGATAATTCAGTATTGAATAAAATGAAAAAACCCCTGTTTTTCCAGTTAAAATTCGTTAAGTTTTATTTGTCTGGTAATTGTGTTTTCGTTTTTTGAGTTTGCAAAAAAATTTGGTCTCCGTTGGGGGGGGGGGGGGTCATGACCCCCCCTGATAATGGAGACTTTTAATTGGTCTATCCAATGGTCAGTGTAGCTCATCACACCAACACTTAACTACAGCTCGGCAATGCAACGAATGCGCGCTTTGCCATAACTTCTACCCAATGTTGCCAGAGTGCAGCACTTACTGAACTTTCATTCTCTAGGCGCGGGGACCATAGCATTTGCTACTTCTGCTATATGGCTAATCCGGTCCTGCTGGTACTTCTTTCTACAAAGGCCACCCATACCATGGAGAAAAAGTAAATTCCATGTTTGAATTTCACCTACTGATGCAGCTGGACTAACTACTCTATTATGCCTAGTATTGTACATGATTTGCTACCGCTATGTCCACATCCCTAAATAGTACAAAGGGCTTGCTCATAGATGAGAAGAGCATGGATCAAGGAACTTGTCACTTATGAATATAAGAATACTTAAATGCCAGGGCAGACTATAAGCATCATCATGGCAATCACAAAACTACATGGAGGAAGTAGTAGCTTGATAGCTCATAATTATAAAATTGCACTTCAGCCTTGAAAAGAAATCTAAATGGAAAAATGATGGAATGAAACTGTGGATATAAGGGGATTCAAGTTGGAAGTTGCTGAAGAAGAAAATCTTAAATAGAAACTGTGCAATGGCAGGATTGTAGGCCACCCAGGAAACTGGATAATGACTATGATTACAGCCCTGAAATTAGTGAGGAAACCAGTACCTCTTTCATATATTTTAATAGATGAAATAACATTGGTACATTCACACACATTACACTTTCCTTTATACTTATTGCTTTCTATTGTTTGGAGCCACAATTTCTAAGAAAGGCCAACTCCCAGTCAGTCAATAATTAGTGTTCAATCAGGTACTAGTATTTTGTTATTTTAGGAAAATATGGTTACTTTTGAGCTGTGTAGTTTTCTAATAGAGCTGGTGTTTCTTCAATGAACATGTTGGCAGAGCAGGAGTTAAATTTTAGTAAGACTGTATTTTGGCAACACCAGAAAGTATGGCTTCAAAATACTTAATCACTGAGAAAGGTTACAATGTGTGTATATAATGTTAATTTACCTGTGTTATTTTGCAAAGCTAATAAAAAAAAATTGAATGACCTGCAATGCAGTTTTATACACATGCTGTTTACAAACCCCTGTAAAGGTAAACTTGTCAAGTTTTGCTTCTATCAAATGGAAGACCAGTTGTATGCACCATTAGCTTGGTCTTTGTGTTGGCCTCACACTGGGAATCGCTGAATTCAATTTCTTGTATGCTGGTACCTCTTTCAGAAGCCACCCATGTCAGGTGGCGAACCAAACAGCAAGGGAGCCAAAGTCCTTAGGCACTTGCTTTGTGTCCTGTATGTTTATAATTTAGGCACATAATATCAAAACCTGCAATCTCCCCTGTACCATTGGGGAAATGCAAAAGAACTGTCACTTCATATTACAGCAATATAAAGCCACTGATATTAAATTATTACCATCTCCTATGCTAAAAGTCATGTTCAAGCAAAAATAATGAATACTTTTATACTGTATTTTAAAAAGTAAAATGGAGATGGAGGTTTGTTCCTCAAGCAAAGATATTGCATTTTCTGAAACTAAAATTTTCTCACAGAGATTATGGGAATGCACAAAGGATGAAAACAAGTAAGTTATACTAAGGCCATCATGGTTTATGTCAACATCACTATCACTTTTAGGTTACATTTATGTTAAAAAATATTAAATATCATCAATATTGTTTATGATTGATTTTAACACTGACACAATTCATTTCTTCATGGATCATACATTCATCTTCAATTTCTTCTAAACGAATGAGAACCGTCAGACTGCCACCAATCTAATATTTACCCTCTGTGACTGCAGCGGGGCAGTATTGTGTACATTCTCACACTTGCTTCACCTTTCTGCCAGATGTTTTTGATTGCATTTCCACACTTGAATCACCTCACATCTCCACTCCAGACCATCATCACTCACTGGGAAATGATCCTTGCTCGCTAGCTGTACATTACCATACTAAATCTTTAAGTTCATATCTTCTATAACACTCTTACCAAGAATAAGACTGCAAAAAACCACTATCCTGCAAAATAATATACATTTTCTTGGGCAAAAGGATGAATTAACGTAATTCAGGTGTGCTTGATAACTATTCTCACAAAGCACTTACAGGTCTTTTGAAATATTTATATCAAACACTGTTTGTAATACAATTAAACATAGCATGGATGAAATAGGATCCAATTGCAATGAAAATATATTACAGTAGAAGTCCGATAATCCAGCACGTTCGAAAATTCCGGTCTATCGGGCGGTGCCCCTTCATTTTAGTGTAGGCTTTGTACTTTGTTTTTTTAACTACATACATACATAAATCGTAATTACAAGAAGGTTAATACATAATTAAACTACGAATACAGTATGCAAATACAGTACAACAAAGTTTATTTTACATTTCATATAATGTATGTACACGTACTGTAAAACATATTTCACTTAGATTTAAAAAAGTCACGAATGTCTTGACTTTTGGCGTTTAGTATAAAATTTATTTCTAATGATATGGAAATCAATAATTTCTGAAGCACTGTAGCCAGTATTAGCCTCAGCAAAAGAGATAAACTTATTTAGTGATTCTGCAGCTTCTGCCCAGCTGATTTTTTCCTTTTCGGCATCTGAGTCACTTTCTTCAAGATTTTGAGTAGGCTGAGGGTTTACTACACTCTTGATAATGTCCTCATCGGTTAGTTCTTGTTCAACAGGCTCATTCTCGTTGATTAGAAGCCACTCCTGTACCTCATCTTCAGGCAGGTTTTTCAAGGGATTGTTAGCACTTCTAACATCCAAGACTTTGGTCAGAGCGTCTTGATGGTTTTCTTCCTCATCAGTCTGTAGAGTTAGGTCAGATGCAGGGTTTGCAGCTGGTCAAAGTTTTCTCCAGCATTTTTGGAGTGATGTATTTTTTACCTGGTTCCAAGACAGTGCAATAGCATAGACGGCATCTTTTACTGTAAACATTTTGAAAATCAGTCACGTCACAGTCAGCATTTAACAGGCCTTGAATAAAAGACCTTCTATAAAAGCATTTAAAATTTTGAATAACCCCTTGGTCCATGGGTTGAATCAAAGATGTTACGTTAGGTGGGAGCAGAGTAGAAACAATATTTCCAGAAACTAACTCATCTACTGGCGGGTGGGCTTTGCAATTGTCCAAAAGAGGGATGGCTTTAGTATCTTCTGGTAGACCAAGGCTTTTGAAGGATTCCTTGACCTGAGGCACAAAGTGGTGAAAAAAAACAGTCTTTAAAGAGGGCGGCAGTCATCCATGCATTTGATTGAGCATCGTATTGGACAGGCAAGTGTGTAACATTCTTAAAAGTCCTGTTTTTTTTAGATTTACCTATCACAAAAGAGGTCACTCGGTTTCCAGACGCATTAGCACATAGCAAAACGGTTAATCTGTCTTTGTTTTTTTTAAACCCTTGGCTGCTTTTTCTCCTCCCCCAGCTAGTGTAGATGTTGGTAAACATCGCCACAATAGCCCTGTTTCATCAGCATTGTAAATCTGTTCAGGTGTTAAATCATTATCAGCCATGATTTTCTCAAACTCACCTTTGTATTTTTCTGCAGAGTTTTGGTTTGCTGAAAGTGTTTCTCCAGTTACATCAAGTCTTCGAATTCCATGCCGAAACTTAAAGTTTCTGAGCCAACCATCAGAATAATTACATTCACTTTCAGCAACTCCTAAATCTTGGCCGAATTTCTTTGCCTTTTCAACAATCATTGGCCCTGTTACCGGCTTTCCTTCAGAACGTACTGCACTAAACCATTTGAACAATACACTATCTAGCTGTTCCAGTTTTGGTTTTTTTAATGTTTGTCTAGAAGCCAATTTTTCAGTTGTTACCGATTGAGAAGCAAACTTCATTAGTTCATCTTTTTCTTTTTTAATGTCATAAATAGTTGATGAGCCAATATTAAACTCATTCATTAAAACATTTCTATTCTCATCTTTTTCTAGCCGTTTGATGATTTCTAGTTTCTGATTGAGTCTCAGTGTTACGAGATTCTGTTTCTCTCCTTTTGAACTCGAAGGCTTAGGTTTTGAAAACATGGTTACTGTACAGTTAGAACGAAACTCACTTTGTTTATAAACAGTTTCAAAAGTTACGTACGTCACTACAGATGTACTGTATTAAAGTAGAGAGTACTGAGACATTTTACTGCGATGTGAAAGGACAAAAACAACAACGCACAAAAAAATGGCGAAGACGCTTCGTGATTGATTAACTGTGCTGCACTGCACCTGTATTTGTTGTGACAGCTGAGACTAGCCGGCCGCTAATTGTTTCCGAACAATACCGAAAACTTCCAATAGCTCTCGAGCGTTTTTATTTGCTTTAAAGACACACTTTTAGAGAAAACCAAAATGTTTACAATTTTCCGGAGCGATGCCGGACTATCGGGCATTCCGGACTGTTGGATGCCGGACTAATGGACTTCTACTGTACTTAAAAGCAGTGATGTCCATGCTGTGCAAAATTTCATGCTGAAGCGGACAAGGGAGGGAGGGAGTGACCCGGCTGGTATTGCGTGATCGGTCTGGCACGGCCCAGCCCTGCTAGCCGTTTTCTGCTGACTGAGTTGCTAGTCTGTAGCTGCATGCTGACAAGCAGAGGGTAGTTCAGTGCATGCATTCGTTCATGCGCGACTATTGTTATGGAAAATACTGCAAAGAAACGGAGGCCTGGTGACCTTTCGCCACACTCTTTTAAGAATAATGGGATTTACGCTCCTTTTTTCTTTGAGGCTAAAGGAGATAATTCGATGTGGTCAGTGTGCAGTTAAATAATCATCTGTCAATACAAATATGCCATAGAACACCAGAACAACACACTTCATAAAGAATTAAGTGAATTAATGGGCGACAAACTACAAACTAATCGGAAGGAGCTAGAACAGGCCACGTAGAAAATGCCAACAATTCCGACGAGACTACCCTACTAAATATTGCAAACAGTATAATTTTGTATCAGAGCTTCATTTCACATTCTGCTGGGTCATAGTATTAAGGTATTTTGTATCTAATTTTGCTATAAAGTTTAGCTCTTATACTTCCGACCTAGTAGATGTACATATAGCGACTGAATAAAACCATTAGATCCTCTTGCAGAACCTCCCCCACCCACCCAACCCATTTTTTTTTACCGTGGTACGTGGAAGGACAAATGGTTGCGTTCTATTTCTTTTAGTGCAAAAAACAAAACAAAAAACAACACAATCCATTAAGCAGAAGAGTGTGATGATGGAATAAAGAGAGGCAAACTGAAATAGGGCCAACTAAATAACCAACATTTAGTTTTTGATGCTCACATTTAACAGTAATCTGTAAGTTACATTAATGTTTTTACTGATTGAATTACCAATAACTACCCAATATCTGTGTAATTGTATCAGAGCTTCATTTCACATTCTGCTGAGTCATAGTGTTAAGGTATTTTGTATCTAATTTTGCTATAAAGTTTAGCTCTTATTATTCCGACCTAGTAGATGTACATACAGCGACTGAATAAAACCATTAGATCCTCTTGCAGAACCTTCCCCATCCAATTTTCTGTGTATTGCTTACAATTAACCAGGAGCATTGCAGAAAGGTTGGATGCCGTGATTGTTGCAAGAGGAGGTAATAAACGCTTTTTAAGTTGCGAATCTAGGTCTGTGAAGTGAAGTGTAGAAAACCAAAACAAAGGAGCATTACCTTCAAGATATCCTCAAAATTTTCTTGAAGTGTGAATCCATTCGTATTACGTCTGCATCTCTGACTTAACTTGAAAGATTTGCTTGCAATCATCTTTCTTATTCATTGTTAGACACCTAGGTGAGACCGTACCACAATGTTTTATCAAAACATAATGGATCAGTGCAATAAAAAAAAGACTGGAATTTAAAATAAATTTCGGAGTATCTAAGAAATTGCAATGTTGCATTTTTCGTGCCGGTCAGTGTATTCGTACACAAGTGTAATACATAACCACAGTACTTTAACTAAGCCTCGGTGAATAGGATCTGCCGACAAACGAAACATGTCGTCCAATTAACCCCCCCCCCCATCTTGTTTGTGTGTTTATTAAGTGATAAATTAATTCATGTAATATTTCTTTCAGGTTAGTGTTGTAACGTTTATTAAATGCCCCATGTTGGTAGCGACAATTGTAGCAGGTTCGCTTAGGCTGGGATGACAAGTAAAACGGTATTTACTTTGCTCCACGTTGAGCGTACAAATGTAGCAGTTTTGCTAGCCCCCCCCCCCCCTTTGCCTAAGCTATGTTGTTTTAATGGGCGCCAAGACCTCAATGCAATGTTGAAATCTAAATTTGTATTTAACAACGTCTAGCTCTGGCAGAACACCTTCAAGACTCTATTCACTCAGATCGTGGTATGATTTGATCATTAACCCAACAAACAATTGTATCAGGAGAAGGAATTGGTCTATATCTAATGCTACCTACTGAAAGCAAAGATTGCATTGTAAAAGAAATGAATTTATTATATAAAACAAGAATAGCAAAATTAATAATAATAATAATAATAAGTTTAAAATTTAAATAGGAGCGTTGTGATTTTAATATTACCGATAGAAAATTACGTGAAAACGGAGTCTAATAAATTATTGATTTTACTCTTATTCCCAAGCTATGAAGTTACTGAAATATGAAATATAAAACAAAAAGAAATGAGAGATTGCGTATTTCTGCGTCATTCGCGCTTACCACTGGAAATTGCCGAAACATTTCCCTCGTACTGGATGATGCTGTGAGCTTCCCACAGTCTCCTGGACGTCGATATCTTCGTCGATATTTGATGAGATTCTGGTAGATTAGATAATTCTATGGTCCGTACCTCGGACCCAAACACTCGTACAACCGCACTGGTTAAGTTTTACAAAAGTTAGTCCTCCAATCCACGGAACATCGGATGGCCCCCGCGTATAACCATACTCGGCAAGAACTACACAGATTGTCTTCGTTCCACGGAACATCGGAGCGACTCCCGCGTATAACCACACTCGGCAAGAACTACACAGATTGTCTTCGTTCCACGGAACATCGGAGAGACTCCCGCGTATAACCACACTCGGCAAGAACTACACAGATTGTCCTCGTTCCACGGCGCGTCGAACGATATATGCACCTGTCGGCTCCCCCGCTCTTCAGCAGACTTCTAGCTTACGTGGTCTCCACTGATTGGCTGACCCCCCACGCGATCTTCCCCTCCTCCGGGTCATTACACACGGCGCGGCGATGATGAAGTCGATTTCCGTTCCAACTATTCGCCTTTCCTCGACGCTGCGACCCAGGATTGCGTCATGCTTTCCGACAAGATTAAGCGTGTACTTGAATTCCCAGTGAGTCACGTCTCTCGATATACCCTAACTGACGAAAACTCCGTAAAATTCCGCAATCACTTAATTTTCTATGATATTGTCGTTCGTAATAATTTGCTTGATAGCGTTTTCTAAGACATAGAAAACCTATCTGAATGCTAATAATTTTTATAAAATGCTCCGAAAATACCTTAATAATAATTATAATAAATTAATAATAATAATAAATTAACATGACAAATTCTCTTGGCTGAACAATTTGCCGCGTAAATAAATATAGAATGGCTTCCTACTGACTTATGCCAGTTGCATAAAAAAACCTCGAAAAACACGTTACATATTCGCCTCGGATCATCGGATGATTTACCGTGACGACGGTCCATTATCCGATTATCCCAGACACGTTAATAAACCCCATCCAAAATACATATTACATAAATGAAATCACCCTAAATTACAGATATATACACTCATAATTTTTCTTCACGCACTTTGCGTCAAAGTTTGTTGTCACTATGGATTGCACTTTGCAACCAGTCCAATGTTTTACATATAGAATAGTGTTCCACGGATATTTCCGCCTCTCAAATTTCTCTATGTTGGAGAAATAGACATAATTAATGTGTGAGCACTATGTATTTATGATGTCATATCACACGCATTGAAGGTGTTCTGATATATTTATATCTCCATAGAACTTCCTAATTTCACTGGAGGTCCCTTCCTTATGGTGAAATTTAATCTCACTTATCACTGAGCACACGATCACACTATTGTGGCAGCGCCTCGTGACCATAATACATAATCTCTCTTTAAAGTAGATTAAATTAATATTGACTTCTGAAAAAAAAAACAGTAAATGCGCATTACATATAACACCAAATATTTCTGTGCCGTAATCGCCCTGTCTTGTTAAGTTCCCGTAGACCATATTCTACTTAATACTAGTTCTCAACACAGACCATTTCTCCTCACACAAATAATACCTTTGTACAAATTACCTTAAATTACACACTTACAAATCTTACATGGCGAGGCCGTAAACAGAAATCACGTGTGCTGATATGTATGAGTTTCATGAAGGACTGTCTCGCCTTCTGATGGCCCATCTTTTGCCTCGTGGACGCCTTAAGCAAAAATACCCTGTTCAAGCACTCACCCATTTCTAGGAGGCAAATGGGAATTCACCAGCGCTACCAAATTCTGGCCTTGGTGTATCGAGACATTTTAGTGCTCAAGAGCATCCGACAATCCCGTCATATTTCCCTGTACCTTAAAAACTCTCATTTACTTACATACTACCCCCCTGTGTGACTTCTGATACGCCTGCCTGGAAGACCAACTCCTCCCACGCACCAAATACCACACTTACTCATTTGATAGGCTGGCTCGCCAGTTGAACATCCTCACTTTATGACACATACTTTCGGAGACTATGTATATTATACTGTAACTTATTACTATCCCTCCTTGGGCGACTGATTTAAAACTTCCCAAAATCATCCTCCTATTTTTGATCGGAAGTACTTCATCATATACCACACAATTGAAATGGCAGGGTCGTGGAGTGTTGGACACACATTTGGTCAACCTAACTGGTATCATTTGGGCGTTCAACTATTAGGTGTAATTCCCTATAAAGAAAACTAATTATAACCTTCAAAATATATGTATTAATATCAGCTTGAAACATATGGCGGGGACTCTCGTCGAACAGACTATGGTTTCCTATCTTCAATTCTCCTCGGCAATGACGAAAACATGTGACCCAAAATGAATGTTGGAATATAAGATGTTTGTTACTCACTCATCGACGGTCTTGCAGATAATCTACGAGACATGCTCGATAGATCAGTTCTCCCCAGCATTTCTAAGATTTTCCACACGTGGTTTGAGGTTAGAGATGTTTACTGGTTTACATAGCCACACCTCTGCGAGAGAAATGAATGTGCTTCCGTACCCAACTTGAATTGTGCTAACAGAGATAACATCGTTGTGATTTGTAGCGGTTTCGAGTACTTTCGAAAGCCATGCTTTCAACAAAACTGTTTCTCCAAATAGGCCTACGCCAAATTACGAGAACGCGACCTTTCCAATCAGACGCTACAATAGAAGTGAAGCCTCGCTTGACACGAAAAAAACCCACCTCTCATCTTGTCAACACATGTTTTCGTCTTTCTCCGCCAGGGTCATGATACCCTCCAACCCATACAAAATACACCAATAATCTCGAACCCATGTATATTTCTTACGACTCATGGCGCGAAACTTCTCTGACGTCAGAATCTTACACAATTTATACAAAGCTTTCTTCAAGACAAGGGAAGTTATTCTCGGCCCAATCTAAATTTGGCCTATAGTTTCCTGCTGTTGCAACATCTTGTAGCTTGCCTACACAATCCGCTGTCTTGTATACTGACATCTCCCATACAAATTAAATGAAATATTCCTGACTGAGTCCCCGAGATACACAAGATATATATACACTAAATAAAATGAAATCCTACAACCTAAATGATGATGATGAACAAGAAAAGAAATGGTATGAACAAATTACCCTAACCTGACTTCTCTTGCAGTCAACCAAATAAGGGTTTGGGAACATTGTGACCGGAACAGTCACAATACGTCCCGTATAATCTGTTTCCTTCACTATTCTCCAGCACATATGCTGTTTTCCCAATAGGTTTGGAAACTATAAATGTTTCTGAGTCACCCGTTTCCAACCTTGCAAGTGGCTCCCTTAAATGAACGTCATCACGTTGCTCTACCTAGCATATTTCTCAGTGTCTGTAACGATGCCCAGTTGCTACTGACCACACATGCACATATTAAAATACCGTCCTCTGCTTTAACCACAGGATAATCCCTACATAAATTAGTGTCCCTCGATAGCATGTCTGCAAGAATGTTATCTTTACCTTTAATATATTTTACTGTGAATTCGTATTCCTGCAAGAATCCACCTACTAACTCTGTTAGAACTCAGTTTACAAGTCCTCATATACAGTAATGCATGGTGATCTGTGTGGATCTCAAATTTCCCCCCTACTAAATACATTCTAAATTTCCCTAAACTGAAAACAATACCTAAAAGCTCTAACTCAGTAATCGTGTATCTTTTCTCTGCTGCTGTCAGTCCTCGCGAGGCTAAAGATACAATGCACAGATTACCCTCATCATCTCTCTGACATAATACTCCAGCAATGCCTATATGTGAAGCATCTGTCATAACCACATATTCCTTATCTTTTAACGGATATTTCAGCACTACAGCTTTCTCAAAACCTTCCTTCAGCGCTCTAAAAGCCTGATCATGCTTGGACTCCCATCTCCACCGAGTCCCACTTTTAAGCAATTCCCTGAATGGCTCTACCAACCCAGAGTATTTAAGAACGAACCTCCTGAAAAAGTTGCACATTCCCAGGTAAGTTTTTAACTGTTTAACATTCTGTGGCACCTCTGCGTTAAGTATCTTATTAACCCTACTTTCTTCTGGTGTTACACCTCTACTCGACACTCTATGACCTAAAAATGTCACTTCTGACTGACGACTTAGACAGCTTCAAAGTGAACCCTGCCCGATCTAACTTCTGAAAAACTATATCTAAATGACGTAGATGCTCCTCAAAACTGCGTGAACTAATTACCATATCATCTATGTAAATGGTTACAAACTCTCCTGTGTCATCCCCTAATGCGATGTTTAAAGCCCTAATTAAAGCTGCTGAACTACTCTTTAACACATAAGGTGTTCTACAAAATTGATAAAGGTTATATTTATGACTAAAAGCTGTAAATGGTCTATCTTCGTACATAAGTGGCACTTGCCAAAAACTGGAACTCAAATCTACACAAGTGAAATACTTCTTCCCCTCAAATGTTTGCATTAATTCCTCTATTGACATAGATTTCAGCTGATCTGAACTAATTCTACTGTTAACCAAACGAGCGTCTAAACAAATACGAACTGTGCCGTCGGTCTTGGGTACCGTGATCAAAGAATTAACATATGGACTGTTAGAGTGCTCAATAATCCCATCTTCAAGCATCTGATTAATTTGTGCCTCAACTGCACTCTGATACGCGAAAGGTACAGGATATCTATGTCCTGTGAATACTGACCTATCAATAACGTTCAATGAATGTGTATAGCAATTGGCCATACCAATGCGATCCTCAAAAACTCTCCTATTACACAATAACACATCATAGAGCCGAACACACTGTTCATCCTCTATATTTCCCCGAAATGCAGTATCACGTAACGAGTCCTCTAGACTTCCGTTCGTAATCACACTGCCCACAATACATGGAGAACCCCGCTCTACGGCTGGCGATATCTCATTTAAAGTACAAATCACACCTACAATACTACTCCTCTGAATATGGTCATTGAACGCTACTTCTACTTCAGAATCACCCCATTTAAATTCCAAACTCCCTAAATCATAACATAAGTTACCAGACACTCTACTTAGCCACTCTGAACCCAAGATAACACTGAATACTAAATTTGGAATTACAAGGCAAATCTGCTTCTCTACATGATTATTAATTTTAATGTCTACTAAAACTTGCTTAGAAATTACTTTAGACCTCTTCCCAACAGCTGTGATAACAAAAGTGCTTTTAATTGGCATCTCCTCAAAATTTACTCCAGTTCCTTTCATTTTATCATAAAATGCACTACTTATGCAACTCTTCATACAACCACTATCAATTAAAACATCTGTGTACGCCTCGGACACGTTAAATTTAACTATGGGGCTCTTACTAACCACTTCCTGAATAATACCTTCATCATTTAGTTCATGTAATAATTCATTTCTTACATTTAGGTCATAGGGTTCCTGTATAATTGTATGGACAGGGCATGCTACAGACTGAGATTCTGACCTTACTTCGCAGCCTGGTTCGCGTTTAAAGAACCGCTACAGCTGGCCGTAGTACTACTAACTACTGAACTGGTCTGGTTGTTCTGGGCTGTGTTGTCATTGTTTGGCTGTATATTACTACCACAAGGCTGTCCTCTTCCTTGACACCAATTCTGGTTGTAATTATTGTCATTATAATTTCTCCCTTGATTTCCCCTGAAATCATTGTTTCTCCCTTGATTTCCCCTGTAATCATTGTTCCTCCCTTGATTTCCCCTGAAATCATTGTTCCTCCCTTGATACTGATTACCATAGCCATTTCCTCTGTTCTGATTTAGCTGATTATTATTATTTCTATTTTGAGCGTTGGCTCCTTCGCCACCGTTCCCTTGAACTTCTTGATGCCTGGCTTCATTAGGTCTATTATTATTATTACCCTGGTTCCGATTGAAATCGTCCTCATAACCCCCTCTCCCTAGTGCATCAAATGTGCTTAACAAATTTTCTACTTGTGATATTGTCTTTACATTCTGGATACAAGCAGCCTCCTTGATCCTATAGGGAAAGTGCCTAAGTAGCAACCTCACCACATCACTTTCCTCCTTCAACCCATCCAGATATTTACACACTAATACCTGCCCTAAAAGTACTCGGTCATGGTGGAGCTTCCTTTAGGGTTATATTTACCACACACTACTCCCTCACGATGCTGCGACTGAATAACCTCATTCCAGAACTTTTCACAGAATTTCATTTTAAAATCATTCATATCAGTAAACTTGTCTCTGTAGACAGCAAACCAATTCCTCGTTTCCCCCACAAACACTTGTTCTAAAATTTCAACTACCTGGCACCACTCAATACTACCATTTTCCAACCTCTCCCCGAATTTATTTTCTATAGTGTTCATGAACTCCATTGGGCACCCCTGTCGATTACTGAACTTACCCAGTTCTACCTCCCTGTGTGTGCTATTCACAAAAACTGGCCTATTCTGACTATTTTCTTGCCTGAGCCTAGCTTTTAATTTTAACTCTAATTCTGCGATTTTCTCCTCAGCCTTCCTCTCAATACTGTTAATTTAATGTTTCCTTCTGATTCTTCGACTTTATCATATAGCTTTGCTTGTTTCTCCTCAATCTTGCTAATGCTCTCTCTATTACTCTCTCTTAAATCATTTACTTCTGCAACTATTTGTGAGTGGACTTTCTCAATTCTACCCCCCAGCTGTTCCTTAACCTCTTTAGTAGCTACCTGAATTTTGTCAATTTCTCCCCCCAATTGCTTTTTGACCTGCTGTGTTTCCAGTTGCACTAGTTCTTTTAAATTTTCAGCCTGTGTACTGATTCTAATTTCCAACTCCTCCTGTACTTTTCCTAATTTTCTGTCTACATCTGCAATAATCTCTTTAGCCTTTTCTTCCATTACTCCTCTGATTTCACCTCTAATCAGTTCGAATTTGTCACTCATTTCCCTACTGTTTTGTTCTAATTTAGCATTTAAAGTTTCAGTACTCTCTCTATTTTCCTTACTGTTTTGTTCTAATCTGGCATTTAAAGTTTCATTACTCTCTCTATTTTCCCTACTGTTTTGTTCTAATTTTGCATTATTCTGTTCAAATTTTGCATTTAATGCTTCTGTACTTTCTTTATTTTCCCTACTGTTTTGTTCTAATTTTGCATTATTCGGTTCTAATTTTGCATGTAAGTAATCACTACTAACTTTGTTCTGATACATGAACTCGAGAAGTAAAGTTTTTAATTCTGGTTGGCCGCCTACACTCCCTGTTTCAGTATCGGGATTTACCTCCGCTACCCCGTTACTACCATCACTCGACATACTGATCGTATCATCACTCTCCAGTTGATGACCACTACGTAACCTCATCTGTCTTTCTTTCTCATCCCCCATAATGATATACACTGATAAAGACAAATAACCCCCAAAATACAGGCACAGAAATATATACCCTTCGCCTTCCACAAATGTTATTAAGTTTTCATCCCCACGTTGGGCGCCAATTGTAACGTTTATTAAATGCCCCATGTTGGTAGCGACAATTGTAGCAGGTTCGCTTAGGCTGGGATGACAAGTAAAACGGTATTTACTTTGCTCCACGTTGAGCGTACAAATGTAGCAGTTTTGTTAGCCCCCCCCCCCCTTTGCCTAAGCTATGTTGTTTTAATGGGCGCCAAGACCTCAATGCAATGTTGAAATCTAAATTTGTATTTAACAACGTCTAGCTCTGGCAGAACACCTTCAAGACTCTATTCACTCAGATCGTGGTATGATTTGATCATTAACCCAACAAACAATTGTATCAGGAGAAGGAATTGGTCTATATCTAATGCTACCTACTGAAAGCAAAGATTGCATTGTAAAAGAAATGAATTTATTATATAAAACAAGAATAGCAAAATTAATAATAATAATAATAATAATAATAAGTTTAAAATTTAAATAGGAGCGTTGTGATTTTAATATTACCGATAGAAAATTACGTGAAAACGGAGTCTGATAAATTATTGATTTTACTCTTATTCCCAAGCTATGAAGTTACTGAAATATGAAATATAAAACAAAAAGAAATGAGAGATTGCGTATTTCTGCGTCATTCGCGCTTACCACTGGAAATTGCCGAAACATTTCCCTCGTACTGGATGATGCTGTGAGCTTCCCACAGTCTCCTGGACGTCGACATCTTCGTCGATATTTGATGAGATTCTGGTAGATTAGATAATTCTATGGTCCGTACCTCGGACCCAAACACTCGTACAACCGCACTGGTTAAGTTTTACAAAAGTTAGTCCTCCAATCCACGGAACATCGGATGACCCCCGCGTATAACCATACTCGGCAAGAACTACACAGATTGTCTTCGTTCCACGGAACATCGGAGCGACTCCCGCATATAACCACACTCGGCAAGAACTACACAGATTGTCTTCGTTCCACGGAACATCGGAGCGACTCCCGCGTATAACCACACTCGGCAAGAACTACACAGATTGTCCTCGTTCCACGGCGCGTCGAACGATATATGCACCTGTCGGCTCCCCCACTCTTCAGCCGACTTCTAGCTTACGTGGTCTCCACTGATTGGCTGACCCACCACGCGATCTTCCCCTCCTCCGGGTCATTACACACGGCGCGGCGATGATGAAGTCGATTTCCGTTCCAACTATTCGCCTTTCCTCGACGCTGCGACCCAGGATTGCGTCATGCTTTCCGACAAGATTAAGCGTGTACTTGAATTCCCAGTGAGTCACGTCTCTCGATATACCCTAACTGACGAAAACTCCGTAAAATTCCGCAATCACTTAATTTTCTATGATATTGTCGTTCGTAATAATTTGCTTGATAGCGTTTTCTAAGACATAGAAAACCTATCTGAATGCTAATAATTTTTATAAAATGCTCCGAAAATACCTTAGTAATAATTATAATAAATTAATAATAATAATAAATTAACATGAAAAATTCTCTTGGCTGAACAATTTGCCGCGTAAATAAATATAGAATGGCTTCCTACTGACTTATGCCAGTTGCATAAAAAAAACTCGAAAAACACGTTACAGTGTATGTAAATATTATACTCCCCACCTACCATAGTACTATAGTAGGGCACAATCGTGTTAACCGGCTGAAAAGAATTCTATAACTACTACTTTATGCCAAAAAGAATTATCAACAAGACAAGTTGCTCAATGTATGCTTCGATCAGGGTGATGTAGTTTGAACATGGAACCAGTTCAGGATGACAGGTAGTATGTAGGATTTAGCCCATGCAAGCTATCCACAGTTGGCAACTGTAGCTTGTGACCGCTATCTCCAACTTTTGCCTCAGAGGAACTGCAGGTTGAGTAATACGGAATTCCATATGACACTCGTGGGGGGCTACAAGATGTCACGTGTTCGCACGGACCACTACAGACAGAGGTTGTGGGGTGCCCCTCAGCATTCCCGAAAGTCATGCGAGATCCAGCTCTAACACCTCAACACTGAGCAGCCTGCTACACAAGGGCAAGAAATCGTGCTGTATGGTCTCCCCAGCATTGGCATAAGATGCTGTTTATTGACGAATGTCTTGCATGCCTCAGACCTGATGATTGCAGATGTGTTTGGAGGGGACCTGGTAACAGAGCATGTCTTTAACACTACGTTAACCAAGTGCAGCAAAGTGGTGACACATTGATGTTCTGAGGTGGCTTCACATAACCTTCCATGCTTGTTCAAGGCTCTCTAAGTGCTCAGCAGTATAGGGACGACATTCTTCAATCAACAGAGGCACCATATCGCCAGCAGCGTGGCGGGGACGTTAATCTTAATGGATGATAATTCTCTAGTACATCGTGCATGTCTTGTAAACGCCTACCTGCACCTGACTGGCGACTACAGGATGTCGCATGTCCAAGCACATGGTTAGCAACAGGTAGCAGGACATCCATCTGCATTCCTGACAGCCATCACGAGATCAAGCTCTTAACACCTGAATACCATGTAGCCCTCTATTCCCCTGACTTGAACCCTATTGAACTAGTCTGGGATTGATTGAAATGAGCATTTTATGGATGTCCAGACCACCTTCACAATCTGAAGAACTTACTCTATGTTATACTATTGTTAAATACAAGTTTATGTATGTAATTTGACAAGTCAATTTAGAACACCTAAATGTTAGGTTACAGAAGCATGGTGAGAATTGAAAGTGTGAGCACCCTTCAGCCTTACACGTATGTTTTATCGAAAACTAAGACAGGGATCCAAGAGAACTCTGACCAGCCCTGCACTCTAAAACCACCATCTGACAGCAAGAATGTGCTGGATACAGGTTTCTCAACTAACCTCTTTGAAAATTTGTTTCCTCACATTAGATATAAATCTTTCTTTCACAATACTTTTACCAATCTAATTGGTGCCTATTCCAGTATTCGATAGAGACATATGACTATATCAGACTATCAGTAAGCCTGATGATTCTTCATGAAACATTCATGAGAACCAATTAAAAGAAAGAAAGCAAGCAAGCTTACGGTTTTACATGAACATTAGTCTCACGATCATAAGCCATAGGACTCCCCTTTCATGAAAATGAAAATCCACAGCCGGCTTCCAGTCCACCGACCGGATCAGGGTATGGAATGAATGAAGCCCCCATCTAGTGGTGAGGATATGAACTGTGCCGGCTGCCGAAGTCTGTCGCACTCCCCTGGGGCAATGATTAAATGAATGACAGATAAAATGAAATGCTAGTGGAGAGAGTTGCTGGAATGAAATTGTGACAGGGAAAACCGGAGTACCCGGAGAAAAACCAGTCTGCCTCCGCTTTGTCCAGCACAAATCTCACATGGAGTGACCGGGATTTGAACCACGGACCCAGCGGTGAGAGGCCGGCATGCTGCCGCCTAAGCCACGGAGGCTTGACTTCCCTTTCATATGGAATCCAAATCACCAGACACATTTCCCCTCGAAAATCCCACATGCATTAATCAGGAATCAAACCCAGCACAGACTGCCTTTTTTTGGAGGCAAGCATGGCATGAGGTTTGCAAACTCATGGGGTGTAATCCATGCCCAGAACATTTTAGAGGAAGGCCACTGATTTGGACATATTTCCATCAATATAAGAAAAGTTGAGAAAGAAACAAAGAAAACAAGTTGGCTTCCTTGACTCATAACTGCAGTAAGATACTAGGAAGCAGTTTTTTCAAAATCTCTGTTACTGTACAATTATCTGTATCTGGTTATGAATTTCTGCTTTGTAATAATTATAACCAAAATCTGTTTGCAAATCCTTTGATACATGGACCAACTGGTAATATATTGACTTTCTTCTATTGGTATTGGCAAAATATGAACTCACACTTCCTTAAAAAGATGGTATATTGGATTTCACGGTCGGTGAATTAAAACTCAGCAATTCTTCTAGGTTTGTGCCGTGTCTTGTGTGGGGTTTCGCCTAGGACACCAAGCTAGGCTCATCGGCGGGCTCTTGGTGTCCCCGCCCGGACCCCCACAGGAGTGACGAACTGCGCGCCACCTCCCTTTATATAAGGTGCAACTGCACCACTTGACTACGAGAATTAAAAGCTCAAGCAGCCTTAACCTCCCTATGAAGGCTTCCAAAAAGATGGTATATTGGATTTCACGGCCGGTGAATTAAAACTCAGCAATTCTTCTAGGTTTGTGCCGTGTCTTGTGTGGGGTTTCGCCTAGGACACCAAGCTAGGCTCATCGGCGGGCTCTTGGTGTCCCCGCCCGGACCCCCACAGGAGTGACGAACTGCGCGCCACCTCCCTTTATATAAGGTGCAACTGCACCACTTGACTACGAGAACTAAAAGCTCAAGCAGCCTTAACCTCCCTATGAAGGCTTCCTAGCTTGGTGTCCTAGGCGAAACCCCACACAAGACACGGCACAAACCTAGAAGAATTGCTGAGTTTTATCACACTTCCTTGTTCATCAACATTCCAGACAGTTTTTATGGCAAAAGCAGCACACCATTATGAAAGGAAGAGAGAAACAAATGGAGGACATTTTTAAGTTCAACCTGTAATATATTGCACAGTAACCATACAGTCACTTACGACTCACAGACTGGGGTTACATTGTCTCAATTTTTTTTATTTTGTACTTTTCTGGTTTAAATACATAGTTGCACAAATATTGTGCTAGTTTTAAGCCATGTAAATTCTCAAACAAACATCAGCTTGAAAATAAATATTTCATAACCAACCTTGGTTGTTGAATTCCATCCATAAACAACCCTTCCTACTTGCTACAAATGCATTACTCCAATTCTGTAGCTAATGGGCTACCTATTTGAGGGCAAATGTGGCCCTCCCTGCTCTGTACATCACTGGAGCAGTTTCACAATGTGGGTGGACCCCCCTCCCCCACATTAACCATAGACAAGCAGCATTTAACGATGCCCAAGTTGGCTTACATAGTAGGACCACACAATGCAAATCAATGACAAGACAGACAAAAAGACGAACTCAGCTGCGGATATGAGAAAATATATATGGGCAGATATAAAATATAATGAATAGATTCTGCAGTTGGTGAGAGACTCGTGAACACAGATGAGGTAACAGTGTTGGCTGGTGCATTTTAGTTCAATCAGAGACTTGCAGATTTAATGCCAAAAGGCATAATTCTGAAATAAGGACATATGATTGTGAGAAGTAATATGTCCAAGCGTAATTCAAGCACCATCCCATGAAAATATATTGACAGCAAATTTTTGATTATGCAGAAAAGTTTCTATAACTTTTCAACACAGTAGTCCAAGCCATACAGTTGATAGTAAAACTTGAAACAAACTGAACTAGTATGATTGAACTTCAGGCATTGTCCAACAAAACATCCTGAAATTTTAATCGACGAAGAAGTAATTGTTGTTTCAGTTGAGGGGCTTGGGCATTGTGGTCATTTAGCCCATGTACTTGGGTGGGTGTGGAATTTTGACCGATAACCTAAATCGAGGACGAAAAGAGAAAAGATCTGATACCAGCATTCAGAACAGCATAGAGGTTCTAATACAATAAACTAGGAATCTAGAGGACTACAACAAAACAACATAATCCTACTCAGACCAATGGAGAAACTTATCTTCCTATCTTACACCACACTACAACAGATAAAATTAATAATTTCTTAAGATACACTGTATAAAATCAGAATTTTCTAACAGGATGTCACAACAAAACACAGGAATACCATATATACCCGAATGTAAGACGAGGTTTTTTTCTCCACTTTTTGTGTTATAAAAATTTGGGGTCGTCTTATATTCAGGGTATTAAAAAAAAATTTTTTTTTTAATTATTGTTATTTGCAAAGTAGTATGTGGTGTTGGCATCTTGTAACTCGCAACAAATCAATGTGTTAATGAAGATTAAAATATGGTTTGTTATGTTTAATTACCATGCATATACGAATAGCATACATTTTGAGGTTAGGATTTAAGCATACACGTCATTTTAAGCGGATAAGTTATATGTTCTAAAGCATACAGAAATATGTTTTAAAACAATCTTTACAAAAACAACCAGTCAGTTTTACGAGCAGTAATTGAGTGATCAACATATCTAATTTAATAACGTCTCCCATTCTTGAACAAAGAAATTATAGAGTATGTCTTGGAAAAACGGGCAGAGGGATTTCCGATAACACGAGACGTTATAAAAATGAAAGTATGGCCTTAAGGGCATATATTGTGCAAGTTATGAGTTAGCGAGTATTTTTTTGAAAATATCTGTAAGAGGCAGTTGATAACTAGGCCTCGTCTTATATTCGGGGTCGTCTTACATTCGGGTATATACGGTAATAATATTATAAATAATAATAATAATAATACCACCACCACCACCACCACCACAAACTTGAGATGTTAGTGTCTCAAAAGTGATGCAAGTCAGTTCTAAATGAACTACAATACAAATTATAGGACAGCAGCCTTCCATTCAACATCCTATGTGAAGTTGAGTTGGCACCTACCCATAACGCATTATGGTGCTAAGTCACCTTACTGGTGAAATGAGCACAATGTATTGAACCCGATGGGGTTATGCTGACTGGAATCGAACATGGTTCTCAGAGACTGTGATCTCAGTAAAAAGGTTCCGCCAGGAAGCGAACCAGGGATCTGTACAGGGAGTTTCTTGGTAAAAACCCCTTGAAAGAAATGTATATTTAATCACTGGTGTGATTTTTGATGAAATGGCATTATTTATTAAAATAATGTAGGAAATAATGAGCAGATTATATCATTATAAGACGATTTGGTGTAAGCTATTGGAGGTTTGAAGCACAGAGGAGGGCAGAGCTGACATTTACTAATCGGCCCAGAATTGTGGGTTGGTCCCAGTGGAGCCACGTCCATCTCTGTCACCCCATTATGTCGTCTGGAGCAGGGGAGAGGCCTGAATAATGACACAGTTATTCCCCGACGGAGAATAGATTTGAAGTAGGGGCGGAGAAATGCCCAGAAAAATCATTGATTACTCGTGATTGGAGTAACGAATCGAGATGAGAGTTGCACACAGGTGAATATCTTGGCAAGAAGATAATTTTAGAGTCTTTTACATGCGAAATTGGTGCATATTTAGTGATGTGCGTAAGGACTGTAAAACGACCATTGTTCGCGGATGGATGTGAAGATGTTGACGGGGAGTTCCCGACTAGGTAGCGTCCCACGCCATGGAGAAAGGAATTAATATTAATTAATTGAACGAGCGATTCCTTTGCACACAGATAGTTTTGGGACCTGTGAAGAGAGAGGAACACAATGATCATGGTTTGAAGACCTGAATCATGCTGTGAGAGGAGCGAAGATTACGCGGGAAGATGTTGCTCTACTTTCTGTGGAAATCCGATATAAGGGAGTAGACCCCAGGAGGAGCCCTCTGTTCTCAGTTGAACCTCACTTTGAAACTCACTCTGTTCTCAGTGTTACTCTGTTCTAACTCACTTGAATCTCAGTCCTACTCTGTTCTCAGTGTTACTCTGTTCTAGCTCACTTGAAGTCAGTTGAAGCCCAGTTGTAAGCCAGTCGAGACGCAGCCAAGTTCAGTCTACATGCCGCCAAGCGCAGTTACAGTCAGTTATAGTTTTACTCAATTGTCAATTGTAGCACAATGGCAATAAGTTGCAATCAGTATGCAGCAAATATGCAGCAGTACGAGACAGCGTGTAAGCCGCAGACAGAAGTCTTCAAATAAGTTACGTGCAGTCTTCGAGTGAAACTTCAGTCAGCTACAGCCAGGTGGAAGCCAGTTCGTCAAGGCAAAACGCATGACGATTCTATTCATCGAGACGCCGAACAAAGACTGGTATGTGTAAAAGAAACAGTAAATACGCTTGTATGAATAATAGTCGTGATACAGGCATAATCAGCCGCACGAACTATGACGTGTTCAGTATGAAGCACCGTATAGACTAACGGTAGCAATATTGTATATAATTATTTGTGAAAGTGTTGAACTTTATTAAGCGCACTGTGTATAGTATTAACTAATCGTATATGTGTAACTACGATAGAATGCGCTAAAGAAACTCTACTAAGTGTTTGGTATTGCCATGAGAGTACCAGATGTTAACGCTTACTGTAGGAGTAATGATCGTCACAAAAACTGTTGGAGAGTTCCGAGAGCAGATAACCAGACTTTCAATCAGGAGTTGATAACGTAAGATACCGTCGACACCTGCAATTTCGATCTCTGCTAGGGAATTTCAGCATTGAAATGTGTATAAAGTGACGAGTGTTCAGTGTAATGTATATGTAAAAATATCATTTAAAGTAGTGTTTGATGAAGTGTTTCACATGTTTGAGGAGTGATAACTTCCTGAAAGGTATGCAACGTGTCGTGTTGGTGATAGGAATGTGTAATCAAATGTGTGTAAACAAGAGAAATATGTCGCGTTAAACCCATTATGGCGGGCGACATGGAAGAATATGATTGGTTGGAGCCACCTTAGATGCCTATAGAGATGTAAGTACCCCACAAATTATGGTTATAATTATGTAGAAGTATGGACCGATGCATGTCTGTGATTCCGTAAAGGTATTGTGAATTCCTTATAGATGCCAGTAAAAATCAGTTAGGAGGCTGATCCTCCATGTTTAATCAGTATTGAGTTGATTTTTATAGAGTTGAGATGTTGATTTGCATCATTAAGTGGAGTAGTTATTCCCACTATGAATTAAGAATGGCAATCAGTTATGTAAATGTAACGAACGCGATTGTTCGAGTTTAAAACGTCTAGCTATGTCGGAAATTTTGGTAATTTATGTGAGAATAATAATAAATAATGATTTGGTCATTTATGTCAATGAGATTTTCAATAATAATAATAAAGGATGATTTTGGTCATTTATGTCAGTGACAAATGATGATAATAATAATAATGGTTATTAAGAGTATGAATGAACACATCAGGAAACAAATAAATTGTTGTAAGCGAGAATTATTAACGCTAAGTGCAAGACTTATCAATCTAAGCAGGAAGATGTTACAATGAGATTACATTTCAGTAATTATGGAAAGAAGTTTTATATCAGAATATTGCATATATTCGGTAATGATACCAGTAATGAAAGAGCTTTTAGTGAATTGAATTTGCAGCTTAATTGAGAAGCTTATAGAGTAAATGTTAGATTTCTCTTAATATTAGAGGTCGGAATGTCGTAGCATGGAGCATTAGGGGCCAGATAGTCTATTCTACGTATGAATTCTCCTATGTCGTGGACATTGTTGGAGATATTATTTATGCCAGAGTTTTAGTGAATGGACCCTAACTCTGAAGAAAGGATTGGAATGTGTTCCGGATTGGAATCCTATGATAGAGTCGAGGATAACAAGGACACCTCGCAGCTCTATGATTTCCCGAGAACTTATGATGAGTTATTTACGCTCGTGGGCAGCGAAAACTCAGGGCGACAGTGGTTTTGTGCGCCTATATTATACTTGAGACATCGGTCACCGCCAGGCTCATGCATTACGAACCCCGAACCTTCATGTTGAATGGACCCATGTGAGGCCATTAATTAATCATTATCCTCGACGTAGGAATAATTACAAGAGCTCATTCAATACCTGTTGGCAGAATAGTCAATTAAGATCCTTTGGGAACATGTGTGTCGGTTAGGACACAGTATTTGTCTTGTAAATCTCCACTGCTTAGAGAGAGGGAAGCTTTCAAACTTTTAGAAAGGTCGAGATAATTGGTGGAACGACCCATCCCACTTTCTATTGTGTAGCGATTTCCTTTAGCCGAGGGTCGGTGCCAACCACCCGGACCGCTCAGGCAAGTAAAAGAGGGAAGAGATTCTAGACCTTGTTAAAATGACATATAATGCAAGATTGTTATGTTGAGTATTATAGCCATGTGGTTTGTGAACACATGGATAATTATAGTTAATCCTGATGGTTCATTAATTTAGCTATCTGACGAATAGTTACATGATATATTTGTACTGTCACTGGAGCCAAGTCATGTAGTTGGTTACTAGATGCCAATCGCCATGAGCGCGAGGTAGTCTATCGTACAATCCGACATAAGCTATAACGTAACGTTTTATCTAGGAATCACAGACAGCATGCGGTGAAACCATATAATTGGAGGATGTAGGGGGTAGCTTACATAATTATGGAGTTGCACGTTGATTTTGGTGCAACGTCCAAATAGGTAAATGCATGCAAAGCATTTCATTGGTGAGAAGAAAAATATTAAAACACGCACGGCACACATAATTGTTTAACATAAAGAGATTTAAGGAATAATCCTTGTTGTAATATTAAAGAAGTCACATTGTATGACTGTTATGTTAATGTACATTTGTTTTGAAGTCGTAGGTGCATCAGCGCACTAGTATATCCTTGTGAAGTTCACAGAAGGGTAAAGCATTATGGCTAGATATGACTTTGTTGTGATTTTATATTTGTTTACTTATGGATTGTGGAAGTAAAAATTTTGTTTGCTTTTATTTTATGCTTTTTGGGTATTGTTTTGTGTTTGAAGCCATGATTTATAAATGAATTAAAGTTTTAGAATAGAGTTGTGCCTTATCATTGTAGAGTTGATACCTGTTAGCCTCAAATCCAAAATATGCACTGCAAAATTGGGGTTACCGTACACGCCTGAGAGCTGATGCTAGTTGGAGGCAGATGCATATTATTCAACGAGATTACTCACATGGGTACATGGAAATTGATGTCCTATACTGTGATTTGAGCTAAAGGTACGACTAAAGTCGGTCAGATTTAATGCACACAACTCTATTAAAGTAAGAATTAACGAAGTAGGGTGTGACCGCTCCTAATCCATAGCTAAGTTCCGATACGTATATATAAATTTTGATAGATACCTGTAGACATTATTCTCCATTCATTTATCATGACGCCCATCTGTGGAGTCTATGGTAGTAATAGCTCTATTAATTTATCATGGCGTGGCCCAAGTGGGGCTTTCGGCAGTAAAAACCACTCCCTGAACAGTTTTTATAGTAAATTAGAATATGGCCGATGTCCTACTAATACCACGACTCATATATAATTTACATGGCGCCCAGAATACGTGGAACTTATGGGATTTAGGGAAAACCCATAGATTTTTTATGGTATTTCATGGGGAAAACCATAGTAATTGTTTTGCCTCAAACTGTGTTTGAGTGATTTTTGAATTCAGTAGGCTTTTTGAGGTAACGCAGAATCTCTCTATTGAGAAGAGAATGGCCTAAGGGTACTAGCGTTACATACCCAATCCACAATCTACCATAATATTATCAGGTTTTGTACGACTTCACAATATGTGTGCAGTGTTTGATGTTTCTCTTCGAAACGTATCCACATATTTTTCCAGGAAGCCTGCCTGCATATTTAAGTGTGTTATTGTAACATGTCAGGTACGGAGGAGATCTTGCAAGTTATTGCAGGACTGAAACAACATTTTGATGCTGCTAACGAGCAGAACAAACTGGAAACCAAGGCGTTCCAGGATAGTATAAACACTCGGTTAGATGAGAACCAGAGAGAGTTAAATAACAGGTTAGATGCCAATCAGGAGGCAATTAATGCAACTCAGGTTGAAATAAACAACCGTTTAGATGCAAATAAAACTGAAATAAACAGTCGGTTAGATGCAAATAAAGTTGAATATAAAGATGAATTAAACAATAAGTTAGGTCAAATGCAAGAAGTCATTAAGACCGAAGTAACAGATACTGTTGTAAGCATTGTATCGGAAATGCAGGTAAAAACGGACAAACGTTTCGAGGCCATAGAAGCCAAACTTGAGGGTAATTTGCAAGCGTGTAGGCATGCTCAGGAGCAAACCAACAGTAAATTAGAGGCGTTGTCTAACGATATTAAGGATATTCAGATCCAAAATGAGGCGAATCTCGAACGCCAAGCAAAACAGTTCGCAGAGTTTACGAAAACAGTAGACCAGAGATTAGAGGAGAACGACTCCAAATGGGACCAGAAATTGAAAAGCTACGCTAGAGCAATTAACGGTGACCTCAAGAAACAGGACCAGAATATATTAGGTCAATGCCAGGAAATAGGCGAAGTTAAGGCTATCGCGCAGGAAAGTAAGGAGCTGGTAGGCAACGTAAAAGGTCAGATGGGTAAAGTTCATAAAGAACTGGACCAAGTTCAGAGTGATATTGTCATAGTCAATAAAAGACAAGAGGAAAATAGAGGCGAGATCACCAAGGTCCGGAATGAATTGTCTAAAGTCAATGGACACATTCAAGATGAAATTAAAGGTCTGAGAGAAGAACTCGAAATAAGAGAAGGCCAGAAAACAGAGGCAAGCGACAAGACCCTTGCTCAAATTAAAGAGGACGTAGAGGATGAAATATCCCATATCAAACAAAGTCTGAAAGAAGACAAGGTGAAAATTTTTCAAGTAGCCGAGGAAAACCGAGATAGGCTTACGAGAATAGAAAAAGAAGTCATCACTCGCCTAGAAAGAGCAGAAATGCGCCATAACCAAATGGAGACTAGGATAATAGCACAGGAGGAGACACTTCTGAAATATCCTAAGTCAAGTGAAGGCAGCATAGAGGATATAAGAAAAACAAGGTGGGCAGACCTAGAAACCCAACCTATAAGCAGAAACGCTGCAGGCGCAGGAGAAAGTCCTTACATGACGCCAGGTGTACCAATTGCGGCATCGACGCCACATGAAAACGCGATGCACACCCAGGTGATAAACGTCATTAGGGCAAGTGAGGAAAAACCTAGGAAGTTTTCAGGTAGTCACTGTAGTATGACACCAAAATATTGGTTAAAGGAAGTGACTGAATATCTCAATGATGCACGAATACCGCAGGAGCGTAGGCTACGTGCTATAGAGAAGTTAACAGAGGGGGAGTGCGCATTATGGTTTCGCAGCTTCCGTTACACTTTTGATACTGTTGAGGAATTCCGCGAGGCATTCTTGAAAAGATATTGGGACGCCGCGACTCAGCAGAATTTACGGCTGGATTTGTATGCCAAAAAGTACAGCACGAACAACCCGACGAAGTACGCAGAATTTTTCATATCGCAGATGTGTCGTTTTAAAGAGCTGGATCAAAAACCTAGTGAACTGGAGCTATGCATTGCTATCGCCAAACAGCTTCCATACGAGATCCAAAGGCTACTAATCTCGGCTAATGCGAAAACGGCTATGGAAATGGAGACAGTTCTAAGGCAACTGGACCTCACCACAGCAAATACTATGCGTCAGAGTCGAACCGTGGAACAAGTCCACGTGACCAACACACAGACTGACCAACAGCAAGCTCCAAGGAACAACAAGGCCACGAGCACAGAAACTTTAGATTCCTATGGACGGCAATGGGAACAGGAACCCAGAAAATGGCAGTCAAGGTACAAAGGAAATGCTAATAAAGCAGGAAGAGGTCGAAGTTCGTGGAATAAACACAATAACAGGGGCAAACCGTACCATAACAATGGAGGTAATAATGGCCAGGAAGGCAATAATAGAAATTGGAGACCCCAAGAGAGAAGAAATAACTTCGATGACGAGGCAGAAGAGCGATATCATGCTTCTTTGCGATACCTCGAAGAAAGGGGAGATGAGCCCCAGAAATCACAAGTCCGCTGGCAAGAAGTCATGCAGAACAGGACATCGCCAGACAGATATGGAGATGGAGCTAAGAGTTTGGAACTACAGCGCAGCGAACAGGAGAGAAGGAACTCCAAAGGGGCGGGCGCTGAAGAAAAAAAAAACGCCAAAATTAGAAGAGCTCGAGACTGATGGATGGAAGTCTATTAACATCATCAATTGGATAGCCAAACCAGAAGAATTGATTGAGGATACAGGAGGACCACAGGTCATGGTCAAGAGAGAATTGCCTATTATAATTGTGAGAGTGGCAGGATTAAAAGTCAGAAGTCTGCTAGACACAGGATCAACAGTGAGCCTGATGACACAAGCTCTATATAATGAAATAGCCCGGAGAGAGAACATTTTGAAGATACCGATCTCCAGTGTCAAAATTAAAGGGGTAATTCCAGACAGAACAATGATATGTAAATACCAGGTATTCCTAGATTTACAGATAGGAGGCTCTATTTTCTCACAGAGTTTTCTGTTAGTAAACAAACTACCTTATAACCTACTTATTGGGGCAGAGTTTATAAGGGAATACAGAGTGATAATTGACCTAGCACAGGACAGGGTTATGTTCCATGTGAATGAAGAAGCTGAAGGCTTAGAGGTCGCACTCAATGAAATTGAACCAGGGTCCAGTGAACAAGTATGGCATACATACAGAGATGTGGCTGATGAAGAAGTATTAGCTATGGAGCAGTTGGAAGCGGAGCTCAAAACACTAGCCACAGACTTGGAAAAAGATCTGGAACCCAAATTGGAAGACTACATTTCGGAGAAGCTAGAAGAAGCGAAAATTGGGCTAAAAGAGAAGGAAAATTTAAAGCAGTTATTGCTGGAACAGAAGGAAGTCTTTGATTCGAGACCTGGTCGGATAAAGAACTTCACTTATGCTTTTCAAGTCAGTGATTGGACACCATTTAGGCAGAAACCCTACCCTATAGCTGAAAAGCATTATGCTAAAGTGAAAGAGGCAATTCCAGGAAAATGTTGACCAGCCTGAGAAGAAAGTTTTTATCGCCTTTATCAGCAGAAGACTGAGAGCCCATGAGAAAAATTACACGATCACAGAGATAGAATTGCTCGCAATTTTGTACGCGTTGCAATCGTGGCACAAACTCGTGTACGGCTTCCGAATAGTTCTGAGAACAGACCATAAAGCTTTAACATTTTTGTTAAAGACAGATTTGTCTAGTCAGAGATTGACAAGATGGTCCCTGTATATCCAGCAATTTAATGTGGAAATAGAATACTGTCCAGGGAAAGAGAATGTAATACCGGACATATTAAGTCGTTACCCTAGAGAAGAAGAAGTACTAGCGGTCCAGATTGAGAATCGAGATCAGAAGACGTTGGATGACTTAAGGAACATTACCAACCTACAACGCGAAGACCCATGGTTGAAGATGATAATCGATTACTTTGAGGGACGATTAGCAAGGGGAACTGCGATATACAGAGAGGCGGAGGCATTGGCAACAGATTATATATGGTATAATCAGATATTACACAAGTGGGACGATGTGGATCACACACGTCAAAGGATTGTAATTCCTGCATCTTTGCAGAGGAGATTAGTATGGCTAGCCCACAGAGCATTTGGCCATCCGGGGATTGATAAAATCTGTGCTCTGTTGAAGGAAGCATTTACTTGGCCAAAATTGAGAGAAACGGTGAGAAATGCTATTAGAACATGTGATCTTTGCCAAAGGGTAAAGCCGAATCCCTTTTTAATGAGGCAACGACCTATCCCGTTATTACCAGAGAAGCCAAGGCAGCTATTGAGTATCGACAACTTTGGACCATTGCCTAGAGCACGTAGAGGCAATAGACACATTTTTGTAGCCATGGATGTATTTTCGAAAATGGTGGTGTTGTGCCCCATTCAAAAGACAAGTTCAAAACAGGTCTTGAAGCGCCTGAAAGAGAGAGTTATTCCGATTCTTGGGAAGCCGGATAACATTCTCTCGGACCACGGAAGTTGCTTTACTAGTGCAGAATTTCGTCGAGAACTGGAAACTCTAGGAATTAGGCAGATTTTATCTACCATTCGCCATCCTGAGGCAAGTCCCGTTGAAAGAGTAATGAGAGAGATCCAGAAATACATGAAGATCTACTGTTCTGAAGCGAATTGGCGTTGGATTGAATTTCTAGAAGTAATTGAATACTGTGTAAATAATACTGTACATGAGGCGACAGGTCAGGTTCCCGTTACTCTACATCTGGATCAGAGACCAGAGAGACCGTGGAATGGTGTTATTCCATTACCTGTAGACGCACAGCCCGGTAGAGAATTGAGGATCCAACGAACCTTTGAATATCTCAAAGCACAGGCGGAGAGACGTCAGAGAAGGAATCGTGCGAAGAGGTATCATAAACCGCTTCTCGTGGGACAGAAAGTTTTAATTAAGAAACCCGCCAGTTCAGATCCAGAGGCTCGGAAGTATAAGAAGTTTAATTTTTCTTACCACGGCCCGTTCGAGGTGATAAGAGACCTCCAGAACAATGCATACAGGTTAAGGCATTTAGAGAATGGAAACGAGGTCGTTATGAACATAGCCAACTTAAAAATTTATTACTCGCCAGAAGAATTCGATGAACCAGAAGAAGAATTAGTAACGCACACCCAACTCAACGTGGAGAGCGGAGGCAGCCAAGCAGGCAGACCTGAATGTTGGAACGGCGAGACGGGACAAGAAGCAGACAGTTTACCCAGTGTAAGCGGAGAGCAGAAAGAATGCCAGTGTTTGCGAGAATTCTATGAAGAAATGGTCAGGGTAGCCAGAGAGGTTGAGGCTGTAAACGCGACCCTTCGCAGGGAGAATAGACAGCTCAGAAACAAGGCCGAGTGTGGAAGGGGGAACACTACTAACCCACTCGCAGCCAGACAAGGTGAAGGACCCCAGACGTAAACACAGACGGTGGTCGACAGTCAGCTGGTTACTTATATAAGCCACTTGCATTGGACTTTTATAAGTTTTGCAAGGGGAACATGAACCCGATGGGGTTATGCTGACTGGAATCGAACATGGTTCTCAGAGACTGTGATCTCAGTAAAAAGGTTCCGCCAGGAAGCGAACCAGGGATCTGTACAGGGAGTTTCTTGGTAAAAACCCCTCGAAAGAAATGTATATTTAATCACTGGTGTGATTTTTGATGAAATGGCATTATTTATTAAAATAATGTAGGAAATAATGAGCAGATTATATCATTATAAGACGATTTGGTGTAAGCTATTGGAGGTTTGAAGCACAGAGGAGGGCAGAGCTGACATTTACTAATCGGCCCAGAATTGTGGGTTGGTCCCAGTGGAGCCACGTCCATCTCTGTCACCCCATTATGTCGTCTGGAGCAGGGGAGAGGCCTGAATAATGACACAGTTATTCCCCGACGGAGAATAGATTTGAAGTAGGGGCGGAGAAATGCCCAGAAAAATCATTGATTACTCGTGATTGGAGTAACGAATCGAGATGAGAGTTGCACACAGGTGAATATCTTGGCAAGAAGATAATTTTAGAGTCTTTTACATGCGAAATTGGTGCATATTTAGTGATGTGCGTAAGGACTGTAAAACGACCATTGTTCGCGGATGGATGTGAAGATGTTGACGGGGAGTTCCCGACTAGGTAGCGTCCCACGCCATGGAGAAAGGAATTAATATTAATTAATTGAACGAGCGATTCCTTTGCACACAGATAGTTTTGGGACCTGTGAAGAGAGAGGAACACAATGATCATGGTTTGAAGACCTGAATCATGCTGTGAGAGGAGCGAAGATTACGCGGGAAGATGTTGCTCTACTTTCTGTGGAAATCCGATATAAGGGAGTAGACCCCAGGAGGAGCCCTCTGTTCTCAGTTGAACCTCACTTTGAAACTCACTCTGTTCTCAGTGTTACTCTGTTCTAACTCACTTGAATCTCAGTCCTACTCTGTTCTCAGTGTTACTCTGTTCTAGCTCACTTGAAGTCAGTTGAAGCCCAGTTGTAAGCCAGTCGAGACGCAGCCAAGTTCAGTCTACATGCCGCCAAGCGCAGTTACAGTCAGTTATAGTTTTACTCAATTGTCAATTGTAGCACAATGGCAATAAGTTGCAATCAGTATGCAGCAAATATGCAGCAGTACGAGACAGCGTGTAAGCCGCAGACAGAAGTCTTCAAATAAGTTACGTGCAGTCTTCGAGTGAAACTTCAGTCAGCTACAGCCAGGTGGAAGCCAGTTCGTCAAGGCAAAACGCATGACGATTCTATTCATCGAGACGCCGAACAAAGACTGGTATGTGTAAAAGAAACAGTAAATACGCTTGTATGAATAATAGTCGTGATACAGGCATAATCAGCCGCACGAACTATGACGTGTTCAGTATGAAGCACCGTATAGACTAACGGTAGCAATATTGTATATAATTATTTGTGAAAGTGTTGAACTTTATTAAGCGCACTGTGTATAGTATTAACTAATCGTATATGTGTAACTACGATAGAATGCGCTAAAGAAACTCTACTAAGTGTTTGGTATTGCCATGAGAGTACCAGATGTTAACGCTTACTGTAGGAGTAATGATCGTCACAAAAACTGTTGGAGAGTTCCGAGAGCAGATAACCAGACTTTCAATCAGGAGTTGATAACGTAAGATACCGTCGACACCTGCAATTTCGATCTCTGCTAGGGAATTTCAGCATTGAAATGTGTATAAAGTGACGAGTGTTCAGTGTAATGTATATGTAAAAATATCATTTAAAGTAGTGTTTGATGAAGTGTTTCACATGTTTGAGGAGTGATAACTTCCTGAAAGGTATGCAACGTGTCGTGTTGGTGATAGGAATGTGTAATCAAATGTGTGTAAACAAGAGAAATATGTCGCGTTAAACCCATTATGGCGGGCGACATGGAAGAATATGATTGGTTGGAGCCACCTTAGATGCCTATAGAGATGTAAGTACCCCACAAATTATGGTTATAATTATGTAGAAGTATGGACCGATGCATGTCTGTGATTCCGTAAAGGTATTGTGAATTCCTTATAGATGCCAGTAAAAATCAGTTAGGAGGCTGATCCTCCATGTTTAATCAGTATTGAGTTGATTTTTATAGAGTTGAGATGTTGATTTGCATCATTAAGTGGAGTAGTTATTCCCACTATGAATTAAGAATGGCAATCAGTTATGTAAATGTAACGAACGCGATTGTTCGAGTTTAAAACGTCTAGCTATGTCGGAAATTTTGGTAATTTATGTGAGAATAATAATAAATAATGATTTGGTCATTTATGTCAATGAGATTTTCAATAATAATAATAAAGGATGATTTTGGTCATTTATGTCAGTGAGAAATGATGATAATAATAATAATGGTTATTAAGAGTATGAATGAACACATCAGGAAACAAATAAATTGTTGTAAGCGAGAATTATTAACGCTAAGTGCAAGACTTATCAATCTAAGCAGGAAGATGTTACAATGAGATTACATTTCAGTAATTATGGAAAGAAGTTTTATATCAGAATATTGCATATATTCGGTAATGATACCAGTAATGAAAGAGCTTTTAGTGAATTGAATTTGCAGCTTAATTGAGAAGCTTATAGAGTAAATGTTAGATTTCTCTTAATATTAGAGGTCGGAATGTCGTAGCATGGAGCATTAGGGGCCAGATAGTCTATTCTACGTATGAATTCTCCTATGTCGTGGACATTGTTGGAGATATTATTTATGCCAGAGTTTTAGTGAATGGACCCTAACTCTGAAGAAAGGATTGGAATGTGTTCCGGATTGGAATCCTATGATAGAGTCGAGGATAACAAGGACACCTCGCAGCTCTATGATTTCCCGAGAACTTATGATGAGTTATTTACGCTCGTGGGCAGCGAAAACTCAGGGCGACAGTGGTTTTGTGCGCCTATATTATACTTGAGACATCGGTCACCGCCAGGCTCATGCATTACGAACCCCGAACCTTCATGTTGAATGGACCCATGTGAGGCCATTAATTAATCATTATCCTCGACGTAGGAATAATTACAAGAGCTCATTCAATACCTGTTGGCAGAATAGTCAATTAAGATCCTTTGGGAACATGTGTGTCGGTTAGGACACAGTATTTGTCTTGTAAATCTCCACTGCTTAGAGAGAGGGAAGCTTTCAAACTTTTAGAAAGGTCGAGATAATTGGTGGAACGACCCATCCCACTTTCTATTGTGTAGCGATTTCCTTTAGCCGAGGGTCGGTGCCAACCACCCGGACCGCTCAGGCAAGTAAAAGAGGGAAGAGATTCTAGACCTTGTTAAAATGACATATAATGCAAGATTGTTATGTTGAGTATTATAGCCATGTGGTTTGTGAACACATGGATAATTATAGTTAATCCTGATGGTTCATTAATTTAGCTATCTGACGAATAGTTACATGATATATTTGTACTGTCACTGGAGCCAAGTCATGTAGTTGGTTACTAGATGCCAATCGCCATGAGCGCGAGGTAGTCTATCGTACAATCCGACATAAGCTATAACGTAACGTTTTATCTAGGAATCACAGACAGCATGCGGTGAAACCATATAATTGGAGGATGTAGGGGGTAGCTTACATAATTATGGAGTTGCACGTTGATTTTGGTGCAACGTCCAAATAGGTAAATGCATGCAAAGCATTTCATTGGTGAGAAGAAAAATATTAAAACACGCACGGCACACATAATTGTTTAACATAAAGAGATTTAAGGAATAATCCTTGTTGTAATATTAAAGAAGTCACATTGTATGACTGTTATGTTAATGTACATTTGTTTTGAAGTCGTAGGTGCATCAGCGCACTAGTATATCCTTGTGAAGTTCACAGAAGGGTAAAGCATTATGGCTAGATATGACTTTGTTGTGATTTTATATTTGTTTACTTATGGATTGTGGAAGTAAAAATTTTGTTTGCTTTTATTTTATGCTTTTTGGGTATTGTTTTGTGTTTGAAGCCATGATTTATAAATGAATTAAAGTTTTAGAATAGAGTTGTGCCTTATCATTGTAGAGTTGATACCTGTTAGCCTCAAATCCAAAATATGCACTGCAAAATTGGGGTTACCGTACACGCCTGAGAGCTGATGCTAGTTGGAGGCAGATGCATATTATTCAACGAGATTACTCACATGGGTACAGTATATATATATATATATATATGAAAAAATGAAAATCCACAGCCTGCTTCCAGTCTCCGACCGGGTCAGGAATGGAATGAATGAAGCCCCTATCTAGCGGCGAGGATATGAACTGTGCCGGCTGCCGAGGCCTGACACACTCCTCTGGGGCAATGATTAAATGAATGACAGATGAAATGAAATGATAATGGAGAGTGTTGCTGGAATGAAATTTTGACAGGGAAAACCGGAGTACCCGGAGAAAAACCTGTCTGCCTCCGTTCTGTCCAGCACAGATCTCACATGGAGTGACCGGGATTTGAACCACGGACTCAGCGGTGAGAGGCCGGCGTGCTGCCGCCTAAGCCACGGAGGCTCTATATATATATATATATGTATACATAATTTTTCAATGCTGAAGTGATTTAGATAACCACAGTATGGTTCAGGCATCAAGGAACAGCAGTGTCGCATGAATGGTAATAATCATATAATTCATTTCATATTCGCTACTGAACGACGAGGACCTTGGCTAAGCCAGATCTGTTCAATCAGTTCATCTCCCTTCTTGCATCCAAAGGTTGACTGTGACATGTGTTAACTAGCGGTGGCAAAACCTCGTTATCCAGACTTTCAAAATGGTTAAGCCAACACAGTACAGTCACTGGCATCAATCTTTAAAAGTTCCTCTTCTTTCCCGGCATGCCCACACTCCTTTCTATGGTAGTAGTGCTCAGAAGTTAGCATTAACTGATATTGTCATACCTGGAATAAAGAATGAAAAAAATCGGACCATTTGTTAACAAAATCATTAAAGCATCCATCCCAAGTCCCATTTATTTTACTTGAGGGATCCTGAAACAAGGAAGTGCCCTCTTACCCTTGTTATTTATAGTGGTGATGGATGAAATCATGCGAAAAGTGGTAACTAGCATTGGGGAAAGGAAAACGAAGGCAATGTTGTTTCCTGATGACCTTCTGGTATGGGGAGAGGATGAGGAAGAAGTACAAGAGCAATAGGATGAGTGGGAGAAGGTAGTGTTATCATATGGGATGAAGTTCTCAGCACAAAAGAGTGAAGTGGTCATCAAAACGAGGAGGAAGAACAGACTGGATATGGGCATAACACTTGGAGGACAGCAGTTGCAGAAAGTAGAATGCTTCAAGTACTTGGGAAGCATAATTGAAGAAAAGGGAGTCAATAGGATGGAAATAAATGAAAGGGGAAGGTGCGCAGATGGATTTTTCAAGAGTGTTAGGGGGGTGATGTGGAATAAAGATGCACCACAAAAATGTAAAGGAATCATCTACAAGACCTAATTTGTGCCAATTTTGATGTATGGTTCAGAAACATGGGTGATGAAGGAAAGGGACAAGAGTAAAATATGAGCAGTGCAGATGAAGTTCCAGAGGAGTAGGGTAGGAGTGACAAGAATGGACAGAGTAAGGAATGAGAGAGTCAGAGAGATGGTAAGAGAGGAACCATTGCAAAATAGAATAAAGCGGTCTAGGCTACAATGGTATGGACATGTGAGGAGGATACGAGAGGAGAGGACACCGAAGATGATGTTTGGAATGGAAATGAAGGGAAGGAGGCCAAGGGGAAGACCAAGGGACAGATGGACAAAAGGAGTTAAGAAGAGTGTGGAGGAAAGAGGAGTGTGCTGGGACACAGTGAAAGACGAGAGATGGTGGATGGACAGGAAACGATGGAGACGTGTATGTTCCAAGCAGACCCGACCAGTGGTCGGAAACTGCTCAAGATGATGATGATTATGATGGATCCTTCAAAACCTCTTATAAACGTCTTACAACCATTTCATAATTTTTCTCAGAGCACTGTTGGTACTTGCACAAGCAGTAGGACATGCACAAAAATATATAAATAATGCTGTTGAAATCATGCACTAGTCAATATGATCCTGCAGGGATTGAAAAGAACAAACTGAAACATTCATGTGGGTTCCAAGATGGCTAAATTTAGTCTAGCAAAGTGAGGTTCACACATGATAGTAATCGTGTAATCTCAGATTTCCATTAAACTTCCTATAAGTGTCCCAGATGCAAAGAAGACAATATTTTGCTTGTGTGCTCAAAATCTTGCACTTATTAAGCAGGATGTTACACGAATAGTTCTCACATCTATATCTGGTATCATTCAAAATTCATGCACTGCTCTGTTTCCTGGCAACTGGTCAGTAAACAGCAATTGAGCCGGTTAGAATGACAGTGGTGTAAGTCAGTAAATTGCACAATCTAACTTAATGTGTGGATGTGTGTTCCAGTTTAGTTCC
This sequence comes from Meconema thalassinum, assembly GCA_946902985.2. Lineage (NCBI taxonomy): Eukaryota > Metazoa > Arthropoda > Insecta > Orthoptera > Tettigoniidae > Meconema > Meconema thalassinum. The sequence continues at coordinate 1,434,436,290 of OX336389.2, read as the reverse complement.
TCTACTTTGTGTGATAGTGATGTAAGTCAATAGTACACAAACTGGCCACTAGGAACTGCACCAACTTTGTATATGGTACCGAACAGCTGTGTAGTTGAGAATGACACTGGAGTAAGTCACTTGCAAGGCTACAGACGTTTATTACTAGTTACTGTAGGTACTGTAATCGATGTTTAGCAGCGTTGTGTGTGTGTTTAGATTCTTTATAGTGCTTTAGTGACAATGTGTATCTGAAAACTAGTGAAGACTTGTTGTATTTGATTTCATCATCATCATCATCTTGTACAGTTTCCAGCCCCAGGCTGAGTCTGTTTGGAACATAAGCCTCGCCACTTAGTTCTTTCTTCCCACCACCTCTCCGCTGTCACTCTGGTCCAGTCCTCGCCTCTCTTCTTGACACATTCCTCCACTCCTTTCAGCCATCTATCTCTTGGTCTTCCCCTTGGTCGTTTCTTCTGCATCTGCATCTCATGTATCCTCTTGGGAATCTTCTTCTCATCCATTCTCTTTAAGTGTCCATACCACCTCAGTCTTGATGTCTCAATCCTACCTTGCAAGGGCTCCTCTTTCACCATTTCCCTGACCTTTTCATTCCTCACCCTGTCTCTTCTTGTTATTCCGATCCTACTTCGCAGGAACTTCATTTCACCTGCCTGTATTCTGCTTATATCTCTTTTCTTCATTGTCCACGTTTCTGAAGCATATGTCAGTATCGGGATATAGTAGCTTCTGTATAACACTTCCTTGCTTTTTTGTGGGACATCTTTATTCCACACTAAGCTCCTAATGCTTCTCAGAAATGCTTCTGCCTGTCTGCCACGTTCCGTAATCTCTTTGTCATTTCTCCCATTTTCCTCCACTATACTTCCCAAGTACTTGAGACTTTCCACCTTCTTCAGCTGTCCACCTCCAAGTGGTATCCCACTCATTGGTCTGTCCTTTTTCCTGGTCGTTAACAGGATCTCACATTTACTGATGTTGAACTTCCATCCGTACTCTCCCACTGTTTCTTCCCAAGCCTTCAGTTGCTCGGTGTTTTGAGGTTATGTGAACTATTACAATCCTTAAAACAATATTGAAATGGCTAGGCCTAGTAACAGGTTTGAGCCTTTGAGCAGTGATTCTCAGTTTGAGGACGATCCTGATGAAGATCCCGATTACAATGTAGATCTGTCACATATTGTACCACAAACCCCTGTAAAAGAACATTAACTTACTATAGGTATGTGTTTAATACCAAATTCAATTTACACTTTTATGTACCTAAGAAGGACACCTGTAAAAATGTGACATTTTTAAGATGTAATATTCTAATCCTGAATTGAGTGTTACTGAAAAGGCCAAGTTGCATACTGATCATGAATTGCACCTAAGGAGAGCCGAATTAGCCAGGGACACTATAAAAAATGATGCAACATCTGCAAAAAGTAATCCGGACAGTTATGCTTGTAGTATGGATTTACAGACATCTCTTCCTTTTCTCATATTAACAGTAAGTGATTCATATTACAAACGGAATTGCTATTGTTATAATTTCGGTGTCCATGATTTGGGAAAAGACCTTGGTTATTTTTACGTTTGGGACGAAACTATAACATCCCGAGGATCGCAAGATTTAGCTTCCTGTTTAGTGAAACTCTTCAAAATGTATGCTTCCAGGAAGAAACATGTAACTATCTACAGTGACACTTGTACGGGGCAGAACCGTAATATAAACATAACCCTTGCTTTAATGAGATTTCTTCAAAGGGACGAGACGGACATTGAAATCATAGATCAAAAATTTCTTGTATCGGGCCATTCGTTTCTCCCTAATGACTCAGACTTCGGGTGCGTGTATGTAGCTGCTAAAGGAAAACCTGTGTATGTACCGGTACCTGAACATTGGTATAGTATCATGACATCATGCCGTCGCACCAAAAAGTTTATTGTTTGCTCAATGAATCGTGAAGAGATTTTTCTCGACCAAACAGAACGAAATATTAGTAGGAGAAAAAGAAACTCAAACAAAATGGATGTAAACTGGCTGAAAATACAGTGGATGAGACTCGAAAAAAAACTTTCTTACAGCGTTAAGTACAAAGAAACGCTTCAAGAGTGCATTGACATTGACACACTAGATCTTACTCCAACAGGTCGAAGAGGGAGACCAGTACGTTTCAACAATCTGCCAGAGGACCTGTTGTACCCAAACATCAGGCCAGTGTCCATAAAAAAGAAGGTAGACATGACAGATCTCTTACCATTCATACCACCAATACACCACGAGTTTTTTAACAGTTTGAAAACTACCAACGTTGAAGACAACATAGGCCCCTTACCCCATTATGAAGACGTGGAGGTACTAACTTGATGAAGCAGATTGTGGAGGAAACTGAACGGACCCATAATAATTTATTTTTTATTATAACAGATAATATCAAATTGATCTAAAGCTCAGCAATTTTTCTAGGTTTATACCGTGTCTTGTGCGGGGTTTCGCCTAGGAACACCAAGATAGGCTCATCAGCGGGCCCTCGATATTCGTGCCCGGACCCCTACAGGAGCTGCGTGCTACCTCTCTTCTTATGAAGCGCACCCACGCTTCTTTACTGCGCAGCTCGCTACTCCCATGGGAGTCCGGGCACGGACACCAAGAGCCCGCTGATGAGCCTATCTTGGTATTCCTAGGCGAAACCCCACACATGACACGGCACAAACCTAGAAAAACTGCTGAGTTTTAATTCACTGGCTGTGAAAGCCAATCTATTATCTTTTTCAAATTGATCCGTTTGTAAGTTTAGTTATAGTCATTCAAAGTTGTCTGAAATGGTATCAAACTGTGTTATAATAACCAAACTAAACAACTTCCAAACAATAAATGTGTATGTGACATTTCACTTTAACTTTCTTTCCGTGAACCCACTTACGGTGTAGAATGACAGTGGTGTAAGTCATTGGAATAACATTTAAATAACAATAAAAATTACTTACAGGCTGGTTTAGACCCTAACATCAATGCATATTAACAGAGGGACTATGTTCAAACACGAATCCATCGCTTACAGTTAAATATATGCTATCTTGATTTTTATATAGATACTTTCACAAAAACTTCGATTACTCAAAACAATGTTCGTATGACTTACACCACTATCATTCTAACCGGCTCAATTGATAGTTGATGCCAGTAGCGAGTTTTCCACCAGGGGCGACTACAGCCGTCTGTGCAAAAATGGTATTGATTTATGCTGAATGCAAAAGGGTTATGGCAAGGCAAAGAAAATTTCAAGCCATGTTTAAAGTTGGATGGTCCTGGACCTAAAAACTATAGTTTACCTGTATCCAACATTTATCGGGGTAAGCAATGTGAAGGACAAAAAACGAACAGGAACAACCGCAGTGCATTCTCGCTATTATGGCGGATTCTTCTGTGCCTTCCCCTAAGCCTTAATTTCATTATGTAAAGGTATTTGAAAGAGAGAGTCTTCACTACACGACCCAATAAAACAATGGATATGCAAGCATGGATCGTTAGCCCCATAGCCTAATCATTGAAAAGCTGTTTCACAAAGTCATCAGGAACATGTGCACTACCCTGCAGAGGTATCATACTGAACATGTTAAGGAAAAAGAGTATCCAAAGGGTAAGCTTGCCATAAATAAAATATGAAAAATGTTCATTGAGAAATAATGTTCCAGTTAAAAAATTAAATGTGATCAACTACTTGTGCACCAACATGTACATTAAATTTGGAGAAAGCAAAAAATTAAATGAAGGACCATGGCATGAACTTTTCAGGATAAATAACTTGCAATAACATTCAAGTCTGGTTGAGAAACAATCCCAACATTCAATGTAATTATCCTCAAGAGTTCAGTAGCTTTTCCCTCTTTCTCCATCATACAATAAAACGATACGTTTCTAAATGTTTGACTATGTCTTTAAATGGCCACTAGTATATTTGGTCATCCGTCTTATATGACTCTCCATTTCTTCAATCATTCTCCGCCCACATTACATGTACGGTTTAATATTTAATAATTTCTTATTGGCAAGTTCAACTTCCATTTTTTTCTCTACAGCCCTCAAATTGACCAGCTTTTGCTTTAACACAAACTCTGGCCAGGTATCACATGCATAATAATAATAATAATATCGTATGGCCTTGGGTGCCGGGTGCAAGCTTTGTTATTTGCACCCAGAGGGTAACTTGCATGTCGAATTTCGTTAGATGTTAGATATCTAAGCTCCTTGAACACTATAGCGCTTTCTAGTAGGGAAATGAGGAACTTTGTGTTGGCGGAAACTCCCGAGATTAATTTTGCCACTACGAACTCGGCTTACGGAATTCAAATGGGTTCTTTGACATGCCAACATCGTATGACAAGCATACTGTATTTTTTGCTGCCTTTCAAAAATCACTTACCACGGCCAGGAGCGAACCTGCAATCTTGGGGTTAGTAGACCGACACGATATCCACTCACCCACCGTGGCAAGCTATCACATGCCTTACACAGCCTGAAAAGAATTCTCAGTCACAGTATACACAAGCTAAATGACAATAGCTCAGAGGCCCTCAAGGTCCCAATCATCCAGCACCAGTTATGATTTGGTAGTGTAGGGTGAACAACAGGGTAAAAAAAAAAGACAGCTGTAGCATATGAACAAGAAGTGTTTGTTTGAGTCTTCAGTATTTTCACTGGTTTGATACAGCCCTCCATGTTTCCCTGTCCTGAGCTAATTGTTCTTCTCTACATAGTTCCTACATCCGACGCAATCTGTTTAACATATTCTAACCTTGGTCTACTCCTACCGTTCTTATCCTTGACCCTTCCTTCCATACTAAGCTTGCTATTCCTCGGTCCTATCTGACCTACCAACCTATCTCTTCTCTTCATTAGTAGTCGCCAGAAACATCTCTCCACTCCCAATCGTCTTAATACCTCTTCATTTGTAACCCTATCTACCATCATCATTCTCCTGCAACACCACATTTCAAACCTTAAATTCTCCCCTTTTCTGCTGCTCCAACAATCCATGTTTCACTTCCCTAGAGTGCCATACTCCATACAATGGCTTTCAAATGTGACTTCGTAATACCTAAATCTATATTATTTTTTACGTAATACCTAAATCTATATTATTTTTTATGTCAACAGATTCCTTTTCTGTAGAAATGCTTTCCTTGCCTGTGCTAACCTACTTTTTTATATCCTCTTTGCTTTGTCCATCACTGGTTATTTTGCTTCCTAAGTAACAGAAGTCTCCTACTTCCTGTCAATTCGATGTCCATACAGGTTTCTAATTTCTTTCGGCTGCATTCCAATATTTTTGTTTAACATTTATTAATTTTCATCATGAATTCTTTCCTCAAGACAGAATCCATACCATTTAAAAGCTCATTCAAATCCTCTGGTGTGTTGGCTAAAATGACTATGTCATCAGCAAACCCGAGTTGAAATTATTTCTCCTTGAATCTTTACTCCTACTTCGAATTTTTCTCAAATTTCCTTCATTGCTTGTTCAATGTAAAGATAGAAAAGTATGGGTGATAAGTTGCAGCCTTGCCTTACACCTTTCTGAATACCAGCTTCTCTCTCATGGCCTTCGGCTCAAATAAGTGCTGTCAGGTTTCTGTATAGATTGTAGAGCACCCTCCTATCCCTGTAATTTATACCAATCTTTTTTCAAAATGGCAAAGACCAAGTCTACAAATGCCATGAACGTTCTCTTACCCTTCCTTATTCTAGCTTCCAAGCTTAGCCAAAGACTTTGTACAGCTTCCCTTGTTCCTACATTTCTCTTGAAGCCAAACTGGTCTTGACCCAGTAGCGGCTATTCAGGTGAAGAGAATGAAAACCCCCTTCACTAGCCATCTCGTAAGATAAGCATTATTTTTTCTTATTTAAATGAAAATGTGGCCATTGTCTTGGGCTACTTTATAATGTAGTGTACTGTTATTTCTACACTCTGTAACTAGATGGTACGCAAGCGAGACTGCATGACGGCCTCGTCAGTTGTACTCCCTGTCGCTAGATTGTACTAATGTCGTAACTTGTAAGACGAAGTAATGTGTTTATGTCAGCCACTTCGTCTTGTTGCCATGGTAACCTGACGTCATTACATGCCGTTAAACAGACTAGTGAAGATATTGCTGTGTCCTGCAAGGTAATACGTCAAGTCCAGTTGATGAAAGTTGGCATTCCGACAGGCTTATTTTTCTTTTATGTTGAAACTTTTATTATTTTCCCAATAAATAGCATTTATTTATAATGCTACTTACCCTGTTGTTGATGGAAATTGATGGCTTTTAGTATTCAGAACAACTAACAGAAAGCAGCACGAACACACCACAGAGGGACAAGCATAAACATAGCTTTTACACGGAGTGGTCGGTCCGATGGAGGTACGCAGCGTAACCGGACCACAAGGATCAGCTCTAAAAACCAGATAAGTTAACGTAACTCCATTACTTCCAGGCCATTTGTGTACTAGTGTAACTGCGTATTCGCCACGCGAGAGATATTGCAATGCAATCAGGCCAATAGTTTAAAATAGGAACGGTTGATTTAGAATAATAATGAAATAGTCAGAAAATTTCATAACTGAAATTATTCATAAGAACATTTCAATAAACAGGAAACATACTTTCATTCATTCATTCGTTTATTTGCATTGGGGGTGTGACCCCCGGTGGCAAATTAGATATACATAACAAATAAATAATTGTACATAACAATTAAACTGGAGTATTTACACAAATAGTCAGTCTTTTCATAAACACACCTATATGTTTGGGAAAAGGCTCTAAGACTGCGGCAGGTAGAGAGTTCCAACTATCACTGGCACGGTTAACGAAAGAATATTTACCATAATTTGTTCGCTGTGGTCGGCCCTTAACTTTGAAAGGGTGATCGCTCCTACCCATGTAAGTAGGCTTTTCCATACGTTTGCTAAGCTCACCCCATGCTGGTTGATTTGTATACGCATTGTACATAGAGCAGAGTCTAGATTTCATCCTCCTAGCCTCAAGTGATTCCCACCCAAGTTTCTTTAACAGACGGCTCACACTGCTCCTGGGATTAAAGTCACTGAGCACAAATCTAGCGGCCTTTCTTTGTACCATTTCCAATTCATTTATGAGCCCTACTTGATATGGACCCCAAACCGCCGAGGCGTATTCCAGAATAGGTCTTACAAGTGACAAATATCCTAATTCTTTAGCAGAGGTACTACTTCTTTTAATACCCTCATTACAAAGTGCAGGGATTTGTAAGCTTTAGAAACTACACATCCTATATGACTACTCCATTTCATTATCATTTCTTACGTGAACGCCCAAATATATGCAAGAATCTTATTCTACAAGTATTTCCGAGCCAATGTTATATTGAAAATCTTGCCTTCGCACTTTCCCTATTTTTATTAGACTACATTTTCTTGTGTTTATTTTCATTTTATTTTCAATCGCAGACTTATAGACCAGGTTCAGGTCATCTTGAAGTACTGCATTGTCTTGTGAGTCATGTATCTTTCGATATATTACACAATCATCCGCAAACAATCGACAGCCACTGCGAATCCCATTTGGTAAGTCATTTATAAACGCCAAAAATAACAAAGTTCCGATTACGCTGCACTGAGGGATACCCGACGTTACGGTAATTTCATCCGAGAATCGGCCTTCAACTTTCACTTTCTAGGAACGACCCGTCAAAAATTCTTGGATCCATAAAATAACTCTTCTATCAATCTTCGTCGAAGCTAATTTATGGAGTAGCATGTCATGCGGCACGACATCAAATGCCTTCGCAAAATCTATAACTACGGCGTGGACTGAAACTCCATCGTCTAACGATTCGCTAATATCTTGAAAAAGTGATAGCATCTGACTCTCGCATGAGTAACCTTTCCGAAATCCATGTTGCCTATCATTAAACCATGATAATGTTTCCCACTGTTCCCTCAAGTTGTCGCAAATGAGATGCTCCATCTGTTTACAAACGATGGACGTAAGACTAACCGGCCTGTAGTTGCCCAATTCAAGTCCGCTCCCTCCCTTAAATATTGGGACTACCGTAGCTCTTCTCCAGTCATCCGGGATTTGCGCATTGTTTATGGACACATTAAAAATCACCTCTAAGTATCGTGCCACGGCCCTACCTCCTAGTTTAAGTACTTCACTAACAATATTATCAGGACCCTTCGATATATTGTAACGTAATTTTTGTATTAGCTTTACAATTGCTGACTGGTTTATTTGGAGAAGTGGAGCCCCTGATTCACCGTTAAGGTCCAACACACAGCTATTGGATTTATTGAACACACTACCATAAAAGACATTTAATTCACTAGCAATGGCTTGCTTCTCAGTAATTTACCGTCACCGGACATTATCATCGACAAATTATTTGAATTTCCCTTTCTTCTCCTAATATAACTGTAAAATTTTTTCCACCCATCCCCTCCCGAACCAAGTAAACCTTGCATATAATTGTCATGAGCAGCCCTCTTTTTTAAGACGAGCTCTCTTGATAAGGACTTACATTTCAACATATACTTGTCACTATCATGTCTTTTATTGTATAATTTCCTAATTTTCCGTTTAAGACTCCTGATTTCCCATGTTTAATAGTCAGGATCTGGATTTGTTTCAGTAATTAAAATGGAACAAATTTATAAATAGCGCTATTTAAAATTTTCAAAAAGTTAGTCCACAGGACATTAATGTGATTTCCTTCTGATGCCCATCCTACAAATAGCTCATTCAAGTACCCCTGAAATTTGCCCCGATCCGCCCTGCGATACTGGAATATGATCTTATTTGCTACATCAGAGTCTAATTTTGTAATGTCACCGTATCTAATATTTAATTCAACCCCAGAATGGTCACTAATTCCTGGTACTTTCAGACAGTTAATATACGGCTCTACAGGCCTTACGAGATAAACATCTAAGGTATTATTGCCTCTAGTTGGGAAGTCAACTACTTGGGAAAATCCCCCCTCCCTTAAGAATTTGTTTGCAGCGCTCTGAGCTTGACCACAGCTAGTTGACTCACCAGACCAGTCTACTTTGGGGAGGTTTAAATCTCCGGCAATTGTTATGCTCTTTTTCATAGCATTACCCGTACAAGTTTTATCATACAGTGTGTCGAGAAGCGAAAAGTTATCTTTCAGTGCTCTATACGCCCCTATCACCTGAAGAGGGAATTTATTCCCTTTATCCAAAATGTGTACACATAACATTTCATGATCCGTATCAGCCCACTTTAAGAAACTAGCTATATTTTTGCCCACCACCTCGCTTCCCCCGATCCCTTCTGTACATTTCGTAGGTCCCTTGAATTATTTCATTACTATTTATATCCTCATATAACCAAGATTCAGTAGCAATGACAATGTCCGGAGAATACGTCTCTACAAGATTCCAAAATTCAATTAATTTATTTCCTAAAGTCTGACAATTAACCTGCAGTAATCTTAAGAGTCTTACCTCCGCAGCAAATATCCCGAAGTAGCTCCTTCTGTTCCCGTCGGCTGGCAACCTCTGGACCTGCTCCTCCTCACAATGGCCGGCATGAACCGATGACCCTGTCATGTAGGCTCCCTAGGTTAAAAGCGACCCGTCGATTTAAATGCAGCCCGTCTCGGGCGAAGTCACGGCCACCAATCAGCATCTACGTACACTAATCCCAGTTGTGCACAAACCCAGTCCATGCGGTCATTTACAGTCTTAACTCGCCTTAACGGAACATCTCCCCGCCGAACAATGCCACTCATAATTTTTGCATTTCCAAACTTGCTTTTAGCATTTCTGCCTAGTTCGTAGAGCTCCCCCATGATGTAATCAGCTGTAGCCCTCTTCTTCAAATCGTTCGTCCCAACATGGAGCAACAACACTTTAACTTTGTCACAGTCCTCTACATTTGCTTCTTCCACTTGTTGGGCAAGCTGGTCAATTTTAATCCCCTGATAACACCGCACTTTCACACCTGATTTCCTCGAGATATTCGCACTCCATCGTATCATAGAATCACCCATTATGATGACGTCATCCTCAGTTTGCTCCTGCACGCCCTCTTCCACACTGATCCCAGTAGAAAGCCGTTCAGTCACATTAATCCACATTAATAATAATAATGCAACAACCATAGAGGTGTATAGCCTGTAAATAGTTGACATGTTTAAGTTTTTACAAACTTATGTAATATTAATATTGTATATATTCACTTGTGTTTAAGTGTGATTCATAAACATCGTAAACTAGTTAAGCCTAAGTGAACAGGACCCGAGGATGAACGCGTGACGTTCGAAACATGTCATCCAATTAAGTAGGTATTTGTACATAAAGAGCGTGTTAGTTTGTAGGTTATGTAAATACTTGTTTCCCGCCTAATGTAATTGGGCACAATTTGGGTTGACCGTCTGAAAAGCTTTCTTTCTTAGAAACACAATAATGTATCTCATTCCAGACTTACGTCACTGGCTGTCATCTCCATACACTGTGAATTGTTGGTGAAACTGGTTGAAGACCAACCCTTCTATGAGGACATCATAGATGAGTTTCCTGTCCTTAGGGAATGGAGGATTGATTTAATCTATGTAAAAAAAAACAAAAGGCGAGTTTGACTTTTTTAGTGCGGTAATTATTCTTTGCATTAAGTGTTAAGCCTTTTTTAGTACATATTTTTGGCTCTTCACGGATTTTCATCTAAGAGCCGCCACAATCTGGACTCAAATCTGATTCTGTCTTTCCATCCTCTTGTAATTATTCTAGTCAGGATCTCTGAAGCATGCCTGATCAAGCTGATTGTACGGTAATCTTCACATCTGTCAGCTCCTGTTTTCTTCGGTATAGGGATGATAACATTCTTCTTGAAATCGGAGGGTACCTCACTTGTCCCATAAATCCTATCCACCAAGTGAAATAACCTGATCAGACCATCATCACCTATGCAGCATAGCAAATCAATCGTTATGTTATGTAAGCCTGGTGCTTTGTTCTTGCTTGGGTCTTCCAATGCTCTGCTCTGTCAAATTCTGATCTCGAAATTAATTCTCCTTTCTCATCCATTTCCTCTTCCCTTTCCATTACATGATTCTCAATCTCCTTTCTCTTTTAAAAACACACTATGTAAGCTTTCCATCTCTCAACCTTTTCTTCCCCATCTGTTAGAGGTTTTCCATACGAGTCCTTAATATTACAGCACTTAGTCTTCCTTTAACCAAACGTATTCTTGATACTTCGATAAGCTGCATCTACTCTTCCTAATTTCAGACATTTTTTTCTATACCTGCACATTCTCTTTCAACCATTCTTCTTTTGCTTCCTTGCACTTCTTGTTAACCTCATATCTCAGACGTCTGTATTCTACCTTTCTCCTCTCATCTCTTACATTCTTGAGCATCCGTCTTTCATCCATTAATTCTAGTATATCCTGAGCGATCCATGGTATTCTACCTATTCTTTCTTTCCTACCGCTGTTTTCTTCTGCGGATATTGTTGTTTCATTCTTCAAAAGTGTCCATTCCTCTGCAATTGATGTTTGCTCATTTTTATCCATTAGTCCTTCAATTTCTTCAACATTACTCTGCATTCCATAACCAGATTGTGGTCAGAGTTTAGGTCAGTTGGGATATATTTTGCAATCCAAAATCTGGTTTCGAAATCTCCACTTGACCATAATGATGTTGATTTGGTAACGCCCTGTATCCCTGGTCTCATCCATGTGTATATTCTTCTATTGTGGTTAATGAATAAGCTATTAGCTATGACCAACTCATGCTCGGTGCAGAATTCCATCAGCCAGCTTCCTTGATCATTCCTTTTACCTAATCCGAATTCTCCTACTATCTTCCCATCTCTTCCTTTTCCTACCACAGCATTCCAATCTCCCATTACTATAACTTTATCATCACCCTTGATCTTCCTCAGAATTTCATCTTCATAGACCTTTTCAACATCTTTATCATTAGCTTGACTGGTGGGCATATAGACTTGTACCACTGTGGTGCACTTAGGCTTTGTATCGATTTTAGCTACGATAATCCGTTCACTATATTGCTCATAATATTCTACCTGCTGTCCAAGCTTCCTAGTCAATATGAAAGCAACCCCTGCTTGCCATTGTTTGATTTAGTGGTCATGATCCTATAGTCTCCTGACCAAAAGTCCTGAGCTTCCTGTCAGCACATTTCACTAATCCCAACCAAATCCAACCTCTACCTACCCATTTCCCTTTCTGAGTGTTCTAACCTTCCACTGCCTACCAGACTTCTAAAATTCCACGCTCCGATCTGTAGAACATCAGATTTCCTCTTGTCACTTCGGTGATGTTAACCCTCTCTCGAATAGGTCCCACCCAGATATCCGAACGGAGGACTAGTTTACCTCCGGATTGGAATTTTACACGAGAGGAGGCCATCATCACATGTAATTATGCATAGAGAGGTGCATATCCTTGGCAAGAGCATATGCACCTCACTATGCATAATTACATGTGACAATGGCCTCTTCTATGGACCCTGTAATCCACAATTATTAATACCACAATGTTTTAGAACAAGAACTGGAGCTTCTAACAGGATTGTACATAGGTGAATCAAATATGAACCAGAGTTTACATCTAACAGCTCTAGTACTGAATGGAAATGGATGTGGTTTTGACAGAATGTTGGTGGGGATATTTGGAAGAGGAATCCGACAGCCACACACAGCACAGAGAGATCGCTCCTTTCAGTGCCGGTACAAGATAAGCAGTCAAAGAGGTCCATTGTCCAGCAATCATAATAAAGATCCTTGTCATTGAAGGCACCAAACCTTCTGAGATTTGGAGAAGGCTCCATGCAGTTTGGGGTAAAACTCTACTAAGTGTATGATTGGCGAAACATTTGTAGCAGGACGAGCCGCTGTGGAAAATGAGCCCCATCAAAAATGACTAAGGACTAGTATCACTGCAGACAACATTGTGCAATACATGACCTTATTAAAGAAGATCGGCACAAAACAATTTTTACAATTGCTTCAGCAGAAGGAATAAGCTACAGAAATATTCCAGCTATCCTCACTGATAAAATCAACTGGCTGTGCACATGTTTTGCTCCTTTCTTCAAAGTTGGCATAAATACTCATAAATTGCCAATTCCATGGGATAAATGTGTATCACAGTTAGGAGAATATGAAAGAAATTAAATGAAAATGATGATAATTGTTGTTTTAAGGGGCTAACATCTAGGTTATCAGCCCAAATAAAAAAGAGGTGGTTATATGTTTTGTTAAAAGAATCTGCATTTTTTAAATTCACTCACGTACGTTGACACAAAGGCCGAAGTGGGTTTGTTTGACGTCATTACTCCTGTAGATTGCCCCTGGATTACAAGTTGTGGTCTACACTTGAGGGTATGATCTGTAAGAAGGGGCATCCTAATATGAAGGAGTCCTTGGATATAACATTGGAGGATTTCTTCTCCAGACTGTGAACAATGGGCGATAGTCTTAAAGCTTACAGTATATTAAAAGCAAGAAGTGCTGATAGGTGTTCTGTGTTAGTACAATACACCTGCAGGAAATTATAAAATATTAAACTAAAGTTGAGTTATATTTTATACCTATGTAACAAAACTTATGGTAAGAATATAATACTATAAGACAGGAAAAGAAGGGAAAAGGACAAGCACAATGACAGGCTGCACATTCCTTTTCCTGCAGTAGTACCAGACATCATATCATGCCTTGATATTATCCATGGTATCTTAATTATAAATAGGCTTTCACTGATGAACTGGGAGTCAATAGAAAGCAAACTAGGCATAAAATGCTACTATTTTTCCTATTTGCCCTAGTTAACTTCGCATTTCGAAGGGCAGTTTGCTAAACGATCACCACTAAAGTGGCAATGGATTTGTAGAGTTACAACTAACAGTTTGCATACGCATCACTGAAAGAATGGTTTCAAAACTTTACATCTCACAGAGTAAAGGAAGATAGTTTATGACAACTAAATTAGTTTTCAGAACTGATTTGTGGACTTGTCCAGTTTTCAAGTATAGAGTATTCAAACTCTAGCATTCATATGATATTGTCAGCTGTTATTCCAGGGCAGTAGTCCAAGTTTATTTCCAGAAAAGTATTACGGATACTGGCTTTGCCCAATAGCACCACTATCCATGAGTAGAACCAGTAATCAGTTTTATTCAGAGTTGAGGTACACCGTTGTTATGCTGGGGTACCCACATAGGACTCGAGTGAGTAGAATCTGTGTAAGTGAAATAGGGTACAGTAAGAGAACCCAGGTTCTCTTGTCACAATCCCCTGCAATTGTGGAAGAACTTTTGTCTTCTTCATTCTGCCGAAGATTTTTGCAGTGTATATTTATGTTTGGAGAGTATAATCCCGATCTGTGCATTGTGCATATAGTAGTGAAGTGGCATGTAGTAAGAATTATAACTATTAGCAACAACGTCAGTCTTTTCGTCACTGTAGTTAAGACCTGCCTTTTACAGGATTTTAGGATGAGAATGGTAAGACTCAGGTAGGCCTATAATTAGCAGAACATGCGTACTGTCTACGCCTTGGGATACAAGAGTTCTCAACTCCTGGACGGTTTTTAATTTATTATTCAGGAATGTTCCTTATGGCGTAGTAAGCAGGATTCTTGGCGGTCACCTTAGAGGCCCGGGTTCACTCAGCCTTGTGATGCAGAACTGAGAAGAGGTAGGTAGGTTGGATTCCTACAGCACCCATCCTAGAAGTGGTTGTCCTTCATTTCCCACTTCTACACCAGACAATTGCCCAGATGGTACCTAAAATTAAGGCCAAGGCCAACTCCTACTCAAACCCTAGCCTTAATTACAAGTGTATACTCTTGTACAACCAGAGCAATGACACAGATTATCAGACAGAATCCACACACCCACATACACAGGGCTACATGACCAAAGATGTTGTAAATTCCCTAAACGAACCATCAACAGGTTCCTCATGAACGGACTCTGGAACCCGTAACTCGCTGGAATTGATTTAAGGGTATTTACTTGTGTTTTAGTCTGTATGTAAAGACTGTAGAAACTAAGTTTTAAGTTAGTGTGATATATTATTTTAGATTTCTTTTATTTCTAGAGTGAAAGTATATGTCACTCCATCTCACTTGATCTTGATTAGTTCCTGGGAGGTCACGAGCTAGTTCTGTTGCAATACCACATGTCTTAACCTATGGACACTAATTTCATGAGTTTGGGCCTAGAGTGCAGAGGTAAGTAACTACAGTCAAACCTGCCCTTAATGGCAACACATATTGCACAAACAAACAGTCCCTCAAAATTTTGTGTAACTCTTCATTTCCTGTCTTCTTTGATTTTACCGCTTAGCCACTTACATGTAACCTGCTTTTCTTCTTCAAAATTTCGTAAACTTGCATCTTTCCGACTTTCAGCTTTTCAACAATTTGTTTGACGGTTAACTTGTCTTTTTCACACGCATCAATGACTTGTATTTTAGTATTTAGGTCCAACACATTTCTCTCTTTCGACGCCATAGTTGTGCTGCATGACCACAGAAACACCATGTACTCAGTAAGCTGAAGGAATGTCCTTACAGTGGAGATGTTATCAGCTCAGAGTATTTACCCACCCGGAAATAGGCTTTAAGCTCTCCCAGTGTACACCATGGGAGTGAGTCACTCCTGTAGCCTATGTCATGGAAATTACTCTAACAAGGGAAGTATCAGGTAGACAGGTCGAAACCTATCTTGAAACTTTGTGGACGCAATCCTTGTACTATAAGAGGAAAACATGCGGGAAATCAGCCGCCAGATTGAACTGCAAGGTTCTGAAATCGTACCAGAAATCCTGGTACGCAGGCATGATGGCTGGCGGAGCTGGACATCCTTATGGCACTTGGAGTAGTAGCGAGGTGGGATGTATATGCTGACTGGAGCGTGCGGCTGCTTCCCACCAGCCTTGAGTGCTTAGGAGGTCAGGGCTGTCCGTTCCAACATGTACGGTACTCGCTACTTTCCATTGATTTATATGAGAGATTCGCCACATGGTTTCGGAGCTTGGCAGTTCAATCTGACAGCTGATTTTCCGCACGTTGTCCTCTCATAGTACAACGATTGCGTCCACAAAGTTTCAAGATAGGTTTCAACCTTTCTTTCCTGGTACTTCCCTTGTAAGCAATATGCAACTAAATTCATGATATAATTTCTGTTATATGGCCGATATTCCTTCCATTAGCACGTTGGACAGTTTCCGTTCAATCAAGGTAATTTGCATGGATTGAACAGAATTTCTTCGGACCATAAAAAAAAATCCGATAAAGACAGGTTTCTGCTTAATTCAGGTTCTGGTAAGGGCAGCTTACACTGCATAGTAATAGTAACTTAACATTTACATAGTCATCCTCTTTCAATGTGGCACAAATTATATTTTGAATAACACTTCTAAATATTTTGAAAGGTATTTTAATAACAAAACATAACAGGCAGTAGTTGAAACTTACTACTAAAATGCATAATTTTTAATTACAGAATTATTGCATATAAATGACTATGATAATAATAACAATGATTATCAGACAGATCAGACTGATGGCCACGACATTCAGTAAACCTATAACGCCAACTGATCCAGCAACCTTAGTCATAGCAGGAAAGAATATTACAACTGTGCCACGCAGCCAGTCCCATACAATTAAACTTGCATATTAAAAATATCTTATTCTTTATTTTTAGAAAGGTAGAATACAAGCAACATTATGAAGCTGGAAATAACATGTCATACCTGGTCAAGGACATGATGCATACACATCAGACGGCAGAATGTCACCAAAGAAACAAGGGAAGTATCTGTAATTATGGGACGAAGCCTACTGTAGGTGGCACAATCTGTAACTCTGCATTACAATTAACTCAGCCCTAAAAGAAAATACTACCAAATTAATTTAAGATCCTATTTACACGTTCCATTTGTGAAAATTATGAGTTGAGAAGGACAGACCATGGTAGACAGAGTGAGCAGGTATTAAGCTTGCTGCACACATGTGATGCAGAGTACGGTATGAAAAGGGAAGATATCAGAAGAAAAAAGGATACCGTAGGGGTTTTCTTGTACTCTGCGAAACAGATCTGAAGGCATTGTGTAACGTTCAATGAATTGATGATTTTTATATTTAGGATAACAGATGCAGTTACTGCAAACATACCTTGTTATTACAGTGTCAAACTCTAAGTGCACTTATACACTGTAAATTGTTAACTCGATGGGTGAAGTTACTTGCCATTTTACTTACACAGAAGATGCATGTAGAGCATTTTCTGTTCCTCTTTGTGCAACACATTCTCACTAGCATACACCGGATTTTCACTGAATATTAATTTGGGCTGAAATGCTCTTCAACTCAGTAATGTCATCTTGACTTGCATCATGATCCGAGTGTAGTACCTCAATCACTTCCCCCATACCATAACTCTTTGTAACTGTGTTTTAATGAAGTTATGGGTTTTATGTCTCTTTTACCCAATGCAGCTTTCAGAGACACCAGGGTACCAGATTTTTTGCCCGGAACAGGATCTTTAATGTGCCAATAAATCTACTGACATGGCTCCTTGGCATTTAAGTACCCTTAAATGCCAAGTGACTGTGCTGGGATGCAATCCCACAACCTGCGCCCATCATGCAGTCAGCCATTACTGTGTTTTGCCAAAAGTTGTGGAGTGCTCTAGATCAGAGTTTCCCAAACTGTGGTACGCGTACCACTGGTGGTACGTTTGTATTGCTGCAGTGGTATGCAGTGATATTACGAAAAACATAAAAATTCTTAGATACTTTACGAAAAATATAAAATTAAAAAAATATAAAAACATTAATAGGTTGCCAGAGGACTTTAACGCAAAAGATAAGGAGCAGATTTATGAATTGAATTGTGATTCAGAACTAAGGCAAACTTTTTCAGAAATTGCTCTCGTGAACTTTTGGATCGAGAGGCGTGTGTAGACTGTGCAGACATAGCTGACAAAGCAGTTAGATTTTTACTGCCTTTCACTACCTCGTACTTGTGTGAAACTGCATTTTCTTCACTTGTTTATCTCAAGAATAAAAAATACAGGAATAGGCTTCTTACAGTGGAAAACTATCTTCGTTTGAGACTAGGCAATCTTAAACCAGACATTCCTAATTTGGCTTCTAATCTTCAAGCTCACCCTTCACATTGAAGTTGTTACTTGAACTTTGGTTTTTATGTTTAATTATTAAGAGTTTTTTATTAATATTATTTGTACAGTGTCATTTCTGAATGTTTGAATTGAGTACTTATTGTAATAAATAATAAAACAACTGGACACACTTTTTATTATTTGAACTTTAACTCCAACAGTCTAACTCAAACAAACACAATTTACAATCCATCTTTTGGTTTGTTACGTAGTGGTGTTGGGGTTATAGTTACTATATTTCCCAACCTTTAGGTGGTACGCGAGAGATTCTTATCTCTTAAAGTGGTACACACACAAAAAAGTTCGGGCAACGCTGCTCTAGATGAAATGGGAATTCTATCTCATCTACAGGGTCATCGAAAAATAATGCCTAGATTTCAAATAATTGCTATAAACTATTAGAGGTAATGTAATGGTTTTAAACTTAAAATGCGTGGAAAAGATTTAAAAAAAATTCATACCTTAGTAAGTTTCAATGTGAGCTCCGTTTGTTGCTCTGCAGATGTGAGTAGAGTGTCAAGGTCCCACCTTGCACAAAAATGACACGCTGAACAGTCTGTTGTCCGATATGTTCTATTTGAGCGAACACAAACTTGTCAAGCATGTCGAGGTAAATTAGGCTTGTAATTGTATTATCAGTGAAAAAGAAAGGTCCAATAACTTGGTCATATCGTAACCCGCACCACACATTGACACACATTAGGCGTCTGCAGAGCAACAAACAGAGCTCACGTTGAAACTTACTATGAAAAAAAAAAAAAAAAAAATGTTATCGTTTCCATGCATTTTAAGTCTAAAACCATTACATTACCTGGAATAGTTTCTTTATAGCAATTATTATGGTGTTTGAAGCCATTTTCAGTGTTGCCTTAGGAAACGAAAGTTTGATGCTCTTCAGTCGGTCAACACGATTGTACCCAAATGAGATGGGTTTTCCCTAATCCTGAAAAAAATTTACATGAGATTAATAAATACACTTGGATGACCAGTTTCGATCGTCAAGCGATCACCATCAGATCAGTTACAATTAGGCTACAAATATTGACGAGTTGAACTATCTCAACTAATACCGCAACTAAAGAAGTGTACATATTGTAAATAATTTCACCCATACTTTCAGACATAAAAATTTTGTAGCCTTAGTGTAAAGGATTTGATGATGATCACTTGACGATCGAAACTGGTCATCCAAGTGTATTTATTAATCTCATGTAAATTTTTTTCAGGATTAGGAAAAACCCATCTCTTTTGGGTACAATCAAGTTGACTGACTGAAAAGCATCGAAGTTTGTTATAGCAATTATTTAAAATCTAAGCATTATTTTTCGATGACTCTGTATAATGTTGATGCCAAGGTATGGGCTGATGGTAACTTGTATCTACTTCCAGTATTTTCAAAGGCATGAGACATTTCACCACATTTCCCAGTGGTATAGCATTCCTATTGAACACCACATGTCCTAGACCTTGTTAGCTGTTAATTCATTTTTGAGGTTGGGGCATCTTGGTAATCAGCCCTGCGTAGTTGAGTGAGTGTTGAATTTGTCTGATAACCTGTATTTATGTGATGCCTGTAGTAGTGTGTAGCTTTATTAGGGACAGGGATGCGGTAGGTATACTAGGACTTAAAATAAGGTACTATCCTGGCATTTGCCTGGAGGAACTCTGGACTTGTTGCAGCTGCCCTCGCGGTCATGGTGCATGATTTAACAAGTACAGCTACACTACGGCCAATCCACAACACTGATTTCTTGCTCAGTTCCCCAGCAGGTAGGCAGTGTGTGTGTGTGTGTACTGGAGGGGAAATAGAGAGGAATAGCATAGCTACTATCGCTCTGAATACCCGACCTGGACTATTGACAGCCTGGGATCACTGATGTCACCACAAACATCACACCTCGCTAACATGTCCACGGCTGCCCTTTGGAAGGAGGATAGTTTTGCAGATGACACCGCATATAACAGCAATGTACAGGAGCTTGTTGAAAAAATGGAATGTGTACAAAGCAAAAGCCACAATATTGATATGGAAATCAGACAAAAGATATAATATAAGACAAAACTGAGATCATAATGGCAAGATTCATCAGACAGGGGATCAGAATTATCTCGAAAAGGTTAGTTCAGTTAATAGTCGCTCAATGTTCCTATAAGGAGAAACTTGAGCTACAATGATCATAGATAATTGTTTGTTTCATTTTAGGGTTTGAGGCATTGAGGTAATCAGCCAAGCATGTGTGGAATCTATCTGGTAACCTGTGTTACTGCGGCGACTACTAGTGTGTAATTGGGGCTAGGATTCGGAAAGAGTTGGTCAAGTCTGAAGTTAGGCACTATCCTGACATTCTCCAGAGTAGAAGAGGAAAACCATGGAAAAGCACTGAACACCATGTTCCAACATTGAAATGTCAATATAAGAACTAGGAATGAAACCTGAGCATCTACGTGAAAAGCTGCCATTTGCTACTCCACAACATATACACACACTGATGTCTTTGAAATATGGTGCTGAGAATCTATGTTGCAAATACCATGGAGAGCCAAGAGATCAAATGACTCGACCATCCAGGCAGTCTGGATACAAAACCAAAAACATCAACCTGGATTATCAAAAGATTATGAGGAATCATTATTCGGTTAGCTCAAACCAGTATTGTCCGAGTTTCTCTCCAGTGCACCTTTGGGCTAGTCAGTTGATAGACCTATTGTACACCTCACCAAGATGCTGACTAGTACATGCTGGGAAGGCCACTGCAAGGCTACTATGATGCCACAACCAATGACAATGTACTATGCAAGTTATAAAATTAGCCTACCAAGGCTTTCTATATTGAAATGATCTGTTTCCCGAAGTATCCAGGATATTTATTACTCCAAATGAGCGTAATGACACAATGTCAAATATTTTGAAAAATTGATCCTGTTAGTGAAACGGTTATTAATGCCCCATGTTGGTAGCGACAAATGAAACGTCTTGACTGCCCCTTACTGTTGGGTGAGAAATGTAACTGTTTACCTTTGCCTAAGCTATGTTGTTTTAATGGGCGCCAAGACCTCAACGCAATGTTGAAATCTAAATTTGTATTTAACAACGTCTAGCTCTGGCAGAACACATTCAAGACTCTATTCACTCAGATCGTGGTATGATTTGATCATTAACCCAACAAACAATTGTATCAGGAGAAGGAATTGGTCTATATCTAATGCTACCTACTGAAAGCAAAGATTGCATTGTAAAAGGAATGAATTTATTATATAAAACAAGTATAGCAAAATTAATAATAATAATAAGTATAAAATTTAAATTGGAGCGTTGTGATTTGAATATTACCGATAGAAAATTACGTGAAAACGGAGTCTGATAAATTGATTTTACTCTTATTTCCAAGCTATGAAGTTACTGAAATATGAAATATAAAACAAAGAAAAATGAGAGATTGCGTATTTCTGCGTCATTTGCGCTTACCACTGGAAATTGCCAAAGCATTTCCCTCGTACTGGATGATGCTGTGTGCTTCCCACAGTCTCCTGGACGTCGCCATCTTCTTCGTTATATGATGATATTCTGGTAGATTAGATAATTCTATGGTCCGTACATCGGACCCAAACACTCGTATAACCACACTGGTTAAGTTTTACAAAAGTTAGTCCTCCACTCCATGGAACATCGGAGCGACTCCCGCGTGAACCATACTTGGCAAGTTCAACACTGATAGTCACTAACTCCCCTGAACATCGGAGCGACACGCACTTGCAACCACACTCCGCAAGTTCTACACAGATAGTCCACGTTCCACGGCGCGTCGAACGATATATCCACACGCCGGCTCCCCCACTCTTCAGTCCCAACTAGCTTACGTCGTCTCCACTGATTGGCTGACCCACCACGCGATCTTCCCCTCCTCCGGGTCATTACACTCGGCGGGAGGGTTCCGTTCCAACAATTCGCCTTTCCTTGACGATGCGACCCAGGATTGCGTCATGCTTTCCGACAAGATTAAGCGTGTACTTGAATTCCCAGTGAGTCACGTCTCTCAAATACCCTAACTGACGAAAACTCCATAAAATTCCGTAATCAGATAATTTTCTATGATATCGTCGTTCGTAATAATTTGCTTGATAGCGTTTTCTAAGACATAGAAAACCTATCTGAATGCTAATAATTTTTATAAAATGCTCCGAAAATACCTTAATAAAAATTATAATAAATTAATAATAATAATAAATTAACATGAACAATTCTCTTGGCTGAACAATTTGCCGCGTAAATAATTACAGAATGGCTTCCAACTGACTTATGCCAGTTGCATAAAAACCCTTCGAAAAACACGTTACATATTCGCCTCGGATCATCGGATGATTTACCGTGACGACGGTCCATTATCCGATTATCCCAGACGCGTTAATAAACCCCATCCAAAATACATATTACATAAATTAAATCTCCCTAAATTACAGATATATACACTCATAATTTTTCTTCACGCACTTTGCATCAAAGTTTGTTGTCACTATGGATTGCACTTTGCAACCAGTCCAATGTTTCTCATATAAAATAGTGTTCCACGGATATTTCCGCCTCTCAAATTCCTCTATGTTGGAGAAATAGACATAATTAATGTGTGAGCACTATGTATTTATGATGTCATATCACACGCATTGAAGGTGTTCTGATATATTTATATCACCATAGAACTTCCTAATTTCACTGGAGGTCCCTTCCTTATGGTGAAATTTAATCTCACTTATCACTGAGCACACGATCACACTATTGAGGCAGCGCCTCGTGACCATAATACTTAATCTCTCTTTAAAGTAGAATAAATTAATATCGACTTCTGAAAAAAAACAGTAAATGCGCATTACATATAACACCAAATATTTCTGTGCCGTAATCGCCCTGTCTTGTTAAGTTCCCGTAGACCATATTCTACTTAATACTAGTTCTCAACACAGACCATTTCTCCTCACACAAATAATACCTTTGTACAAATTACCTTAAATTACACACTTACAAAAATCTTACATGGCGAGGCCGTAAACAGAAATCACGTGTGCTGATATGTATGAGTTTCATGAAGGACTGTCTCGCATTCTGATGGCCCATCTTTTGCCTCGTGGACGCCTTAAGCAAAAATACCATGTACAAGCGCTCACCCATCTCTTGGAGGCAAATGGGAATTCACCAGCGCTACCAAATTCTGGCCTTGGTGTATCGAGACATTTTAGTGCTCAAGAGCATCCGACAATCCCGTCATATTTCCCTGTACCTTAAAAACTCTCATTTACTTACATACTACCCCCCTGTGCGACTTCTGATACGCCTGCCTTGAAGACCAGCTTCTCCCAAGCACCAAATACCACACTTACTCATTTGATAGGCTGGCTCGCCAGCTAAACACACTCACTTTATGACACATATTTTCGTAGACTATGTATATTATACGTCCCGTATAATCTGTTTCCCTCACTATTCTCCAGCACATATGCTGTTTTTCCAATACGTTTGGAAACTATAAATGTTCCTGCGTCACCTGCTTCCAACCTTGCAAGTGGCTCCCTTAAATGAACGTCCTCCCGTTGCTCTACCTACCTATTTCTCAGTATCTGTAACGATGCCCTGTTGCTACTGTCCACACATGCACATATTAAAATACCGTCCTCTGCTTTAACCACAGGATAATCCCTACATAAATTAGTGTCCCTTGATAGCATGTCTGCAAGAATGTTATCTTTACCTTTAATATATTTTACTGTGAATTCGTATTCCTGCAGAGCAAGAATCCACCTACTAACTCTGTTAGAACTGAGTTTACAAGTTCTCATATACAGTAATGCATGGTGATCTGTGTGGATCTCAAATTTCCCCCCTTCTAAATACATTCTAAATTTCCCTAAACTGAAAACGATACCTAAAAGCTCTAACTCAGTAATCGTGTATCTTTTCTCTGCTGCTGTCAGTCCTCGCGAGGCTAAAGATACAATGCACAGATTACCCTCATCATCTCTCTGACATAATACTCCAGCAATGCCTATATGTGAAGCATCTGTCATAACCACATATTCCTTATCTTTTAACGGATATTTCAGCACTACAGCTTTCTCAAAACCATCCTTCAGCGCTCTAAAAGCCTGTTCATGCTTGGACTCCCATCTCCACCGAGTCCCACTTTTAAGCAATTCCCTGAATGGTTCTACCAACCCTGAGTATTTCAGAACGAACCTCCTGAAAAAGTTGCAAATTCCCAGGTAAGTTTTTAACTGTTTAACATTCTGTGGCACCTCTGCGTTAAGTATCTTATTAACCCTACTTTCTTCTGGTGTTACACCTCTACTCGACACTCTATGACCTAAAAATGTCACTTCTGACTGACAGAATGACGACTTAGACAGCTTCAAAGTGAACCCTGCCTGATCTAACTTCTGAAAAACTATATCTAAATGACGTTGATGCTCCTCAAAACTGCGTGAACTAATTACCATATCATCTATGTAAATGGTTACAAACTCTCCAGTGTCATCCCCTAATGCGATGTTTAAAGCCCTAATTAAAGCTGCTGAACTACTCTTTAACCCATAAGGTGTTCTACAAAATTGATAAAGGTTATATTTATGACTAAAAGCTGTAAATGGTCTATCTTCGTACATAAGTGGCACTTGCCAAAAACTGGAACTCAAATCTACACAAGTGAAATACTTCTTCCCCTCAAATGTTTGCATTAATTCCTCTATTGACATAGATTTCAGCTGATCTGAACTAATTCTACTGTTAACCAAACGAGCGTCTAAACAAATACGAACAGTGCCGTCGGTCTTGGGTACCGTGATCAAAGAATTAACATATGGACTGTTAGAATGCTCAATAATCCCATCTTCAAGCATCTGGTTAATTTGTGCCTCAACTGCACTCTGATAAGCGAAAGGTACAGGATATCTATGTCCTGTGAATACTGACCTATCAATAACGTTCAATGAATGTGTATAGCAATTGGCCATACCAATGCGATCCTCAAACACTCTCCTATTACACAATAACACATCATAGAGCCGAACACACTGTTCATCCTCTATATTTCCCTGAAATGCAGCCTCACGTAACGAGTCCTCTAGACTTCCGTTCGTAATCACACTGCCCACAAAACATGGAGAACCCCGCTCTACGGCTGGCGATATCTCATTTAAAGTACAAATCACACCTACAATACTACTTCTCTGAATATGGTCATTGAACGCTACTTCTACTTCAGAATCTCCCCATTTAAATTTCAAACTCCCTACATCATAGCATAAGTTACCAGACACTCTACTTAGCCACTCTGAACCCAAGATAACACTGAATACGAAATTTGGAATTACAAGGCAAATCTGCTTCTCTACATGATTATTAATTTTAATGTCTACTAAAACTTGCTTAGAAATTACTTTAGACCTCTTCCCAACAGCTGTGATAACAAAAGTGCTTTTAATTGGCATCTCCTCAAAATTTACTCCAGTTCCTTTCATTTTATCATAAAATGCACTACTTATGCAACTCTTCATACAACCACTATCAATTAAAACATCTGTGTACGCCTCGGACACGTTAAATTTAACTATGGGGCTCTTACTAACCACTTCCTGAATAATACCTTCATCATTTAGTTCATGTAATAATTCACATCTCACATTTAGGTCATAGGGTTCCTGTATAATTGTATGGACAGGGCATGCTACAGACTGAGATTCTGACCTTACTTCGCAGCCTGGTTCGCGTTTAAAGAACCGCTACAGCTGGCCGTAGTACTAGTTACTACTGCACTGGTCTGGTTGTTCTGAGTTGTGTTGTCATTGTTTGGCTGTATATTACTACCACTAGGCTGTCCTCTTCCTTGACCCCTATTCTGGTTGTAATTATTGTCATTATAATTTCTCCCTTGATTTCCCCTGAAATCATTGTTTCTCCCTTGATTTCCCCTGTAATCATTGTTCCTCCCTTGATTTCCCCTGAAATCATTGTTCCTCCCTTGATACTGATTACCATAGCCATTTCCTCTGTTCTGATTTAGCTGATTATTATTATTTCTATTTTGAGCGTTGGCTCCTTCGCCACCGATCCCTTGAACTTCCTGATGCCTGGCTTCATTAGGTCTATTATTATTATTACCCTGGTTCCTATTGAAATTGTCCTCATAATCCCCTCTCCCTAGTGCATCAAATGTGCTTAACAAATTTTCTACTTGTGATATTGTCTTTACATTCTGGATACAAGCAGCCTCCTTGATCCTATAGGGAAAGTGCCTAAGTAGCTACCTTACCACATCACATTCCTCCTTCAACCCATCCAGATATTTACACACTAATACCTGCCCTAAAAAGTATTCGGTCATGGTGGAGCTTCCTTTAGGGTTATATTTACCACACACTACTCCCTCACGATGCTGCGACTGAATAACCTCATTCCAGAACTTTTCACAGAATTTCATTTTAAAATCATTCATATCAGTAAACTTGTCTCTGTAGACAGCAAACCAATTCCTCGTTTCCCCCACGAACACTTGTTCTAAAATTTCAACTACCTGGCACCACTCAATACTACCATTTTCCAACCTCTCCCCGAATTTATTTTCTATAGTGTCCATGAACTCCATTGGGCACCCCTGTCGATTGCTGAACTTACCCAGTTCTACCTCCCTGTGTGTGCTATTCACAAAAACTGGCCTATTCTGACTATTTTCTTGCCTGATCCTAGCTCTTAATTTTAACTCTAATTCTGCGATTTTCTCCTCAGCCTTCCTCTCAATACTGTTTACTGTTAATTTAATGTTTCCTTCTGATTCTTCTACTTTATCATATAGCTTTGCTTGTTTCTCCTCAATCTTGCTAATGCTCTCTCTATTACTCTCTCTTAAATCATTTACTTCTGCAACTATTTGCGAGTGGACTTTCTCAATTCTACCCCCCAGCTGTTCCTTAACCTCTTTAGTTGCTACCTGAATTTTGTCAATTTCTCCCCCCAATTGCTTTTTGACCTGCTGTGTTTCCAGTTGCACTAGTTCTTTTAAATTTTCAGCCTGTGTACTGATTCTAATTTCTAACTCCTCCTGTACTTTTCCTAATTTCTTGTCTACATCTGCAATGATCTCTTTAACCTTCTCTTCCATTACTCCTCTGATTTCTCCTCTAATCTGCTCCATTTTCACACTAATTTCCTTGTTGTTCTTATCTAATTTTGCATTATTCTGTTCTAATTTTTTATTTAAAGCTTCTGTACTTTCTTTATTTTCCCTACTGTTTTGTTCTAATTTTGCATTATTCTGTTCTAATTTTGCATTTAAAGCTTCTGTACTTTCTTTATTTTCCCTACTGTTTTGTTCTAATTTTGCATTATTCTGTTCTAATTTTGCATTTAAAGCTTCTGTACTTTATTTTCCCTACTGTTTGTTCTAATTTTGCATTATTCTGTTCTGATTTTGCATTTAAAGCTTCTGTACTTTCTTTATTTTCCCTACTGTTTTGTTCTAATTTTGCATTATTCTGTTCTAATTTTGCATTTAAAGCATCACTACTAACTTTGTTCTGATACATGAACTCGAGAAGTAAAGTTTTTAATTCTGGTTGGCCGCCTACACTCCCTGTTTCAGTATCGGGATTTACCTCCGCTACCCCGGTACTACCATCACTCGACATACTGCTCGTATCATCATTCTCCAGTTGATGACCACTACGTAACCTCATCTGTCTTTCTTTCTCATCCCCCATAATGATATACACTGATAAAGACAAATAACCCCCAAAATACAGGCACAGAAATATTTACCCTTCTCCTTCCACAAATGTTATTAGCTTTTCAGCCCCAAGTTGTCGGCGACAAATGAAACGGTTATTAATGCCCCATGTTGGTAGCGACAAATGAAACGTCTTGACTGCCCCTTACTGTTGGGTGAGAAATGTAACTGTTTACCTTTGCCTAAGCTATGTTGTTTTAATGGGCGCCAAGACCTCAACGCAATGTTGAAATCTAAATTTGTATTTAACAACGTCTAGCTCTGGCAGAACACATTCAAGACTCTATTCACTCAGATCGTGGTATGATTTGATCATTAACCCAACAAACAATTGTATCAGGAGAAGGAATTGGTCTATATCTAATGCTACCTACTGAAAGCAAAGATTGCATTGTAAAAGGAATGAATTTATTATATAAAACAAGTATAGCAAAATTAATAATAATAATAAGTATAAAATTTAAATTGGAGCGTTGTGATTTGAATATTACCGATAGAAAATTACGTGAAAACGGAGTCTGATAAATTGATTTTACTCTTATTTCCAAGCTATGAAGTTACTGAAATATGAAATATAAAACAAAGAAAAATGAGAGATTGCGTATTTCTGCGTCATTTGCGCTTACCACTGGAAATTGCCAAAGCATTTCCCTCGTACTGGATGATGCTGTGTGCTTCCCACAGTCTCCTGGACGTCGCCATCTTCTTCGTTATATGATGATATTCTGGTAGATTAGATAATTCTATGGTCCGTACATCGGACCCAAACACTCGTATAACCACACTGGTTAAGTTTTACAAAAGTTAGTCCTCCACTCCATGGAACATCGGAGCGACTCCCGCGTGAACCATACTTGGCAAGTTCAACACTGATAGTCACTAACTCCCCTGAACATCGGAGCGACACGCACTTGCAACCACACTCCGCAAGTTCTACACAGATAGTCCACGTTCCACGGCGCGTCGAACGATATATCCACACGCCGGCTCCCCCACTCTTCAGTCCCAACTAGCTTACGTCGTCTCCACTGATTGGCTGACCCACCACGCGATCTTCCCCTCCTCCGGGTCATTACACTCGGCGGGAGGGTTCCGTTCCAACAATTCGCCTTTCCTTGACGATGCGACCCAGGATTGCGTCATGCTTTCCGACAAGATTAAGCGTGTACTTGAATTCCCAGTGAGTCACGTCTCTCAAATACCCTAACTGACGAAAACTCCATAAAATTCCGTAATCAGATAATTTTCTATGATATCGTCGTTCGTAATAATTTGCTTGATAGCGTTTTCTAAGACATAGAAAACCTATCTGAATGCTAATAATTTTTATAAAATGCTCCGAAAATACCTTAATAAAAATTATAATAAATTAATAATAATAATAAATTAACATGAACAATTCTCTTGGCTGAACAATTTGCCGCGTAAATAATTACAGAATGGCTTCCAACTGACTTATGCCAGTTGCATAAAAACCCTTCGAAAAACACGTTACATTAGCTCAAACCAGTACACCATTGAGTTGATCAGTTGGTATGGTAAACCTACTATGATGGTTTCAACTAACCAGATCAATTTTCCAAAATATTTCAAAACCTGACCCTTTATTCCTCATATATCAAAGTAATTATACCTGTCAAATTTCTCATGATGTACGTGAAAAGTAATATGATGATACTTGTTGTTTTAAGGGGCCTAACATCTAGGTTATCAGCCCCTAATGGTCTGGGTGATAGTGTAAATGACAATGAAATGGAAAGTAGAACGAAAATTAAGTGAAACTGAAAATACGTACAAAATGGAACTCGAATTGAAACGACTCACAAAATGTAGTTTAGATTCAAAATACGTACAAAATGCAATGTAGTCGAAATATTCACAAAATGCAAGTGAAATTCAAAATACTTACAAAATGCAAATGAGATTGAAAATACGTACAAAATGCAATTGAGGTTCAAAATACTTACAAAATGCAATTGAAATTGAAAATACACAATGCAATTTAGATTGAAAAATGCCCATTTCAGATTCTAAATACTCACAAAGTGCAATTGAAATTGAAAATGCTTACAAGATGTAAGGTAGATGCAAGCTACTTATTTGGATTGACAATACTTACAAAATGCAATTTATTGAAAATACTTCAAAATGTAATTTAGATTCAAAATACCCACAAAATGCAATTGAGAATCAAAATACTTACAAAATGCTATTGAGGTTGAAAATACTCGCAAAATGCAATTTAGATCAAAAAGACTCACAAAATGCAACTTCGAGTGACAATCCCCACAAAATGTAGCGTAGATTCAAAAAATTCGCTTAAGATAATTTGGATACACGGGGAGCCAATTAACAAAAACAGTGTGGGAATCTTAAAGAGAAAAGGAAATACAAGAAAAGATAAAGAAGGCTGATCCCTAGAAGGAGGGACCAGGAAAGATGAGAGAAGGGCCAATTAAGGCAGGAAAGTGAAAGACTCCCTAGGCCTTGGATACCCTAATGCCGTCGGGGTCGGAAGAGAACAAGAGCTGGCCAAGTGAGGCGATAGCAAAGAAGACGGAGAGGAGCCCGGCACAAGTAAGTGGAAGCAATGCCGGACTCAGCTGGGGCCCCGTGGTCGCCAACCCACGTCCCACCAGATGTGAGCCCCTAGGGGAGGAAAGTAATATTGTTCATAAATGCCCATCATGCATATTTGAAATAAATATAATATTATCTGTAGGGTCTGTAAGGAGTAGTGATGCGCATTCCATAACCTCTCCTACCCAAATCCCAACCTCACCTGCCCGTGGTACAGTAACCTGCTTTTACAGACGAGACCCTGGGGACCGAGTAATGGCGGAATAACCATTCCATCCTTGTACTGAGGAAATGCAGTATCATGCAGAGAGTCCAGACGCTGAAAGGTGGCAGCCCCACCACTGGACTTGCCTCCTTCTTGCCAGCAACTAGTTGGTGGGACATTTCATATGCTTTCAAGTCTAACAAAGATAGAAACCGGACGGATCAAATGTATGACAACCCAAGCATGTATAAGGCTAACGAGTGGAAGAAAGAAAACATCCTGAAGTTTGCTACATGGAATGTACGAGGTATAGCTCATAACGAACAGCTAGATGACATTTTGGCAAAAAGAAAAAAGCAATCACAATTGCTATATCAGAAACCAAAAAGAAATTACAGGGTATAAAACAGACACAAAATTACCTCCAGTTTTATGCTGGCGTTATTCTTCAATAACTCTCCTCCAGTGTGTCTTATATTTAGAAGTCATTGTCACTGAATTACACGTCGTAAATAAATGCGGCAAACAGTAAAAAGAACACCTTTAAAGATCACTCAAGTTCGTTTTCTTCTACTCTCATTTGTCAGAAGGAAACTGTGTGTATCATAAGAGGGTTGGAGAAAGAAAAGGTATATCCCCTTACAGATGTTGTGAAATGTAGCATACTTGCTGCATTCTTGAGGAAAAATTAGAGTTAATGTTTCCTAGAACTTGGGTGCAAGTACAGTCGCATTCAAAATTTAGTACATAGCTTTGTATTGTGGATAAGATAATCCGTCTTAGGTTATTTCCGCCCACACTTCTGGAATCTCTTTCCGTTTCCGCGTTAGGCAGTTTTTCGGTTTACAGTGTCATTTTACATAGGAAGTACCTCCGTTCTGAATTTTGTTTTCAGTTTGTCCAGGTTTCTGGTATATAAAGGGACCGGTGTAGGCAGGTTTTACTGTATTACCTCAACGACTGCACTTTTCCTTTCGGATTCTGACTCCGATAGTCAGACTAATAGTTCACCTCCATCAAAAAAGAAACGGAAGGCTAAACCAGAGGGATGGATTAAGAATGTGCGTAAAATCAGGAGAAATTCAGGGAAGTCCTCTAAAAAACGTTCGTTGTATCAAAAAGCCAGGAAAAATATCTTCCGAATTATTTGACTGCAACTGCTGGTGGAATTGTCCAGAAAAGTTTAATTCTAATTCTGAACAGCGCAGAATTAATTTTGATGCATTTTACAACAATGCTTCCTGGGAAACGCAAACAGCTCTGCTGGCTAATGCTGTGAAAGTTGTTTCAGTA
This sequence comes from Meconema thalassinum, assembly GCA_946902985.2. Lineage (NCBI taxonomy): Eukaryota > Metazoa > Arthropoda > Insecta > Orthoptera > Tettigoniidae > Meconema > Meconema thalassinum. The sequence continues at coordinate 1,434,404,253 of OX336389.2, read as the reverse complement.
AAACACAAAAGATGCATGGACAGTAGCTGAAAAGGGCAATCAAGGGAATACTACCTGAAAGCTGATTCTGAAACTGTTTGTGTGTGCAATAGCAGGTTTACGAATACATTACAGTGCTCTCAAGGAAGGTAGTTCTGGTACATTTAGAGACAAACATGTGCCAGTAAACACTACATCAGATGAAGCACTCTTGAGTGTACATTAACATATTGAATCCTTTCCAAAATATATTAGCCATTATGAACCAAACAAGGTGCCAAATCTGAATTACCTTCCTTGTCACCTCAATCTAAGTAAAATGTACAATTTGTATAAGGAGACTGTAACATTGGGGAACAACAGTAACTCATCCTTGAAACAGGAAGTGAAACAACATACAAACACATATTTTACCAGCTGAAGGTGCAGATGTTGAAGATAATAAGTCACTTACTGAAAAGAACGCAGGAGAGCCCAAGAGACTAAAATCCGCTCAGGAATTGTATCACAGGCAAGTGGAAAGTGCAAACAAAGCTCGAGAAAATGACAGCACATATGGAAAAGAAGGAAAGATCCATGCAATTTCGTTTGATCTCGAGAAAACATTCCCACTTCCATGATTATCGACGAACAAAGCGTTTTATAAGCGCCAGCTTTCTGTCTTCAATTTAGGAACTCGACAAGCCTACCTCAAGAGATAGGTACGTGTGTGATGAGGTATGTTAAAGAAAATGTAAACTCGTCACAGATGATAGCTTGGTCTGATGCATGCGGTGGCCAAAATAGAAATATCAAAATGTAGTGTAAGTGGGCATAGCTAATTACCTAATGACAGGGACTTCAGTCAGATTGAAAACAAATTTCCATGAACGGAAACTAGCTACAGCTATGATGACTTCTTACACATTAAAGTCATGTCGTCAAAACAAGCGAAGGTTCCAGGTACAACGAATATCTTCCAATGAACAATACACCTACGCAATAATCTTCATGCAATTGTACACAACCTTATGGCCTACATACATAAAAATCCAACATGGCGTCCATCCGAAATATTTCGATGGTTCTCAATATCTTCGAATCTATTACAGCAATCAAACTGAAATTTTGTATGTTGATAGAGGCAATTAATATAAGTAGGATGTATGAAAATAGGCTATTTATTTCTTCACGGAACTACTTGTTTATTTTTTTAAACAGTTCGGACTGGGGTATTGAGGACATAGTATTTTCTTTTCTTTTAAATCCAACCCGTACGTACTGCTGTGTGCACTGAGATCACGGAGAGAGGAACTGCAAGAATGCCAACGGAAGATAACAAAATTATTGTCCACAAAGGCATTAGAGGCACGAATAACGTATCGCAAACTGGATGAAGAAAAACAAATTGTGAACTGGATGAAAATACGAGAAATCAGTGTTGAAAAATCAAACCCCGGAGTAATTATAAGGTGCGTTCAAAAAGTAACGAGCCGGAGGCTGCAATGCGCAAACCGGTGACGACATCGGCTAATCGTGGCGTGTGTAACGAGGTGTGGTTCCGACCAGAGCATGGAAGGTCACAGCCCATCGCTAGAGGGCATGCGTGCACGTCACGTGACTATACAAAGCGAGCAGCGGCATGCATCAATCGTCCAACGCTGCCAGTCGCATTGCAAACAGTGACATGGAGGCATCAAACAAAGAGCAAAGAGGTGTTGTTCGGTTTCTGACAGCGGAAGGAGTAGGGGGAAAGGACATTCATCGCCGAATGTCACAAGTGTACGGCGAACACTGCATGTCCCTTGCAAGGGTCAAGGCGAGGCACAAGCACTTCAGGAAAGGACGGGTGTCGTTAGCCGATGATGCCCGGTCTGGGGAACCCCCTGCATTACCGATGACAACGTCCAGCTGGTTGATGCACTCATTACCCAGGACTGCCGAGTGACAGTGAACGCCATAGCCGCCGTGGTCGGATTGAGCGTCGGAAGTGTGCACACCATCATGAAGTAACGACTGCACTTGCGCAAAGTGTGTGCCAAATGGGTGCCCCACAGTCTTCAACCACACCAGGAAGCATGTCGAATGGCCCACTGTCTTGGACATCTGCAGCGCTATTCGAGGGAAGGGAATGGGTTCCTGGCACGAGTGGTGGCTGGAGATGAGTCATGGTGTCATCACTTCGAACCAGGATCCAAACGACAAAGCCTCCAGTGGAAGCATCCAGGGTCACCACCACCCAAAAAAGGCAAGGCCATCCACACGAGTGCAGGAAAGGTAATGTTGACGTTCTTCTTTGACCAAGAAGGCCCCTTCTGATACACTTCATGCCGCACGGGACAACAGTGAATGCCCAGCGTTACTCGCAAACCTTGACCACCCTTCGCCAAGCGATCAAAACAAACCGACCAGGCAATCTCACCCGTGGGGTCATTCTGCTCCACGACCTCATACGGCCAACACAGTCGCGGCACTCCTGTAGAAATTCAAATGGGAGGTTCTCAGCCACCCTCCATAAAGTCCAGACCTCTCTCCCTGTGATTACGCCATGTTTGGTCCCCGGAAAAGGGCTCTGCGGGGCCAACGATTCACCTCGGACGTCAACGTCCAGCTGTACGTGCGGAACTGGTTCACATCGCAGCCCAGGGAATTTTATGAGACAGCCATTCACCGCCTCGTGTCACAGTGGGACAAGTGCCTCAACAGCCAGGGCCAATACTTCTAACAGGTACTGGTTTCTGTAATTATGCCTGCGGCTCGTTACTTTTCGAACGCACCTTATAAATACAAGTATTCTAACCAAGAATTTGTTCCATATTACCAACTCAATATCAAGAGAAAACTAACCGAACCACCGCCTTGCTTCAGTGACATTCCTCTTGATGTACTGTACCCTAACCCTCTCAGTGCCACGCGCCGATCAGATCGGCTCTCGCTGCTCGCGCCGATCAGATCGGCTCTCGCTGCTCGCGCCAAAAGTGCCAAAGCCGATTCAATCGGCGCGCAGTTTATCTTATATTTGTAGATTTCTGTAGGCATATGTCCGTGATTATTTCATGTGGTTGGAAAGGAGAGGTTTCAAGCTTGCCTGTGCGGTGTTTACTTATTTCCTTCGAAGTCCGTTACGCGATAAAGATGTGAGCAGGCCTTAGGCTAACACACAGCTCCCAAAACATAACTGGTCTGCCTTACACGATGGATGGCAAGGAGAAATGTTATACTCTGCTCTTTACCTTCCATCACATGCAGATTCTAATTCATGTCTTGCCTTGTCAGATGTATAGTCTGTCTTAATAGTATAACTACCATGGCCAATTTCACCAAAGCTATTCTAGAGAACTAACAGTAAGAAATTAAATAATGTTGCATGCCTCTTAACCATTGTATTCTTTCGTTTTGCCCAATATCGAAGATTTTTTCCGAGAAATGGCAATGGATGCAGTTACCTTTGAAACAAAAATTGCAGGAAAAGCACACAATCATGTATGCGACAATCATTTCTGACATTTATCACTCAAATCCTGCACAGGAAGTGTTCAAGGATTCCGAAGAACAGAAGTACTCTTTAGAAGAAGAAATTGAGAATAGTAAATTTCATATTTTCATTTAATACTTTTAAATTCTCTGTCAATATTTTCATTCAATTCATAACAAATTTAAAGGCAGCAGATTAGGAAAAACGTTTCGGCACCACCTGAGATTTTTCCAAAGCCGATATCATCGAGTACCGACACCAGTATAATTTACAATTAGCATTCTGAGTGCAATATAAAAAGGCCAGCAGCAATATCCACCTGACATCCAAGGAGTTGATTCAACGTACAGTCTTCATAATAGTACTTCATCTTCTACTTAATAAAGGAAACAAAAACTGCCCACATTGTCTCATTGGTGTTAGGCTTCATACTTTCAGCTTCAAAGTCCAGGTCCAGCAACTCACGAACTCGTCTCATTGCCAGTTCATAGTCGTCGTCATTTAGTGGTGCAAATGCATTCTCTAATACATCAGAGGCATGGGCAAGGAAGATGAGGGACAGCACTCGCTTGTCCATGCGATGAGGATCATTCACCCATTTGGTCAAAACAGCATCCTGCACCTAAAACAGTATAAAGATAAGGTCATGAATTGATTTTCTTGAAAAGGTCTTGCGGAAAGATATAGAAGTAAAAATCATAAGTGATTTTGACACAGGTTGTACAATACAATTGAAGACATTTTATCTCTATGTCCCACTTTTAAGTAGTGGAGAAAGAGTGTGGTAATCTGTCACTTGACATAAAAATTAGCAACAGCCTATACATCGAACATCATAGATTCAACGCCAAAACCAAGGAATTGCAAAATTATTTTTTATCCAAGCGCAATAACTGAAAGCTTCCATTTGTCAATTTTAAAATAGTTATACACTTAATGTGTCCAGTTGGGATATTCCCTTCTTCCAGTAGCTGGTCCCACTGTCCCAACTAAGCAACTCTTTTGTATTATCATGATGATTATTATTGTTGTTGTTTGAAGGGGCCTAACATCTAGGTTATCAGCCCCTAATGGTCTGGGTGATAGCAAAAATGTTAATGAAGGTGAAACCAGAACGAAACGTAAGTGAGAAGGAAAATACTTACAAAAAAGGAACTCAGATTGAAACTACTCACAAAATGGAGAATTTAGGGAATTTAGAACGAAAATACTCACAAAAGGAATAGATTGAAACACACGCACAAAATGTAGGTTAAGTTCAAAATACGTACAAAATGCAATGTACAGTCGAAATACTTACAAAATGCAAGTGAAAGTCAAAATACTTACAAAATGCAAAGGAGATTGAAAATACATACAAAATGCAATTGAGGTTCAAAATACTTACATAATGCAATTGAAATTGAAAATTCACAATGCAATTTAGATTGAAAAATGCACATTTCAGATTCCAATATAATCACAGAGTGCAATTGATATTCAAAATACTTACAAAATGCAATTGAAATTGAAAATGCTTACAAAATGTATGGTAGATTCAAACTACTAAATTGGATGGACAATACTTACAAAATGCAATTTAGATTGAAAATACTTACAAAATGTAATTTAGATTCAAAATACCCACAAAATGCAATTGAGAATCAAAATACTTGCAAAATGTGCACCCTACAAAATGCAATTTAGATTGAAAATACTTGCAAAAAGTGGTTTAGGTTGAAAATACAAAATGCAATTGAAATTCAAAATACTCACAAAAGTCCCAGCCCCTATATTGAAAGACTTACTAAAAAGCAATTTAGATTGTCAATCCTTACAAAATGCAATTGAGGTTGAAAACACTCACAAAATGCAATTTAGATCGAAAAGACTTACAAAATGCAACGGAGATTGAAAACGCCTACAAAATGGAGTATAGATGCAAAAAAATCGTTAAATGGAATTTAGATACACGGAGAGCCAATTAACAAAAACAGTGCGGGAATCTTAAAGAAAAACGGAAATATAATGAAAAGAAAACAAGAGGTCTGACCCCTCGAAGAAGGAGGGATCAGGAAAGATGAGACAAGGGCCAATTAAGGCGGGAAAGTGAAAGACTCCCTAGGCCTCGGATACCCTAATACCGTCGGGATAGGAAAAGAACAAGAGTTGACCAAGGGAGATCGACAGGAAAGAAGACGGAGAGGAGCCCGGCAGAAGTAAGTGGAAGCAATGCCGGACTCAGCTGGGGTCCCATGGTCGCCAACCCACGTTCCACTAGATGTGAGCCCCTGGGGGTTTTGTATTATCAGTGGCCTACCAAAAATCAAAATATGTATCAGATATGGTTGATACTTCGAAACCACTATAACTTACAGTTCCAGACCCTATAAGAAATTTCATACCAAGTAAAGATATCCAGATTAGACTGCTGAAGTTTCAAAACATTTTGGGGGAACCAGGAAAATTGCTAACCAATTATATTCTACACATCTTCAAAAAATACCAATAGGTTTCTTCCAATGTTGATAACTAACACAAAAGGTGATGGGAACAGTGGTAAGCCTATCTCAGATGACCTCGTAGTTCCACCCCATAAAACAATAGTAACTAACTAAAGTAAGCTCTAAAACTTTAGTCATCCTGTATGGGGTGTATGAGTATATTGATCAAATATAACCCCAGTTTAATATTTGTCATTTTGTTATGAGTTGGCATCAAAACTACTGGAGCGAATGACATGAAATTTTGTAAGTAGAAGGCACCCCTAAAATAAAACTAGTCTACAAAATTAATGTTATCTAAAGGGTGAGGGGGTTAGCAGGAAGCCTTGAATCCCGCAGTAACCCAATTGTGCAATCTGTATCCTTCTGTTGACATCGCAATGCCAGGTGTGAGAACGGCTAGCTTATTCTTCGCGAGGTGACATGTCCTAACATGGATGTCATAGCACAGTTCTAAAGCATGTCTCTCAATCACTTCACACCAATCACGGAGTGAGGAAATTTTATTGTGAACATTGCAGCTAATAATATTTAAGATGGAATGAACCCTTACCAAGATAAATGCGAAAATATGCCCTGGGAAGTAAGAAATTTGTACAATCTGTAACTATTTTTCCTTTTTGCCAGCTGGCATGAGTCAATGGCAAAGTATTGGTCTTGAAACTGAACTCAAGCTTGGCTGCCAATTTGAATCCGGTCACAGGTACGGATGTCTGTTGTCTTTAATTGTCGGCCCATTCAATTTCTATGATATAATATACACATTACAATAATCTTTCATCATACCAAGAGACATAATACAAGTGGCAAATGACCTAGCTGTCCCAGTCCTTATAACAAAAATAACTAACCATAATAACACAAAATACACGTAAAAATAAATCAAATTGCAGTAGGCTTCATGGCTAAAAAGACCAAAATCTAACAAATACCGTATTTCTAAACAGCAGTTTTGTTTGAATTTGCAAGCTGGGTGATAGTTGTTTCTCTCATCAGCTGTTTAATGTTTACTTTGTCAACATAACTGGCCTTTCTTTCAGTATCTAATTCTAAGGAGAACAATGTACTCGATGCAAAGTGTGAAATTGCACGGTTGTTGGTTAATCAAGGTCGGACAGTCCAGCCATAACTAAGACGGGAACGGAGAGCTATTTATCTTATAAAGGAGACAAATAAATGCAAAAATTATTGAAACAGATGGAATACTGGCTTCCATGGCCTTAATTATACCTAGTACTCCGGCAATTCTTTTAGGTTACACCCTGTCCTGACCTGTGAGTGATGTGGGGTTTAACCTAGGTGCACCAAATCAGGCTCATCAGTGGGCTCTTGGTACACCCTGTCCTGACCTGTGAGTGTTGTGGGGTTTCATCAAGGTGCACCAAGTCAGGCTCATTAGTGGGCTCTTGGTACACCCTGCCCTGCTGTGTGTGTTGTGGGGTTTCACCAAGGTGCACCAAGTCAGGCTCATCAGTGGGTTCCTGGTACACCCTGCCCTGTCGTGTATGTTGTGGGGTTTCACCAAGGTGCACCAAGTCAGGATCGTGGTGCACCCTGCCTGGACCACGACTGTGGTAGTGCATCTTGCACTATATCCCATACTTAGAGCACACCGCTGTGCTTTTTTGCTGTGGGAACCTCTATAGGGAGGGAGCTCTGTGGGACCAATATTTCTAAATAGTCTGAAAATATTACATAATTAAATACATCACACGCGTCTATTTGCTTTTGAGTCCCGCAGCGCAGCATTTCAGAATTTATCAATTATTTACTTGTCCTGTAGACGGTGAAGACATTGATAACATTAGCCAACTAATGGCTAAGCTGCATTCTGCTGCACGACTGAAAGCAACTGGAAACTACATCTGTAATGTTCTTCCCAGGGATCTGCGCACCACTCTATGCATAATTACATGTGATGATGGACTCCTCCCTGGTAAACTAGTCCCCCATTTGGATCTCCGGGTGGGGACTGTTCAAGAGGGGGGTCGACATCACACAAGTGACAAAGAGGAAATCGGACATTCTACGGATCGGAGAGCATTTGTATAAGGACATTGAGAATCATGTAATGGAAAGGAAAGAGGAAATTGTTTGGATGAGAAAGGGGATGTACAGTATATCAATGGCTATTGTCATTTTTATTGTTTTCATTGTCTGAATTGAAATATTAACAATTTGATAAATTTTTTCACTTTCCGGACTTGTGTTCCTATTTAATGGTACATGTTAAGGTCTTTAAACCTTCATCAGCCTATGCAATCTCAAATTTAATATCTACATATTAAAATACTGTTCATGTTCGACGATATTATAATTTTATTATACTGTATGTTCTGACATAAAAAATATTACATTATCACATATTAAAAAGCTATGATAGGCTCAGCAAGCCAGTAGTGGATGATTTATTTGCTTTCAAACATGGAACAAGCCTCGGAAAGGATGGATAAAAAAGAAGACGACCTGGATACTCTCAAGGACTACGATTTGGAACACTTAATATACAGATGTTGACAGGGAAGGTGGGGAAGTAGTGGACTTGATAGACAGAAGACAACTGGATATTTTAGGACTGTCCAAAACTAGATGGAGGGGTGAAGGGAAGAAGGAATTGAGAAATGGATATAAGCTGTACTGGATGAGGATGAAGGGAGAAACGGAGTGCATTGGTTGTGAGAGAAGGGATGAAAAAGAAGGTGACAGGAATAGGGTACAGGATGATGCAGGTCAGTCAAAATGAAGGGTAGGGACATGGAAATCCTACAAGTGTACGCACCACAAGTCGGTTGCCTGAGGAAGAAAAGGAGAAACAACTCACAGGACAGAAGTTCAGAATCATCTGAGACCTGAATGCACATGTTGGAAAGGAAAGACAAGGGTATAAGGAAGAGATGGGAGCAGATGGATGGGCAAGTCAGAACAGGGAAGGTAGAAAACTGTTGGATTTCTGTAAAACGAATGGACTAGCAGTTGGAAATACATAGTTTAAGAAGAAGGAAAGCCACAAGATAAAACGTCAGAGGTGGACTATGTGATATGTGATCAGGAAACAAAGAAAACCATTCCAGATGTCAAGATAATACCATCTGAAGCCTTGGATAATGATCATTGGCTCTTGGTAGTGACTATTAGAGGAGTTAAACAGAGAAAGGGGATAGAGAGACAGGAAAAGAGGATATGAGTATGGAAGCTGCAGGAAGAGAAGTACAGAGATGAATTCCAAGAAATAGCAAAGAGCAGCATACCAACAGATGAAACAAAGTCTATCAAGGAGGAATGGAAAAGGTTAAAAACAACGATAGTGGAAGCAGCAGAAAGAGTGTGTGGAAAAACTAGTGATAAGAAAAGGTGGAAGGAAACACCCTGGTGGAACAAGCGAGTGAAGGAAAAGGTTACAATAAAGAACAAAGCCTTCCGGACATGGTTCCCAGAGAGAACAGAGGAAGTAAGAAAGGAATATATGGAAAAGAAGAGGGAGGCAAAGAGAGTGGTAGAAGAGGAAATGGATGGAAGAGTAGACAAAAATGATGGAAAGAGACAGTGAGGGGAGTAGGAAAGTTCTCTATACAATGGTCAAGGCAAAGAAGAGAGGCACAACAGAAAATGCCAGGATGATGAATAAAGAAGGAAATGAAATTGAGGACATACAAGAACTGAAGGAGATGTGGAAGGTGTATTTTGAGGAGTTACTGAATCCAAATGGAAGTATGGAGGAGAATAATGAGGAATTATGTAATGTACAGGAAGATGAAAAGGACCTGACATGGAAGGAAGTGGAAGAAGCAATAAGGGCCATGAAAGGAAGAAAAGCACCTGGAGTGGATGAAGTAAGTGTGAAGATGGTGAGAGCAGCTGGCGTCGTAGGAGTGCAGTGGCTCTATCAGGTCATGAGAGTCTTATGGAAGGAAAGGAGAACACCTGAAGACTGGAAAAAGGGATAATTGTGCCAATTTTTATGAAAGGCAACAGAAAAATATTCCAGAACGATAGGGGAATCACGTTAATGTTCCATGCTGCGAAGATATTTGAGAAGATCCTGGAAAGGAGAGTGCGGAGAGTAGTAGAAGAAGGATTGAGGGAGGAACAGTAAGGATTTAGGCCAGGAAGATCAACAGTGGACCTGATTTTCAGCGTAAGACAGCTTGAAGAAAAACACTATGAATATGGAAAGGATTTGGTGATGGTGTTTCTGGACATAGTGAAGGCATACAATAGCTTGGATAGAGGAAAGGTGTGGGAAATCCTACAGAAAGAGGGAGTTAAAAATCAAACTGGCTAGAATATAAAACAAAAAACAACACTGCCATTACTTCTCTTTTATCAGTGAAAGGAAGAAATACTGCAGTGAAAGAGATGATGATCTAGTGTATCCACTCCAGCATTGTTGAAGGGTTTCACATACCTTTTTCACTAGTCGTGACTTGGCAACATTGTCCGTGAGTGGATGCGTGGTCATATCAAACAGAACAAAGTTCTGTTTCTCAGTCGTAAGAACACCCTTTTCCACCAAGTTTTTTGCCAATCTTTCTCTGACATTCTTTAACTGGTAACGTAACTTCAACGGATTCCAAGTTTCCCCTGTAATATATGTTTACAAAATTGAATACACAAGGAGCAAAGAGAAATTCTAATACATAAGACAGGAAATATGAGGGCTTTACAAAAAATAAAAGTAGCAAGATGTCTCATGTACATACATTAATTCATAAACTTATAATTCCTGGTATGGCCTAGGTACAAATTATTTTTCCAATACTTGTATTAGTATTTATTCCCCCTGTGCATCAAGGCCTCCATCCTGGCACAGGAGATGGTAATATGTAATGTCAAAATCCAGGACATTTTGGCAGTTGTAGATGCTTCTTTAGTGGTCTAATTGTTGGGATTGGCCAGACGAGTTGTCATTCATTTAGGGGCGTTGCAACAACGTGGTCATGTAGCCCCGAGTATCTCGGCGAGCGTGTGTGCACATGGAGTTTGTCCAATAAATTGTGTTATTGTGATGGCTATATTCCCCATCTTCTTCTTCTTTCTCTTTACATCATTCCCACTCCCATGTGTGGTAGATGTTTTTTACAGCTCTCCTCCATTTAGCCCGGTCATGCACATCCTCTTCCGACAACTGTTTCTCTCTGTACACAATCCATCCATCGTCGTTTAGGTCTGCCTCACATTCTCACTCCCTGTATTTGCATGTCTATCCAATCTATTTAACGTTTCCCCTTGCATTCTGATCTCACAGTCTTGATCTGTATTGAACCTCATATACTCCGTCTTCTTCCTGCTAATCCTGAGTCCTCTGTCTTCTACGGCTATATTCGCATGTGCATCTGTAATTGAGACTAGGATTGGGATAGAAGGTGGCCATGGCCTTTATTTGGGTGCCATTTCAGCATTTTCTTAGAGTAGAAGTGGGAGAAAACATAGAAAATCACTTCTAGGATGACTGAAGAGCAAAGCGAACCCACCTCTTCTCAATTTTACCTCACAAGGCTCAGTGTACCCCGTTCGAGCCCTCAGACAACCAGAATTAAATTTCTTATCAGAGCTGGAAATCAAACCCAGACCTCAGGGGGTGACAGCCAAGAATGCTAGCCACTGCACCACGAGGTGGTCTGACAAAACATGAGAGTAAGCTGTAAGTTGGGTTCGAGTTCAGGTAGTTTTGATCAGCCAAGCTGAGCATCCTATCAGTACAGTTCACTGGTTATACATTGGATGTGTGAATTATTCTCGCTTTTGCCCAAAAAGATTCAGCGGGGATACAATATACTCGTATATAAATTCCTGAAAAAAAATTACATGTATCAGTTATTATTCACTGATAAATAAGGGGCAATTTAGGATCATGTGTTTTGACCGTCAAGGATTCATCACCTTATAGGGTTGAGATTTAACTTTCTATACTAATATTAGAATTGTGGTCTTATTATAACTTTTGTATAACCTGTCTTAACAATTCAAAGTGAATCTCGTTTTAAAAAGTAGCCTGTTCTACAGTGAGTCCGGGAATATTCTCCGCAGCGCCTACATGCGTCTGCGAGAGCTAGCTACAGCAGTTACGTTGGTAGCACGGCTGCCGCTTGCATCATCTCAACTTAGTATAAAACGAAGTCCCCGTTTCTTGGATGTTGCTGGTAAACTCAAGAACCACTGGATGGATTTAGATGCGGCTTTCACCATTCTGTAAAGGATATATCGAGTATGATTTCTGTAGAAAATAATTTATTTATGAACAAAGGAAGCCGAGCAGTAATGATTTTAGTGGAATAGTCGATAAAATACCTGGTGTCCGAGCGCTTTGTAAGCTTACGCTCGGCAAACCGTTAAAAATATCTAAATACTATGAGTGTAAGAATTGTTCAGCATGAAAAGTTCTACAAAAAAGTCCGCGAGAGCATATGTCTATCTTCCATACATCGCCCACTATAAGGGAACAACTGAAGCTTGTCTCTTACAGCTTTATGTGCTGTCGACTTGAGATTCCTGTTTGTTGAGCTAATTTTCGTGTTGATTTACTTGGCTTTGCAGCATTAAATCGGAGATTTCATCAAGTTTTTCGTCTGTTAAAAGCGTAGGCCTGCCTGTTCCCGGTACATCGTGAACTGAGCCAGTCACACGAAATTTACTTACCAAATCCCGAATGGTATCACGGTTTGGACACTTTGAATTAGGAAACCGCGCCTGAAATCTTAATTTTACATTTTCTGTAAACCGATCGCCTTCGCGAAAAACGTATTCCACAAAAAAAAAAAAAAAAACTCTCTTCAGTAGTAAACATTACCACCTGTACACTGTTGCACTCTTCCAATAATAATCTATCGGAACGCTCGCTGACTGTAATACATGCTGCAGGCTCACGTGCTTATCGCGATGCACATCGACAGCTCACACGGGGAAGTCCCACTTTGAAGGATACAGTGCAGTGCAGCCAACTAAAACTCATGACTCAACCACTCACAGCTGTACGTACCCACTGCGGAGAACATTCTCGGGCGCCCTGTATAATGTTGTATTATAAGTTAGCAACCTACGAGCTAATATTATGCACGTGAAAAATTATAGTACCAAAACACAATATGATAAATCAGAGCATGCACACCGAGCTCTACTATTATATGAGTACTTATCCATTTGAGTAATCCTATTCATGATGATGATAATTCGTGTTTTAAGGGGCCTAACATCTAGGTTATCGGCCCCTCATCATCATCATCATCTTGCACAGTTTCCAGCCACTGGCCGGGTCTGTTTGGAACACAAGCCTCTCCAACGTCTTCTGTCTTCCCACCATCTCTCAGCCTCCACCCTTGTCCAGTCTTCTCCTCTCTTCTTCACGCTTTCTTCCACCCCCTTCAGCCACCTGTCTCTCGGTCTTCCCCTCGGTCTCTTTCCTTCCCACTTCGTCTCATGTACTCTCCTGGGTATCCTCTTCTCCTCCATTCGTTTTACATGTCCATACCATCTAAGTCTAGATTTCTCTATACCATCCTGTAATGGTTCCTCCTTCATTAATTCTCTGGTCCTCTCATTTCTTATTCTGTCCATCTTTGTAGCTCCAATACTGCTTCTCAAGAACCTCATCTCACTGGCCTGTATTTTGCTCTTCTCCCTTCCTTTCATAACCCAGGTCTCCGAGGCATACGTCAGGATAGGGACATAGTACGTCCGATATATGATCTTTTTGCTGTTCTGAGGGACATCCTTGCTCCATAACATGCTTCTCACACTCCTCCGAAATGCTTCTGCCTGCCTCCCCCGCTCATTTATTTCTCTATCGTTTCTTCCATTATCTTGTATCAGGCTTCCCAGATACTTGAAACTCTCCACTTTCTTCAGCTGTTCCCCACCAATTGTTATTCCCGTTGTGGTTCTTTCCTTCTTCCTTGTTGTGATCACCATCTCACTCTTATTTATGCTAAATTTCATCCCATATCCTTGTATTATTCCTTCCCACACGTCCAACTGTTCCTGTACCTCCTCCTCCTTGTTTCCCCAAATCATCAAATCATCTGCAAACACCATTGCTTTCATCTTTCCGTCCCCAATTACTTGTGCCACTCGGGTCATTATGTCATCCATCACCACAATGAAAAGTAACGGTGACAGTGCACTTCCTTGTTTCAGGCCGTTTCTTTGTTCCAACCAGTCAGATCTCTCTCCTCCCACTTTCACACAGCTCACGCTTCCCTTGTACATCTCCTTTATCCTCTTTATAGTCCATTTCTCTACTCCTCTATCCTCCAGGGACTTCCATACTTTGTTTCTGCATACACTGTCATATGCTTTCTCAATGTCCAGGAAGGCCATCAGTAGATCTGTTCCATACTCATAGTGCTGTTCTTGTAACTGCCTTACAGCAAAAATCAAATCCACTGTGGACCTTCCTGCTCTGAAGCCATGTTGTTCTTCCCTCATCCCTCCTTCTATCCTTGTCCTAATTCTCTTTTCCAAAACTTTCTCGAAGATCTTTGCACAATGACTCATCAGTGTTATTCCCCGATAGTTTCTGCAATCTGTTCTACTACCTTTCTTGAAGATCGGGACAATGATTCCTTTTTTCCAGTCCTCTGGGGTCTTCCTTTCCTTCCATGCTGTCCTCATCACTCGGTACAGCCACTGTATCCCCACCTCTCCTGCTGCTCTCACCATCTCCACACTCAACTCATCCACACCCGGTGCCTTCCCTCCTTTCATCTTGTTCACTGCATCTTCCACTTCTTTCCATGTTAAGTCCTTTTCTGTTTGCAGTTCATCTTCCTCTTCCCCGATTTCTTCCTCCTCACCATCTTTTCCATTTGGGTTCAGAAGTTCTTCAAAATATTCTTTCCACATTTTCTTCAGTTCTTCCCTATTTTCTATCTCTTGTCCCCTTTTGTTCACCATTCTAACATAATCCGTAGGATCCTTCCGCCTCTTATTTTTTACCATCCCATGATGAACTGAAATGGTATGAAATGGAAACACGAGATTAAAAACAGCCCACTGCCAGGGGACGAGAACGAAAATGCTGTATATAAAACACGACAGTGTGCCCTAACAATTATGCCTTATTTGGATAAAAGAAGTAAAAAAAAAGTATGATAAAAAACAATAAAAACACATAAGGGATTTTGAACAGTAAAAAAATAGATATGTACACAGTATAAACATAAAACAGACTAAACCTGAACTAAAAGTCTTAAACAATTTTAAAACTTAAAGAAGTAACTACTCTCCCTCATAAACCGGATGACGAGGTCTGCTGATGGTCCGTCATCACGTAGAACAAGGGAGAGGATGTTAGTTTGAGAGTTCTTTGCAGATCGGCCAGGTCCACACACTCCAAGAGAATGTGTGCCACGGTAAGATGGGTGCCGCAAGTACACACAGGGGGTCTTCTCTCTTGAGCAAGTGGGAATGCCTAGCAATCCCATGGCCGATTCGGAGTCGACAGAGTACCATTGCTTCCTTCCGGTGAGATCGGAAGGAAGATATCCACACCTGCGTTGTCTCCTTGATGACTCGCAGTTTATTGGGCAGAGGCGTAGCACGCCACGCTTCCTCCCAATGCGACAGGATAGAATGTCACAACTGAGAGCGTACATCACTAGCAGGAACCTTATATGGTAGCGAGGGCAGCGTGACTGCCTCTCCCGCTGCCTGATCAGCAAGCTTGTTTCCCGCAATACCCATGTGGCTGGGAAGCCACACAAAGGTCACCCCGGTTCCAGCGTTACACGAACTGACTAGCAGGTTGTACACACGCTGGACCAGTGAGTGCTTCGCGAAACACACATCGATCGCTTGCAGCACACTAAGAGAGTCAGTACACACAATAAAGTGCTGGTGACCGTCTGATAGCGTGTATCATAGAGTTTCTAAGATGGCATAGAGCTCCGCTGTGTACACGCTACAGGGCTCGGGAAGTGGAAAGAGAAAGTGACGATCTTAGACTACAAATTCACAGCCTACTTTCTCGTTTACCCATGAACCATCCGTGAACAGAAACTCTGACCTTGGATACCGGCCCACCATGGACGGGAACCACCTCTGATAGGCGGAAGAGGCCGCGTCCGAATTAGGGCCGGTGTGCAGATCCAGGATGATATCGGGGCGAGTAACCATCCACAGAGGGACTTTGCTAGATACTCAGACGATACAGGAGACAGAAGGAATGCGGAACCGCCGATAAGAGTCATCCAAGAAAATACCGGCTGGCCGAGTGACTCGGGAGAACGCACCATATGGCCGGCGATTGAACCGTTTTTATCAGGTTCATTATTTTTTTGTCATATTATTATTATTATTATCATCATTTCCTTCATGTCGCATTATTGTGACATATGTTTCTCTGTCTTACCTACTGCGTTCAAACTTTGTAATTCTGCGTAAATGTTTCGTCAGATGGTGAAACTTTTCACCCCTACTGACACAGTTTTACCATTGGTTGAAGCATAACTTGTTGCTAAGCTTTGCTTCTCCCATTGGCCCCCTTTATGTTCTGGAGAGGGGATGTTTCTACGACTTATTTTTCTCGGAGCGCGTTACTGCTTTCCTTTAGAGAAGGTTGCTTCCTTCTATTTTTGGGCCGTCATGTAAGACGGACGTGTGTGCACGTGTCGGGCTTTTGCCCGCACCCAGAAAGCAACTAAATGTAAGTACGATTCAGTCATTGAAGTTATCTAATTTGAGGTCTTTCTAAATTTCTATTTCTCCATATTTTTTCATTTTGTGTCCCCTTTGATTCACTTACAATTTCCCTTCCTTATGATGATGTGAATTCGATCCATGAACCCAAGTCCCTTCGCCTTTGTTTACGTTAGTTTAGCGAAGTCTCTGTGTTTATTTGTCATCCCTCCCTTTCATGTAATCGATTTTATTTTTACGTAAATCTCTCAGGTCTGAAATATCTGCTATTTTTCTACGAGGCTTAATTATGCTCTGTATTGCGTCACCACCTGGTTCGGCGTTCTTTTATGACGACCTCCGGTGGATTGTCGCATCAGAGCCTTGTTTTTATGGATGGAATCGGCGAAGTTACGGAGCTGAGTCTCACGTCTTCAGTCAGATCCTCCCTCTGTTTTATTGAAATGTATGTGAGCGATGGTCATCGTGCTAATCACTGTCCATGCGCCGCATTACTTTCTTTGTTTTATCGTATGTCGTTGTGATTCGGCATTTCTACCTCTGTGTAAGCCTACATCTTCCTACGAAGCATATTTCTTAGCTGATTGATTTTTTTTTATTTCCTGTCCCGGTAATGTCACGTAATTTAATGTAATTTTCATTTCCTTTATTTTTATGTGTTAATTTTGTGTTACTTCCTCTGACTTCGTTATATTACGTAACTCAGTGTCATCCCCCCACCCCCCGTTTCCCCACATACGCACTCCTCCAATCCCCACCACTTCCACCCCCTTCCCCATGATTTCACAACATCATGAGCATCTGAGTTCTGTTTTTGGCGCTGGACATTCTAGTCCAGATCATGTCGTCTCTGTAAGTAGTCGCTCTTGTAATCTATCCCACGAATTTCTTTAATTTCTTTAATTTTGCTTCATCTTTATTAAGTTTTATTATTGAATCGCGTTTCCAATTAGTTGCTTTTATTATTTGAATTTATTTCTAGATTCCTTTTATTTTATATTTAAGTTGTTCGTGTTTTATTTTCATTTCTAATTTGTAATCAGTACACATGTGTTTATTTTATTATTAATATATTTTTATTCAGTAAGTACTATATTTGCTTCTGTCTTATGATTTCTCGTATTTGAGTCCCTCGTTTGTCTTTCGATTCAACTTAGTCTTGGCTTCGCACTGTAGCGAAGTTACGACTAACACGGTCTCTGGAACCCTTGCTCTATTACTTAAGTTTAATTTTTCCTTTTGATTTTCCTTAAACCATTGTTCTGGTTTACTTTCTGTGGAAGTCATCTTTCTTTCGATTCGAAATCTTGGGCCCAGCACGCATCGAAAGAAGTATTCCTTCCTCGTTCCCTACGTAATCCTGTTTAGTTTTTATTGTTTTTACTTCCACTGTATTCCTCATATCTCTGCTATTTTGTTTAACGTAAAAGCACAAGCGGTGCACGATTCGGGTTTTTAAACAAACATGGCTAGCTTGGAAGAAGTGGCATCTGTCGGATAGTTGCAGCATAGGTCAGCTGTACTTGTTGGCGCCTCAGGTGTAAAGGAGGTACACCAGCCTCGGCGAGCAAGCTGACAACCAAGCTCGTCCAAAAGGCTCTGGTCACCAGCCTCTCACTGCCGTGGTGGACGCTGTCCATCTTGTTAAGTACTGACTTACGAGCTGAACCATATGCTACACTGCCATAAACTAGTAGTGATAAAGTAAGTGCCCTATAAAAACGTAGGAGCACCGTGCAGTCTGCCCCCCACGATGTACCGCTTAAGAAACCTCAACATGTTGAGTTTCCTTGCACAGGCAGTTTTCAAACACCGAACGTGTGGCTCCCACGTTAACTCCTGATCGAAAAGGAGCCCGAGGGACCGTTACGTAGCAAGAACAGGCAATGCTACATTTCCCAGATAAAGCTCAGGATCAGGATGGAGAACGCGCTTTCGACAGAAATGGGCAACCGAGGTCCTAGTGGTTAAGAACCGAAAGTCATGATCTAGTGTCCACTGTTCCACTCTCTGAATAGCTTTTTGTAGCTGTCGTTCTGCAACTGCCATATTTTGTGCACTACAATGTAGAGCAAAATCGTCTATATATAGCGATGGTACAACTTCTGGACAAGCAGCAGCCACTATACCGTTTATGGCAATCGCAAACAATGTTACACGAAGTACTGATCCCTGTGGGACTCCATTTTCCTGTACGTGATATTGAGAATATGTTCTGCCTATTTGGACACACAATAGACGAAGGGACAGAAAATTCGCAATAAATACCAGCAAGTTACTTTGGAATTTCCATTGATGCAGGGTAGAGAGGATACCGTGATACCAAGTGGTGTCATAGGCCTTCTCGAGGTCAAGGAAAACTGACTAGGTGCTGTTTCCGGAGAAAAGCGTCCTGTTTGACTATCTCCAGGTGTACCAGATCATCAGTGGTACACAAAGATGCCCTGAAACTACACTGGTATTCAGACAGGAGTCCTAATTTCTCCGGAACCCACACTAGTCGCCGATTGACCATCCTCTCAAGGTGCTTGCACAGACTATTTGTAAGACAAATTGGTCTGTAACTCCCTGTCAAATTTGGATCCTTACCTGTTTTCAGGTCTCCCACAAGTCCAACCCCTCCTCCACGTGGTGGGAGACGGGCAACGGCATGAAGTAGGGGATTGCCTGTAGGGGTGAAGTACAGTGGGGACTTTGTGTGCCCCGGGACCGCTACTGTAGCTGTGAAGGCTATATGGGAACCCTGAAAAGTGACGGCTGACGGGGCTCTGGTGAAACTACGATAGGCCTAGCAAGCCAGTAGTGGATATCATATTTGCTTTCAAACCAGGAACAGGCCTCGGAAAGGACGGATGCAAACGACGACGACCCGGATATGCTAATGGACTACGAGTTGGGACATTAAACATACAGACACTGACAGGGAAAGTGGAGGAGATTGTAGATGTGTTGGAGAGAAGAAAACTGGATGTACTGGGCTTGGCAGAAACAAGATGGAAAGGAGAAGGTCGCAGAGAACTGAGGAAAGGGTACCGGTTGTACTGGAGTGGGAACAGTGAAGGAAGGAGCAGTGGAGTAGGAGTAGTTGTGAGAGATGGACTGAAGGAAGAGGTAAAGGGAATAAGTGACAGGATCATGAAGATCAGAGTAACTGTAAAGGGAAGAAGCCTGGAGATAGTCCAGGTATATGCCCCTCAAGTTGGATGTACAGCTCAAGAGAAGGAAGACTTTGAGGAGGAGCTACAACAGCAGTTGAATGGTCAGAGCATCATTGTCATGGGAGATTTGAATGCACATGTAGGAAGTGAAAGGCAAGGATATGAAAATGTATTGGGAGCAGAAGGATGGGGTAGCAGGAATGAAGAAGGGAGAAAGTTGCTGGATTTTTGCAAGAGAAACGGTTGAGTGGTAGGCAACTCCTGGTTCCGGAAGAAAGAAAGCCACAAGGTAACGTGGTACAGCAGTGATTTAACAAAGAAATCTTTGGTAGATTACATGCTGTACGACTGGGAAATGAAGAGAAGTGTCAGAGATATAAAGGTAATACCATCAGAGGCCTTAGATAGCGACCACAGAATACTTGTAATTAACCTGGGAGTTGTTAAGGATAGCAAGAGGACAGAGTACCAGGAAAGGAGAATCAAAGTATGGAAACTCAAGGGAAAGGAAGTCAAGGAAGAATTCCAGAAGATAATAAGGGAAAGGATGCCAACAGACAATCCTAAAACAGGGGAAGAGGAATGGAAGCAATTCAAAAACACAATGGTGGAAGCTGCAGTGGCAGTATGTGGAAGAACAAGCAACAGAAAGCGGTGTAAAGAGACACCATGGTGGAATGAGAGAGTAAAAGAAGCTGTGGGAAGGAAGAACAAGGCTTTCAGAGTGTGGTTCCAGGAAAGAACTGATCTGGCAAGGGAAGATTATAAGATAAAGAAGAAAGAAGCAAACAAGATTGTCGCAGAGGAGAGGAAGAAGTGGATGGTAAAGTGGACAGAGATGATGGAGGAAGTCAGCAGAGGAAATAAGAAAGTACTTTATGGGATGGTCAAAAGTAAGAGAAGAGGTCTGCGAGAGGATGTGGTAATGATGGACAAAAATGGAAATGAGGTACACAACAAAGAGACACTCAAGACAGTGTGGAAAGAGTACTTTGAGGATTTGCTGAATCCAAATGGTCATAGGGAGGAAGACAATGTATTGGAAGATGGAGAAGACAACACAGGAATGGAAAAGGACCTGACTTTGAGAGAACTGGAAATGGCTATAGACAAGATGAAAGGAGGAAGGGCACCAGGTGTGGATGAAGTGAGTGTTGAAATGGTGAAGGCAGCAGGGGAGGTTGGGAAACAGTGGCTGTACCGTGTGATGAGGGTGATATGGAAGGAGAAAAAGACCCCAGAAGATTGGAAGAAAGGATTAATTGTCCCAATATTTAAGAAAGGAAGCAGAAAGGAGTGCAGAAATTACAGGGGAGTCACACTCATACCTCACTGTGCCAAGATATATGAAAAGATATTAGAAAGTAGAATACGAGCCAAAGTGGAGAGAAAATTGAGAGAGGAGCAGTATGGATTCAGACCTGGGAGATCAACAGTGGATCTCATATTTTCAGTGAGACAGCTCCAGGAACACCACTACGAATTTGGAGAGGATCTGTTGATGGCTTTCCTGGACATCGAAAAGGCCTATGATAGTGTGTGTAGGGAGAAGGTTTGGAAAGCAATGGAAAACATGGGAGTGGAAAAAGAGACTGTAGGCAGAGTGAAGGAGATGTATTGTGGAAGTGTGAGTAGTGTGAAAGTTGGAGGGGAAAGAACAGACTGGTTCAGACAAATAAGTGGCCTGAAACAGGGTAGTGCGCTGTCACCCCTTCTCTTTATTGTGGTTATGGACGAGGTAATGACACGGATAGCAGGAAAGATAGCAGAAGATAAGATGAAAGCAATGGTGTTTGCAGATGATCTCATGGTCTGGGGAAACAAGGAGAAGGAAATTCAGGAGCAACTGAAGGCTTGGGAAGAAACAGTGGGAGAGTACGGATGGAAGTTCAACATCAGTAAATGTGAGATCCTGTTAACGACCAGGAAAAAGGACAGACCAATGAGTGGGATAACACTTGGAGGTGGACAGCTGAAGAAGGTGGAAAGTCTCAAGTACTTGGGAAGTATAGTGGAGGAAAATAGGAGAAATGACAAAGAGATTACGGAACGTGGCAGACAGGCAGAAGCATTTCTGAGAAGCATTAGGAGCTTAGTGTGGAATAAAGATGTCCCACAAAAAAGCAAGGAAGTGTTATACAGAAGCTACTATATCCCGATACTGACCTATGCTTCAGAAACATGGACAATGAAGAGACATAAGCAGAATACAGGCAGGTGAAATGAAGTTCCTGCGGTAGGATCGGAGTAACAAGAAGAGACAGGGTGAGGAATGAAAAGGTCAGGGAAATGGTGAAAGAGGAGCCCTTGCAAGGTAGGATTGAGACATCAAGACTGAGGTGGTATGGACACTTAAAGAGAATGGATGAGAAGAAGATTCCCAAGAGGATACATGAGATGCAGATGCAGAAGAAACGACCAAGGGGAAGACCAAGAGATAGATGGCTGAAAGGAGTGGAGGAATGTGTCAAGAAGAGAGGCGAGGACTGGACCAGAGTGACAGCGGAGAGGTGGTGTGAAGAAAGAACTAAGTGGCGAGGCTTATGTTCCAAACAGACCCAGCCTGGGGCTGGAAACTGTACAAGATGATGATGATGATGACCTGTTTTCAGGATAGGTATAGTTATACCTTCCTGCCATTGCATTGGAAACACACCTTCCAACACCCTGAGCAAATAAAGAATGCTCTCATCGTTGAGGTGCTTAAGCATCTGGTTGTGAATATTATACGGGCCGGGAGACGTGTCCTTGCAGAGAACCAGCGCTCCGCAAAGTTCCCACTCTGTGAAGGGCACGTTGTACTCCTTTGAAGCACGGGAAGCAAAACAGAGCAGGGAGCTTTCCTCCTCGCGCTTCAAAGCCACGAAATCTGGATCACAAGTATTGGAACAGGAAATATCCGCAATATATGATGAGAGATGGTTTAGAACGTGAAAAGGATCTGTAACCAATTCATTACCAATGGAAATTCCCGGTACAGTACTTGATGTCTGAATTCCTGAAATGCGCCATAGTGTAGTCCAGACTTCAGAGGAGGGGGTATGTGCCGTGATTGACGACACATACCGCTCCCATGATTGTTTGTTGCTCTGGCGGATGAGAATCCGTGTCTTGGTGGATCCCCATTGTGGGTGATGAGCGTTGAAATCACCCACAAGCAGGAAAGGGGCTGGAAGTTGATCTACAAGATCAAAGACATCGTTAATATCAAGCTGCTGGTTTGGTGGAAGGACCATGTTACGAACAGTCGTCATAACAGGCAATTATATTAAAAGGACAGGAATTCCGCCTGATCAATACACAATTTTTTACAGTCAAAGGGCTATATTACACCCATTAGGTACATATTTTGAGGCCTTCTATAATGGCCTCTTCATCAGCCATGCACAGAAACATATTGTCAGTATTATCAAAGAAATACATTAAAAAGGTTAAAACTAACATGAGAAACTAGATGAAAATGAGACATAGAAATCGTGAGAACAGTTATGGTGAAAAAACATTGAATAAAACATGTCCTGAGAAAAACTCACAAATACTAAAAACGAACAAATTGAAAAACACATTAAGAATTTTAAATTTGCCGTTTATTTAAATGCTTTTTAATTTTTCTTAAACTATATTTTGTCTTCCCCATTAGGTTTCCCTAAGGCCCATATGTCTCTCAGAGGAATAATTTTGGATTTCTGACTCAATCACCATTTGTAGTTTTCCATTCGTCTCAAATTCCAAGAGGCTTTCATCAAGCTTGGCTGGTTTGACTTTCATCACATGGCGATGTATTGATCTCTCTACCAACGATCCCTCCTTCGGATGGATAGTCAACAAGGTCTAATATGACCAAGTGTTTTTAACATACTTTTAACACTTATTATGGATCGAACTCCCTAGGTTATTTGGACACGGAATCCTGCTATTATATTTTTATGAGAACTCTATAAGATTATTGCAAGAGTTATATGACTTGCACTTTAAGTTGCATTTTAATACGCTATTTTAATGTGTTTTTCCATTAGTTTGTTTATAGTATGTGATTTTTTTTCAGGACATGTTTTATTCAATGTTTTCTCGCCATAACTGTCCTCACGATTTCTATGTCTCATTTTCATCTAGTTTCTCATGTTAGTTTTAACCTTTTTAATGTATTTCCTTGATTATACTGACAATATGTTTCTGTGTATGGCTGATGAAGGGGCCATTATAGAAGGCCTCGAAACATGTACCTAATGGGTGTAATATAGCCCTTTGACTGTAAAAAATTGTGTATTGATCAGGCGGAATTCCTGTCCTTTTAATATATTTGACTTATAATCAATACGGAACCATGATTGATTCTACTAATAATAACAGGCAATGACATGCGAATTGCAATAGCTTCCAAAGGAGTGGTTAGTGGAAACTCTTCACTATAGCAGTCAGAGCGAACCAAAGTGCTAACACCCCCAGAGTCTGTTCGCTCTTTCGAGTATAGTCTGAAACCTCTCATGACCGTCTGATGGTCAGGCCTGAGATTAGTTTCTTGTAAACAGACTATACTCGCTGCTTACTGGGCAATAAGCTGACATAGCTCAGTCAAATGCCTGTCAAAACTGTTGCAATTCCACTGTAACAATGCATTAGTGTGAACTTTTCAACTAGGGAATAAGTTGGAGCAGCATGCTACAACTTATCCTCTGGCGGATCATCATCCACTACGTCAACCACAATCTCCTTGTCCTCATTCGAGGCCGTGGAATGGGTCGACCCAGCGGAAGATTTCGGCGGCGGGGAGAGCACGGACTCAGGGAGTGGAACGTCCCCAGGCGCAGAAGCACCCGCAGCTTGTGGGGCGGATGGCTTCCCCATTTTAGGACGAGTGAGAGAACGTGCGGTGCATTCTCCCTTCTTCCCCGCCTTCCTAACAGTCTTAGACGGGTCAGGAGTCAAACTCCTGATCCTGGTCGACGATGCTGCCTCCGCCGGCTTAGGCACGGCTTTCGCCGACCGATTGGGCGAGGAGGAAGTCTTGGACTTCCCGCCTGGTTGTGCGGGCAGTGCAGGCTTCACACTCACAGACTTCTTGGTGGCACCTTCGGGCTCTTCGTCTTAATCTTTGGTGCTGGTATCGGTACAGATGACACAACTGGAGATTTCATAGCTGGTACAAAAGATGAGGTGGACGGCACCAAAGTTGGTATTATAACGCTATAATCAATCGTAGGAGCGGGAGCGTTCGTGGTAAGGTACCTCTTGCGGGCCTGCTGGTAGGTGAGACCATCCAGGGTTTTCATCTCCTGGATTTTCTTCTCACTCTGGAAGACAGGACAAACCCTGTTTTGAGGAGAATGAAATCCCGGGCAATTAGTGCACCGGTATGGTTTTGGTGGCACAGCGGTCAAGCCGTAGGCCTCTCACCACGGCGGACTGGGTTCGATTCCCGGTCAATGCATGTGAGATTTTCAAAGTGAAATGCCATGTCCTGTAGTTTGGATTCCACGTAAAAAGGAGGTCCCGTGGCTCATGATCCCGAGATTAATGGTCACATAAAACTGCAATCTTCTTTTTTTTTCAAAGGAGGAGGAACGTAGGGCCAAACGTCACAATGGTAGCTTGTCACTTTGGCCTTTTCCAGGAGCACTGAAAGCTCAAAGGAAATAATGAAAGCACCTGTATCCACGACCTGGCCGTTGACCTTGCAAGTAATGCGCTGGACATTGGTCACGTGACTGTGCTGCATATCCTCTTTGAGCTCCTTGACAGTGTTCCGAATCAGGTCCCGGTGAAACAAAACTCCTAGGACCTGATTCAGAGACTTGTGTGTTTCCACCTTGACCGGGAGATCGCCAAAGTGGTCACCCTTCAGAAGTTGGTCAACTTGCTCAGCAGTTCTTGTCTTGAGCAACAAGCTACCGTTCCTCATCTTTTGCACTTTCTCAAGCTCACCATAGACCCCTTCCATGTGGCGAGAAAACAAAATACTCTAAACCAGCTTCAAATCACCCTCATCCGTTCTGGTGGCAACCAGAAACTCGGGGGTGTTAGCACCCAGATATTCATGAACAGATAGTTCCCAGGGGGTTGATCTCTGTAGGGAATCAAATGTTAAAGACTTGGGTGTTAGACCACCCTGTTTTCATTTTTTCTTTACCCACGGCCAGGTCTTCCTCCCCGAATGCCACCGACATCCGATCATGGGATGTCCCAGTAGGCGCTACCCAGCTTGGAAGCATTGCCCAGGGGTCCGGTGTCTTACTATGCCTATCGACATGTACCACTTGGCATATACTGGAGATATTCAGCTCTGACATTCGGCTGTGCGGGGACCTGCGTAGTCAGGCGGATACTACTGTACGGGTACATGGTGCACCCACCTGTCCGGCTTGGCCAGGCTTTAGAGCGAAGGCGCCCATCCCCTACAGCATGCAAATAAAGAAATTTTGAGTGCCAGACCCTGAAAGCATGAACGGAAAGAAATGCGATATAACCTAATGAGAGTTATATCGCACGGATGTATGTCCATTAGAGCTGGCAGTCAAACCCTGGGAAGGGTTCCTATCAAAGAAACCCTTTTAGTCTTTTTTTTTTATGACTGGCAGGAATTACCTTGGGTGTATTTGCTCCTTCCCACCCACGGGGGTCTAATTCACAAACCAACGCGGAGTCCTTAAAGTAGAGCCAAGGTCTCCCCTTTTAGTCGCCTCTTACGACAGGCAGGGAATACCATGGGAGTATTCCGAACCCCCCACCCACAAGGGAGTAATCCTATTCACAGCACGGTCGTTGCACAGATGCGCACTGGCAGCTTGCCTCCAACTAACTGACTCGCTATTGTGTGTGTTAGCTGGACCTGCCTTGCGCGCAGTAACCGGTATCAGCCGACGGAAGTTGTAACTACTCCTAATTTAAAATGTGGAAAAGTGTATGAGGCTGGAATGACTTTTCAATGTGGCGTATGTTACAAATTCTGGTACTTTCAAGGCCATTTATTTCACCTGCAACAGTTTAGATAAAAGATCAGTATATGCTTGCAACCGGTCATAAAGGTGAGATGGGACCCTACAGAACTGCCCGCCTGAGGCCTTGATTTGTTGAGAATAAACACAGTTCTGTAGGGTCCTATCTCACTTTTAAGACCGGTTGCAAGCATATATGCACCTTTTGTCTAAGCTGTGGCAGACGAGTAAAAGGACTTGTTCCAGAATCGATAACATACACTACCTGGTTAAGTCATTCCAGCCTCAAGCATTTTTCCACATTTTAGATTTTAAATTAGAAGTAGTTACAACTTCCGCCGACAGATACCGGTTATTGTGTGCAAGACAGGTCTGGCTGACACATTCATTAGCAAGTCAGTCAGGTGGAGGAAAGCTGCCAGTGCACATCTGTACAATGACCGCGCTGTGAATAGGATTACTCAAACGGATAAGTACTCATATAATCATAGTAGAACTCTGTGTGCATGCTCTTAATTTACTGTATTGTGATTTGTTGCTTAAAGTTTTACACGTGCATAATATTCGTAAGTAGTTCGCAAATCTACACTACAACATTATAAAATAGGCTACTATTTTTAAATAACGAGATTCATTGTAAATCATAAATACTAACATTAACGAGACAAGTTATACTAAAGTATAATAAGACCATAATTCTAATATTTGTATATAAGTTCAATCCTCAACCCTAGTCATGAGATGAACACCGCTTGGCGGTTGAAATGCGTAAACCTAAATTTTCCCTTATATAAGTGAATAACCAATAAATGTATTTTTTTTTCCAGGAATTTATATACTAGGTATTTTAAATCCCTGGCCAATTGTATTCAGCAAAACCGTGTTTGCTGACTGAAGAGTTATCAATTGATAGTTTGTACAGAAAACACTGATAAATTGGCTTCTAAACTTCACATGAATTCATATCTACTCTTGGCATCTCTTGTTTATTTAACTTCGTGAAATATCTATCATATTTATATGAAAACTCTAGTCCAATTCAAAATTAATCCTTTTTATGTGAATCTACCTCTTTGATTGTGTATGGGATGAGCTTTTCAATTCAGATTGTTGAGAACTTCCAACAGTGGATACTACACAAGATTAGGAAAAGCAGGTTTGGTATGATGACCTACAGTTATAGGGCATATAAAACTGGTATCTCTCTTATGGATTACTTCAGCATGGGTGTAAACACCAAAATGCCCATTGGATGAATAAGGGCAATTTTATGAAAAAAACATAACTCTTTTATAGAGTACACACAGTACAAATTTTGAAGAGTTCTTGAGTGAAGGTCTTCAAATTATGTCTTTTTGAGGCGACAAAACTATTTAAACAAAGTAATTTCGACCCCACAGATAATTGAGCTACAATTCTGAGATTGGGAGTATGGACATTGACACACATCAAGTGAGCATTGTATGGGAGTTATTCTACTGCTGATGGCAGGACATTAGGGTGTGCACTTCCTTTAATATTAGTTATGACTGACTGCATGGTGCCATGCAATGTCCGAGGTTGCTGGATCAAATTCTGGTGCGGTCAGTTGGCATTTGAGGGTGCGCAAATGTGACGGCACTTTCAAGTTCCTCCCCGGGGAAAAATTCCGGCACCCCAACATCTCTAAAAGCCACACTATTTAAAAGGGACATCAAACCAATAACATTATTATTTATTATTAGTTATTCTTGAAAATATTCTGAATAGTGCTCTGCAAAGGTGAGGTTAGTTCCAATGATAAGCTATGATAGTGATCCAGTGTTAAGTGGCATATTTCTGGGCTCTATTCTGTCTTGCCTCTCAATACGATATACATAGTGATAAATAATGTTTTACACTTGGTCTCTGGACCTGGGTTATGAAAGGAAGGGAGAAGAGCAAAATACAGGCCAGTGAGATGAGGTTCTTGAGAAGCAGCATTGGAGCTACAAAGATGGACAGAATAAGAAATGAGAGGACCAGAGAATTAATGAAGGAGGAACCATTACAGGATGGTATAGAGAAATCTAGACTTAGATGGCATGGACATGTAAAACGAATGGAGGAGAAGAGGATACCCAGGAGAGTACACGAGAGAAGTGGGAAGGAAAGAGACCGAGAGACAGGTGGCTGAAGGGGGTGGAAGAAAGTGTGAGGAAGAGAGGAGAAGACTGGACAAGGGTGGAGGCTGAGAGATGGTGGGAAGACAGAAGACGTTGGAGAGGCTTGTGTTCCAAACAGACCCGGCCAGTGGCTGGAAACTGTGCAAGATGATGATGATGACTTGGTCTCTGAAGTGCAATGCTTCATCTAGACCAGGGAATAGTTGAGCTAATCTAACCTTTCCTCTAAGTCTACCTTAAGCTCATCTCTTCTCATCACACCATAAACCTATATGACTAGTGGCATGCTTTACTCTCCTTGAAATGAACCAGCTAACTGAGCAGGATATTTAAATCAAATACAGAATATTAAGTTCATGAGATGTCTTGCTGCCTTATTTATTGAAATGCCCTTGCAAAAAGCACTAGAGAAACACAAGAGACTTTTCAAATAGCATGTTGGATAAACTCTACAGTAAAGTAAAATAAGAGTCTCAATTACAACCCATATCATAAGCCTAGAACTCAGGGTTGTTAGGTGCTCAACAAAAAGTAAGGTAAACACGTGCAGTCACAAGATGATACCAAAGGACAAAATCATCATCTTCCAAAGCATGATCTTACCTGAATTTCCTATCCAGGGTTACTGAGCAAAATGGTGACATATTGATCAAGAAACAATAAAATTTGATTGCGAGCTAAAAATGCTTATAATAATAATTTAGCAAACTATATGTCACAAGTATGTACCTTTACGTGACATTGAATCAATGTAACGTATATTTCTCGTAATTTATTGCTTGAAAATACGAGGGTAATTCCAAAAGTAAGGTCCGATTCGCCGTAAATATTTGAAAGCGGCGCCAAGGGCAAAACACGCATGCACGCCGACTCCTGGCATGCCTTGCGCGGCAAAAGCCACCATTAGCGCTGTTACTGTTGATAGTGTCAGTTCACAATGTTTAAGACAATTTATCAGCCCGCCGATTGTGAAGTAAGGGCAGTGATACGGTTTCTGTCTGCAAGAAACATCCAGAATAAGTGACGTGGTCTTTTGTCGTCTGGAGTGTTGTTGCATGACAATGCCAGAC
Source organism: Meconema thalassinum (assembly GCA_946902985.2). Lineage (NCBI taxonomy): Eukaryota > Metazoa > Arthropoda > Insecta > Orthoptera > Tettigoniidae > Meconema > Meconema thalassinum. Next base: position 1,434,374,401 of record OX336389.2, on the reverse strand, counting down.
CCCATACTGCGAATGACACGCAAACTCTAATCAAGAAATTTGGATGGGAACAGATGGACCACCCACCGAACAGTCCGGACTTGGCGCCAAGTGATTTCCACCTGTTCCGCTACCTAAAGGAGTTTCTTGGCAGCAAGCACTTCGACACAGATGATGAAGTGAAAGAAGCTGTTAAAGACTGGTTAGCTTCGAAGGCGGCCGAGTTCTACGACTTAGGCATTCAAAAACCTGTGGAACGATGTGACAAATGTGTAAATAAGTATGGAAATTATGTAGAAAAATAGAGAAAGACGTAAGGAATGTCAATAAAACTATTGTTTTGGAAACAATTTTGATTTTGAATGTTGTTTTTTTTAACCGGACCTTAGTTTTGGAATAGCCCTCGTAGAAACAAATTATCCTCATTTAGGAATTGCAACAAGACAACACGTATTTAATGAAACTTGTGTTGAAGTGAAGGATTGTACAATTGTCAAGCAAGGAAGAAAGGTTTTAGTCTTATCGGGCTCTAAACATCACCGTGGTAAGCCACAAGACGACCTTTTTATGAAAAATCCATACCATCAGACTTGACATTTCACCTTGATGTAGAACTATCGTGGCTACAGTCAAAATGTATTCAGATGATTTCTTAAGGTCAGAAGAAACCCTACAATACTGAAACAGTAATGCCTTGTACAAAGCCGTTATCTACCAGGACAGTTTTCTTTAGTTCACTACTGTATTTTAATTCTTCACATAACTGTTTACATGAAAAAGTTGAGACTCGTAACTCAGTTTTAACTAGAGCTGTCGATCGATTAAATATTTTTATCAATTAACCCAGTGTGGTCCAACCCGCGGCCCGCCTGTTCATTTTTGTTGGCCCTAGCCCTTCTTCGACCGTTATAATCCGTGGCGTGCCTACTTTAATTTTCACTTTCATTCAGTAATGTTACGAAGGAGCCAGATGGGAAAGGAAAGATCCCGAAAAATATGCCAGTAATCACAATTGTCTTTCCACGAATACGTACGGCACGAGAAGCTGCCCCGCCTCCAAGCGACAACTGGTTGGCTGCCGATATGTTCGCGTTCATTCGTGTGCAGCGGCGGATTTCCCTGTAAAAGGGAGCGCAGGGCTGTTCGAAGAGCTTGTTTTTGACGAGAGAGGTTGTTCGAGAGATATAGTACGACGAGAGTTTGCTGTCATCGTTGTTGAGAGAGCGGTGCCTAATATGGCGGTACTTCATAAACGGCGTGTTGAAGATGAGAAACGACAATTTCAGTCAAAGTGGCAGGAAAGTTACTTTTCTGTTGATCATAATGGAAAACCACATTGTGTTATCTGCTCACAAGTCTTAGGTGTTTCGAAGAAGTATAACGTGAATAGACATTATACCAGCTTGCATAAATCAAAATACGATCAATACCAGGGAAGTGCCAGAAGTTGTGTGTTTATGATTTGAAGATGAAACTACCAAGACAGAAGAATATATCTCAGCAAACATCAAGCACTGCCGGTTTAAAGGCATCTTATGAGGTATGTTTAGAGCTACCGTAGCTAAAACTAAAAAGTCTTGTAGGGGTGGTGAGCACATTAAGAGATATGTGCTGTAAAAATGGCATCTTCTTTTGAAGATAATAGGATGGCTAAAAATTTTGAAACCGTTTCCTTTTCTCATCAGACAGTTAGTAGAAGAATTAATGATATGGCTGGTGAAGTTTCAGGTTCCCTCAAGAGCATTTTGGAAAAATGTGAATTTTTCTCTCTAGCTCTAGATGAGAGCACAGATATAGCTGACATCGGCCAGCTCCTTATCTTTGTCAGAAAAATAAACGAAGAATTTGAAATTCACAAAGAACTGTTGGAATTAAGATCATTAGAAACCAGCAAAAAATGCAATGACATATTCAACGCACTGGATGATTCGTTTCTAAATATGGAGGTTTTGTGATGTGCTCTGGCATTGCAACAGATGGAGCTAAAGCAATGGTTGGTCCTAACATTGGTTTAGTAGGACTGTGTAAAGAAAAATGAATGATATTTTTTTTTTTCCACTGCATTATCCACCAGGAGGCTCTCTGTGGAAAAATTATAAGGCTCAGTGAGCCAATGAAAACTGTTGTAAATACTGTAAATTTAATAAGAGGAGGCAATAGACCCTGTAGACACAGAGCATTTATTGCATTCCTGGACATTTTGGAAGCTGAGTATGGTGACATTTCATTGTACTGTGATGTGCGTTGGCTAAGTACTGGAAATTGCTTGCAACAGTTATTTGGGTTGAGGAATGAAATTCTTGTTTTTCTCAAAAACGAAAACATTGGGCATGAGTATCAAGAAAAACTGGAAGAAATGCAGTTTTTAAATAATCTTGCTATTCTGACAGATTTAACATCCCATCTAAATGATTTAAACCTGAAACTACAAGGCAGAAAACAAAATATCTCCCAGCTTTATGGACATATTGAGGGCTTCCGCAACAAACTTGATGTAATGCAAATTGCACTGAAGGCAAATAATATGGCACACTTGCCATCTTGTCAGTAGTTGAAAGAAGAAACAAGTGACTAAAATTTTAGTATGTTTCATGAAATAATAATACCTAGGTAGATATCAAGAAAGAGTTCCAGAACAGATTCCAGGATTTTGACTGCCTAAAACCAAAACTTGCAATGTTCAACAACCCCATAGATATTGAAGTGAGTGAGGTGCCCTGCGACCTTCAAATGGAAATTTGTGATCTTCAGGCAGACCCATTCTACCAGACTAAAAAGTGTTATCGCTGCTTGGCCGTACGTATGCGTGCGAAAGTGCTTTTTCTCCTCCCAAACAAATTAAATCAAAAACGAGAAATCGAATTGAAAGTGCTTCACTGGTGTCGAGCCTGAGACTTTGCTTTACTGAACTTACAGTGGAAATTGATATACTTGCATCAGGAAAGCAGTACCAATCACCACATTGATTTCTCGACTGTAAAATGAAGTGGTATTTTAAACTAGTAATATTAAACTTCTTTTAATATACATTTTAATAAATGTTTTTGAGTAAAATATGTAATACGTTTTCTTTCTGGAATGTCTTTGGCCCTCACATTCCTATACTAAAGTTTGATTGGCCCTCGGGTAACTAAAGGATGGACCACCCTGAATTAACCGAATGCCTTTAATCGGATAATCGGTCGATTAATTGAATTTTAGTCGTTTCACACAGTATCAGTTCGAGAAAAAGAAACCTTTGAATAATATATTTTAAAATGTTAACAATTCCATTTCCTATGAGGAAGATATAATTTTAAATTTTTATTGTATTTGTGGTGTGCTAGTAAAAAGGAAATTCAAAAGCATTTAAGTTAATAATATTATTTAAAATACATTTCAATATTGATTATTTAATGACAGAAGAGTTTGAAGTTGAAGTTCACAGTTATTTAGAGTCACACTTCTTTGCTCCACGACTTCACAATTGTCAGTAAAAGACATGCTCAGAACTAAGGGCTGCCCTTCTCTTAGTAGCAATATTTCCAGCATCACTGAACACACTCTCACATGGAACTGAAGTCGCTGAAATGCAAAGCAATGTTTTCGCTATGCGTGTGAGACGTGGAAGTTGGACTGAATGATTTTCCACCATTGTAGATGGTCTGCGAAGTCATCTTCTAGTTCCACCAAAGACTTGTAAACTTCAGTAATATGACAATAATAGCCTGTCTGGTATTTCCTTTCCTATTTTAGTAGAATCGGTGGGAAAATTCTCGTTTAGAAGAAAGCAATTAAGGAGATATTATCGCTTTTATCTTTCTGAAGCAAAGGCATGAACATCAGCTAACTTTAATGACTTGTCAATCTTATAATAGCTGATGCTACCACGCCAAATGCCAAATAATAATACAATACACAGATATTGTGCAATGCAAAACAATTACATTTCCTACGCCACACTACTATTTTAATAGGTTAATCATATTTTTAGATTAATTGGTCCGATTAATCGATTAAATCGATAGCTCTAGTTTTAACTAAGACTAACACCTGTGAAAGCAAATTGATACTCCAAAACATGGACACAGCCAGCAATAAACATACAGTGTTCGCTTTTGGTGGACCATCGGCCAGCAAGGAGGAAGGACGCCTTTCACCAGCCAACCCAGCTAGGTCCGCTACTTGCACAAAGGCAGACACGGTGACAGAATTCAGTAATTAACGTTAAATTCATCATTAAAGAACTTACCTTTCACAGGAGTTGCTGGAAATGTTCTCCATTAGTTGACAAACAGACATTGTACTGTGTAAATAAATGGACATTGACGTGTTGTAACTTTCCTTCCGTTAAGTGGGATATCTGTTCCCGCACATTGTTCTCCAGCTCCTTGAAGTGCGGGAATTAGATCTGTACACGCTGTCTTTTAAACTACCCCACAAATAAAAATCACACGGTGTTAAGTCCGGGCTTTGAGGAGGCCACAATCCTGCACTGATCACCCTGTCACCTAACACAGCACTTATTGCGTTCAATGAATTGCACGCAGTATGCGTAGTTGCACTGTCTTGCTGAAAGAAGAAAAAACACCATACAATCGTTCCCTGTCTGTTACCTGGGAAAAAGAAGTTATTCAAAATAACCTGAATGTTAATGAGCAGAATTGATAGTTTCACAAAAAGGAATTGGGCCTATAATTCTTTTTGCGGTTACTGTGCACCATACTCTGATTTTAGGGTCATGCAGTACGTTTTGGTGTATCAGTCTGGGATTCACAGGTGACCAATATAGATTGCTTTGTGAAATCACACATCTATGTAAATGAAACCATGCCCCACAAAAAATCGCTGTGTATCTAAAATTCCCTTACGAAAGGACTGGAAAAACCAATTACAGTAGTCTGTTTTTGCTACAGGTTCTCTTAGACTTGGGACTTGAGTAGCTTTGCACGGTTGATACTGAGTTAGTTTCGTGGCTTTCCAAGCTGACAAATATGACTCACTGACTTGTTGAGAGAGTTTCCTCAAAGACGTTTTTGGTGACCATAATAATTGAGGCATGGAGTAGACTCAAGTAACAATATTAATAAGGAGTATATAAATGTGCACGAACTAAATACAAATCTCTACTCTACTGAGCGTGTCACTAGCGATCAGCTACTCTATAGTTGTTGCAGTTATAGGTAGATGGCAGGTGTTCCGCTCTGTTGTCAAGTGAAGAGACCCAATTAAGAATTACCCATTTTACCTTGCTGTATACAAAACCCATGTGACAAATAGTCTCGTGTGTAAATACTCAAGTACCTCGTGTAAGCATTACAAATTGCATTAAGTTTAGGCCCTTGCGCCAATATAAATATTGGTACCGTGTGGCAATCTGTAAAAATAATATTGTGACATCATGAGCCAATACCATTTATTGGTCATGGGATAAATAGTGTCGTGTGAACTATCTTGAACAATATGTAGCCATGCTGTGTTTAAAAAAAAGAGAAGCCATCTAAAACAAAAAGCCATTGGACTTGTCTCGGATGTAAAATCCCTCCGTGGAGAAAATTTCCCCTATGCGGAAGGAAAGGATACCAGAAACATTATATAAAGGGACTAAGGAAATTCTGTGAAATGTTTGGTCACGCATCTTACGGAAATTGGACGATTTCCATAATAGATTGGAATTTTTCAAGGGAGATGGGCTGTCTGAGTGGAGGCAGCCATGTTTGGTCGCTGCATAATGGTAGTGTAAGTGAATATTTAAAAAATTAGGAATGTTATAGTGAATTTGTACTACACCGGATTTCCATATATCATGTATGTAGCCCAAGTTATTTTTGGCACTTCTTGCCCTGTATTAATCAGTTTATTTTTAATTTGCCAGTTGGCGATTTGCCGTCTGCGGTTATTCATACTATGTAGACGCCCACAGTGTTTAAAGTTTTAAAAATGTTGATGTATTACCACAGAGTACAACTTATTTGCATTTCGTGTATTTCGTAGCTTGTAATTGACAAACCGTTTTGTTAGGCAATGTGTGTCCGATTGTGTAAGTGTAGTCACTAGGTGTAGTTAAAATTTGGATTTAATTTATTTAATAAAAGTTCCTACCATGTACACTATGACCATAGTTTACCGGTCCCCAATGTTTTGTCTTACCAGACTGTGTTTTCTTTTTTTTAAATAGCAGTCAGTAGAATGATACCTTATGTATCACTGTAAAAATTTGTATTATGTTATTAATTTTATTGTTTTCATATTTTTACTTGGTAAGCCTTTCAATTTAACATTTTGAGCTGGATAACATAGTTTTGTTTAAATAAGTTTGTATGAAAGGCAAGTTTGTGGGCACACTGTAGGTTCAGTTGTTTTATTTTGTTGTCTTCTATCCTATTGTGCATTGCTGGGAGTTCACTGACCACGACGGTCCTTATGTAGCCTGGGTCAAGTTTGAAATGGTGCGAGTATCTTGAAGTTAAGTAAATTCGTGAAGAATATGTTGGGGTGTTGATTGTTTATTCTGTGTAATATTATGTGAACCTGCTAGTCTTAAATTTGATTTTTTCATTCGTTGTGTGTCAACGTGTAAGGTGGTAAGCAGTCATACGTTTGGCCTAATATTTATTTCTATTAGCTCAGAGTAGTAGGGTTTCCGTGCCCTAATTTTCTTGTGTTAGCTTTCTATGAGTTGTTCAATTAATTATTCTTAATTTCTTGTGAATCTGGTGTTTTGACATCAAGCCTTCTGCTTACCCATGTGTTTATACAGACACAATTAAGTAGGCTATTATTATATTTAGCCTAAGGCTATCGTTCGTTCTTTTGGTCAAGTAGATGCCATTGTAACTACAGTAGAGCGTCGATAATCCGGATTAATTGTGACCGGATTTTCGAAAAGACCTAAAAAACATTTGAGTTTATAACAAAACGAGAACTTGCTAAAACCATTATTAATTCACTTTAGTGGTTAAATAATTGGACCAGATAAATAAAACCATTAATTAATATGAACTTATAATGTATTTTAATGAAAGAATATATATAGATATGTAATGTACAATATGTACATATTTACAGAATACTGTTCAGTTTAGATATTGTCAGAGAGCTCTTTAAAAAATCTGTTATTGATTTGATTTTATATGTATTCACTTTAACTTTTTTTTCCACCAGAATTTAATCCGGATTATCGATGCTCGACTGTATCAATTAATTTTACTGTTTATTTAGAGTAGGGTTCGTTATTAAATCATCGTTATTTTCAACTCAGTCCAGTCTACTATCTTTGTTAGGGGCGTAACTAGGGCACTGAGGAGATTATAATTTTTTGGGATTCCTTCTCCTACATCCTTCCACCTAGGGCCTAAACAACTGGGAAGAGCAACTGCAAGACCACATGTGGACTTTTGAAATCCAGGTAGCAGGGTCTCCAGCACGCTGTCCATGTGGACGGTGAAAGTCCGGTAAAAGGAGGGCGAGTATCGAGCTGGAGAGGTGTGTCCAACAACATCATCTGTAGCAAGGATGGGATTACCCCTCTTTTGGTGCCACAACTCAGCCACCCCCGCCGCAATTATCAAGCAATAATGTCCTCTAACTTTCCTTCCGTCAAAGCACATGACATTTCTGTTATATTAAAATTTAAAACGGACCGTGTAGTCTTGAACTTCATCACAACCTTGCCAACTGTGGTCTCCAAGGGCACCCTAAGACCCAAAAATTCCTATTGAAATGCTCTGTGAGTAACACTAACAGGCTTATTCTTAATAAAATCATAACAAATGAAAATTCTTTGTTCTAAGATAAATCTCGCAGCCATAGATGGGTGCTTGGATAGGAACCAACCATTCCCAGCTGTTGGAGGATATGCACCTAGTGGTCTGTATCTATCATCGCCTAGCACTCCAGCCGACCAGACCGATGGGGTTGCACTCAAACAAGAATAAGGCTTAGATTCTCAGCTGATGAATGACAACAGCCGACATTCCTCAACACATCAATTTAAATCCTTGAAGTTACATCCTGTAGCTACACCTGCATCGCCTTGTGTATTTACGGTTACTGCAAATAATTGAAGCCCATTTGATGTTTAACTGTGAGGTAGTTTAAAAGACGAAGTGTGCATATAAAACTCCCATACTTTAAAACATACGGGAGCAGATATCCCTCATAATGGAAGGAGAGTTACAATGTGTCAATGCCAATTTATTTACACAATACAATGCCTGTTAGTTAATAATGGAAAACATTTCCAATATCTCCTGTGAAAAGGCAAGTTCTTTAATGATGAATTGCTGATTAATATACTGTTAAATACTGAATTCTGTCACTATTTCTGCCTTTGTGCAAGCAGCTGCCTATGCGTCTTGACTAGCGAAAGGCATGCATGCTCCTGGGTGGCCGGTGGGCCAGTTCCAACAGAAAGCTCACCATCTGGTCTTCAATATGGAGCTATTAGCATTCTGGCACATAGGAGTGTTAAAATAATAATATTAATAATAATAATAATAATAATAGAACTGTCCCTATAATTCTGGTTGAGAGCTAACTAAAAATTTAGAGTAAAAATTAACAAACAAAACTGTAGAAGCCACTGTTCCCTCAGAATATGTTGAGATTAGAGTCCAGAAATCGAAGCATATATTTTGGTCAAAATGGGCTCATAAACTGCAATGATGCATTGATATATTCCTTGCATGGTTGCACACCACATCACAATGAGGTTTGTAAGTTCTGAACTATCATAGCCGGCTGCATATCAGAGGGGACTGTTTCCATTATAGACATACTGAGAATTTCTCTACTCCCACTTAATGATTGGATCATACTTCAAATAAGCTCCACGTGGATGGAATTACACTTGCCAGCAAAAGAGCCTCCCCTCTGTCCACTCAAATACAATATATAAGTGCAACTAGTATAATGTAGGTAAAGCAGAATACATCACAAAGATAGAAAGTGAGAACTTATTGCTTGGACACTTGACTCTCTTTATCTAAAACGCTCTTACCGGTTCAAATACTTTTCTTCAGTCGTCGGGCATGAGAAAAAAATTATGTTCACATTCAAGGACAAGATTAATTTTCTTTTCTTGTGATGGCTGTGCAGCTGTTCGTTTAACCCACTACCAGCTTGATCGCATCCCTAGCATCATGGGTAGCGGAAACATTACGTTATGGAGCTATGAGAATCGGGAATAATGTGATATTCTTGCGGTTATGAGCTGTTTTCAGTGCAACTGCCGTCACACTCTTCAGACTCAATCTGTCATATCTTAGGCATTTATAGACTAATCGGTGAGATGTTTCAACTGGTATGATTAATATACCCCCATCCAGAAATTGGTATGGCTTTCAAGCTCAAAATCAGAGTTTTAAGTGGCTACCATTGGCTGGAAGTTATCCAGTGAAATGCTTCGCAAGTGTATTTTCAGCATCGTAGCCAATTTTCGGAGTATAGTTGCCTCAAAGAACAACCAGTAACAAGGTGGAGAAGAAGGTTCAAAGTTTCCATTCATTCAAATTCCGAGTCAATAGGACTAGTAGTACATGATCCATGGGCCAATGCACGTGAGACTTTCATTTTGCTGTTCTCTGTGGCATCAATATTTGAGGTTTCTTTTTAAACGTTAGGGGCTTGGACATCGTGATCATCACATTCTTGTTTAATAACCTATGTTATTACAGTGTCAGTAGTAGTTTGTGTATTTGTAACTGAAGGTAGGAGGTAGCAGTGGTCTAAAATTTTGAACTATCTTAGCATTTTATCTGGAGAAGAAGCGGGATATCACGGAAAACCACTTGGCGGATGAATTAGGTTGGTCTCGAGTAGATGATAAAGATTTGAAAATCAATTCCACAAGCATGCCAACACTTTATTTTGTTTGTATAAAAATAATCCTACCTGAAAATTCATTCAGCAGGCACTCATTAGATCAGTAGCTTTCTTTTCTAATGTCTTCAG